>VZDJ01000761.1:158010-326979 GCA_008694505.1 Cyanoderma ruficeps | reverse complement strand
ACAGCACAAAAGGGCAGCAGATGTCTGCTTCCAGCACTTCTCCTGCAGGCTGTAGAGAGAGCTCCAGGCTACATCATGCAGAAGCTGCAAGATCAGTTCCACAGAGTATGCAAGAAACATGTCTGTCGTGGCCTGCTGTGCTGCCTTTGCTCTGAGGAGAGCTGATTAGAGAGGCTCTCTGTGTTCTGGGGCCACCTGAGCTGGCCGGGATTCTTCTTTTCTACAAGATTGTGTTTTCCTTCTTTTTCCTTCTTCTTTAGGATGCAAATATAGAATCTGTCCTAATACCCCGACTTCTAGGATCTTTCTTTGGTGCCCTTTGTCCACAGCGCATAGGGGATGACCTGAAAAAGGGTGCTTTCGCTGAGGATCAGAGGGGACAGGGTGGTATTGTGAGGAGCCCTCTCACAGCACACTCGTTCCTTTGTGACAAGAAATGAATTAAACTGAAACCCTCAGGAAGGTTTAACCAGACCTCTGTACGTGTATCAGTTTGAAAATAAAGACCAGTTCATCTTTGTAGTGTTTGGGGTCACAGTAAGAGTTCTGGGAAGGATCTGATAGCTCCATGTCAGCTGGAATAGACTGTGCTGTTGCGAGCATGGGAACATCCCTGCAGAGAAATGCACTGAAGTTTACAGAGCAGAACTGCAGGAGCTCAGTAAGACTGGGAGACAGGCAGTCTCTGCCCAAAGTCCTGGCAGGGCATGACAGTCAGAGGGGACAGAGGAAAGGACTGCTGCTTGCCTCCATCCTCACAGCCCTTCTGGTTACACAGTGTGCCCTAAATGGAACATGGGTTTGTTATTCCTATCTGGACAGGGTGTGAAAAAACGAAGAAAACTCAGAACAGAATGCAGAGTGATCTTGTAGGGCTGAAGCAGCAGAGGGAAGATCTTCTGGCTGCTGGTACTTTCCAGTGCTTACCCGGCTGAGAAGAGGCTCCAAGGGACCAAACTTCTCTGGGGCACAACTGGCTGCCTGCAAGCAGAACGAATTGCCGGGGAACAGGAGGGAGCTTTGATTTGGCTTGGCAGGAGGGAAGGGCTCCTGTAGCCTCTGAGAGACGGGGCAGGCTGTGCAGGTGTCGGGGTGAGTCCTGCTGATCCTGATGTGTTGGAAGTGTCCTGGGAAATAGGTTGCAATTGGAAGGAGGGAGACTGGTGAAGTTCGTGGCTGAGCTTGATCCCCCGCACGCTACCTCTGGTACATAGCAGTTCATCTGGGAAGGCCTTCCACAAGCTAGAGCTAGTAAATTTCTGCACACATAAACTTCTAACATAGCCCTCATTCCCGGAGGAATGTCCCTGCTGATTGTCCCTCTAGCTGTCCTGCTGTCGGCTACCCGCAGATGACATCACATTTTCTCCGGAGATGGTCACACGGAAGAATAGCCTTTCTTAAGAAAACTTTGCATATCCCACTCTCCGCGGGGCAGCCCCGGGCCGACCAGCAGAGGAAGCGGCGGATTCCGCTGCCCGCCTTCCCTTTCCCTTTCCTCTTTCCCCGTCCCCCTTCCCCCTTCCCCTTCCGGGCAGCCGCGCAGCCGCAGCCGCGGCGCCGGGGCCGGAGCGCTCCGAGCCCCGCCGGTGCCGACCCGGGCCCGGGCCCCGCCGGGGCCATGGCGCGCTGCCCGCGCCGGGCGCTGGGCGCGGCGGGGCCGCTGCTGCCGCTGCTCTGCGCGCTGCTCCGCGCCGCCGCCGACACCAGCACCGGCCGGGTAGGTCCGGGAGCGGGGCCGGGCGGGGCCGCGGCTGCCACCAGCCTCCCGGGGCCGCGATGTGCGCTGGGGGTCTCGGGGTGGGCTGGAAAGCCGGGTGGGCAGCAGTTCCTCCGCCTCCTTTCCAGAAGCCTTCCATCATCTCCCGCAGGGCCGGGCTGAGCTCGCGTGTGCGGGCGCAGCCCCTCCGTCCGCGCCTCGGCAAGTTAGGACCGGCCAAAGAAGCAGCCGTACCCCTCCTGTGTGATCATAAGCATCAGTCTCCGGGAGCAGCTTCTCGGAGTGTCCGGGTGGCCATCGTGTGGTGCCCCGTTCCCGCTACCACCTCCGAGCGGGGAGGGAAGGGGGATACGCAAGGGCAGCCGCACTCCGAGCTCTTTCGGTTACTGTCCTCTGTCCTCGCTGCTCGAGGGCAGCTAATGTTGGTTATAATAGCGTGTCCTCGCATTGTGCTTGTCAGAGGCCAAGGCAGGGGTAGCAAGTGGTCTTGGAGCAGTTTTGCGGGTTGGCTTTGTCTGGAGCCATTGATAATGTCCGTCTTTAGTACCCCTTGTATGTGCCCTTGGTGAACTTTGGCATGCCCAGTCCATGCTCTCGTGTCCCTTCCCTGTTCTACCTGGAGTACTGCCTCCAGCTCTGGGGCTCCCAACACGAGGCCAACAAGGAGCTGCTGGTGCAGGGCCATGGAGATGCTGTGAGGGCTGGAGCTCCACTGCTCTGAGCCAGGCTGGGAGAGCTGGGGGTGTTTACCTGGAAAAGAGGAGGCTCCGAGGAGGCCATACAGCCCCTTCCAGTGCCTAAACGTGCTCGAAGAGAGCTGGAGAGGGACTTTGGACAAGGGTCTGAAGGGACAGGGCACAGAGAATAGCTTCCCACTACCAGCAGGCAGGGTTAGATGGGATATTGGGAAGGAATGTGAGGGTGGGGAGGCCCTGGCACAGGTGGCCCAGAGCAGCTGTGGCTGCCCCATCCCTGGAAGTGTCGAAGGCCAGGTTGGACAGGGCTTGAAGCAAACAGCTAGACCATAATAGAAGATGTCCCTGCCCATGGCAAGGGAGTGGAACAAGATGGGCTTCCAACCTTTCTATGATTCTTTTTCCTGTTTTGGAAGCAAGGCCCTTCTCTCTCCCTAATGGCTTCTGGCATCTTCTTGTTGCCACAAAGAAAAGGGGATTTTTCTCCCACTTGTGCTTCTCCTGACTTGAGCCCCTTTCCTGCTGCTGTGTTATGTTAAGGGAGAACAAGCATCTTCTCTCCCCCTTCCCTGAGTGATCATGCTGTCAGTGGGAGAGCAGGTCATGCAGATGATTTATCAATATTTAGGTGGTGAGGACTGTCCTGTGGGTCAGATGGATTGGGAAAAAGCTTATGGGATATATGTTGGTCTCATAATAATCCTGGTCTAAGAATTGAATCAACCAGAAGAATGAAGCACTAGGGGGTGTGCATGAAAAGTTATGGGGAAAAATTTATGAAATCAAGTTTTTATTTTATTATTGTTGTTATTGTTCCTTAATATTCTGGCTTCTTCTCATATCAAAGTGAGGGAGAGGAAGAGAGGAGAGGAAAAAAATCCTGAATTATTGTATGTTTTTGAAAATGCTGTCCTTAGCATTTTGACAAGTTTGATATGCAGTTTTATCTAAGGCTGCATTTTAAGGTAGAGGCAGGGAAAAAAGGCAGAGCTCATTGAGGAGAGTTGGCTGTTGTCCTGTTCTGACAGTTTGCTGGTATTAGCTATTGGTTGAGGAAACACCCACCTAATCAGGGTCTTCAAACATTCTGAGTGTGTTTTTTTTTAGTTGTTCGATTTTCTTTTTGTGTTTTTGGGGGGTTTTGTTGTTGTTTGTTTGGGTTCATTTGGGGTTATTTAGAATTACTCCTGTGCTCATTGCAAGTGCAAAGCTGAATTTGTGTTTTCAAGGATTTCTCAGGGCTGTTTCATTCCAAGAAAGATGGTCCAGAGACAGTAGTGGGTAGTGGGCAGTGGGCTCTTGGGAGCTTGCTGCTGTGGGGACTGAGGAGTCTCATGATAGCAAGGGGGCAGGGTGCACAGGAAGTCTCTGGAGCAAGAACAAAACTTCTTGGGATTTCTGGTGCTCCAAAGACCTAAGTCTGCCCCAGCTGCTCAGTAGGGATGATGCTTATTCTCAAGTGGCAGGTCTGCCTTGTCCTGTCAGGACGGGTGATATTAAGCTGGGTCCTCTGCCCTTCCTAGAAACCAGCTGATGTTACCAAACCTAGCCAAAAAAAAGAGAGATGGCTAATTTTTTGGGGATAATTTGTCACTTTTTCTTTTGAGGAAATGTTCTGAACTGTTACATTGAAAACTTACTGTGGCATCTTACCATCTGTTTCTTTCTTTTTCAGGGTTGGTTAAAAACTTATGGCTACTTACTTCCATCTGACAGCCAAATGTCTCCCTTGCAGTCAGGAAAAGCTGTGCAGTCTGCAGTTGCCACTATGCAACAGTTTTATGGAATCCCTGTAACAGGAGTTTTGGACCAGACAACTATTGAGTAAGATTAATATAGGCTACTTTTGCTTTTCTCTTTCTTAATGCATTGTTGTATTTCCTGTCTAATTATTCCAGGTGCAAGAAGTCCTCAAAAGTGATAGATTTGCCTGACTGACTGTACCAGAGAAGCCTTGATTATGAGAAGGTGTCTCTAACAAAAACCTGCGGATAATTCCACTTTTCTTATTGCCAACAGTATTTTTTATGAGTGTGAGAAGAAGCTCTTGTGTTCTTTGAGCACAGATGCCCATTGCTGGTGCACAGTCACAATGTGAATCCTGTGAGCTTCTGAAAGTGGAGGACATCAAGGTTTTAATTTATTTCCATCTGAAATTAGGTTAAATTAGGTTGAATTAGGTCTGAATTTAGGTTAAAATTCTGGCTCCAGAAATGGCTTCTAATCTATTTCCTAATTAATTGAATTTGTGTATCTCCATAGATGCTATTTGTGTAGATCCATAGTTTGAACTGAAGTGAGTTATTGTAGTCTAATAATGGTAGTCAAGTCTACTTAGCTGCCCATAGTTGCCAATTGTTGGACATTGTGTTCTCTGCTGTAAGTTGACCCTGTATTGTTGCTTGTGATCAGAGTTTTGATAGCTCAGAAGCATTGGTGTAAATCACCAGGGCTGGAGGGTCTTTGTTTTTTAGTCTTCTCTTCAATACAGGCTGCAAAGGTTGATGTGGAAGTGGCTTCTTGTCTTGTTGCTGGGGTGTCGTGTAGTGGCTGGATCCTTCTGCTGTTGGTTTGGGGAGCATCTGCTAACTAAAGCAGAATGAAGAGAAGGTCTTCCTAAGGCTTTCTGGGGAAAAAAAAATCTCATGGTGAGCAAAAAGGGAAAGCCCAATGGAACTTGCTTGGGCCCTGCCTCCTTGTCCCTTGCCCTTGCTACATTAGCAGTCCCTTTCAAAGCATGCTCTGCCTGATTCTTCATCTCTCCTTGTAGAGCACACTGCTGGCAAAAGGGACATGGTAGCACACAAGAAAGAGCCACAAAGTCACCAAATAATGTAAAGAACAAAGGGGTTTAGTTTTATGCCTTCCAAACTGCAAGAAGTGGGAGAAACAGAAGAAATTAGTGAATTGGACAGGAGGGGATCATCCTGGGCTGGGACTACGTCTTCAGTGAATGTAACATTCCCTTCTTTAGCTCACAGGAAGAGACCCTTGTTTTCCCTTGAGGGACAGAGAAAATCCTCTTTGCTTTTCAAATAAGTTGAAAACTAAATGCTTTTTGAAGGTGGGAATTTTCCATCTGAGATCTCTTTGCCGTTAATAATGTTTGTAGGTAAATGCCAAAGCAGAGCCATTGAGCAAGGCTGTGTGTGTGTGCAGTTGGTGTGTAGAAGCTTGGATTTGACATGCTGATGATTTAGAAGGGGATGGGGAAGGAAGGGGCTGTGGTATTGGGGTGCTAGTTTGGAAAGTTAAGGAACTGCTTCTGCTGCCTTGTCAGTGACAGGGGAAGGGAGCAAACTGTGTGTGGGAGTCCCTGCTTTAGTAAGTCAAAGTTTTTCTGAAGGAAACGAAGGTGTTGCGCACATTTTAGTGAGTTTGTATTTATGGGCAGGGCTCGATCAGTGCGTGAACACCCAAAGGCTGATGAGTGAAAAACCTGGATGGTTCCCTCTTCTGAAACTCAAGCCTCCAAAAGCTTGAGACCTCAGCTGCAACCAAACACTGGTGTTCTTTGGAGGCATGTTGTGTTGCTCTGCCTCCATCTGTCCTGAGTCAGTGGGTCCATATGTTGTATGGCAGGGTGGAATTTGCCTAGAATTTGCATGAACAGAAAAAGAGGCCCAGATTGCTGTTATCAGTGAGCCTGTTGTTTGAGCTGGAGGGGCATCTGCCTGGGGTGTGTTGGGCTGTCACTTCCTCAGACCTGGTTGTGGAAGCTGAGCAGAAGGAAGAGAGCTGGCAAGACAGGCTGCCTCCAAGGACTCTGAATTACTCAAGCATTTACTAAGCCATTGTTTCAGTCTGTGTTAGGAGTTTTGAGATTGCAGTTAGGAATTTTTCTGTCACTTCCGTCAGAGTCATAAGTTCTGTCTCTTTAAAGTGACTTTAAGAATCAGAGTTATTTACACTTACTATGGAAGCCTAAAGTTTCTCATCTCCTTTCCTACATGCCTTTAAATCTGGAGCTTGTTTTTTTCTTCAGGATTGGTACCCAAGCACATGGAAGCCACCATGCAGGTGCTGCATGTGGGAGATGGAAAGAAACACCACTGTTTTTCGGTACCCAAAAGGAGGGTTGGATGGGGGCCCATTCAGCAGAGGATATGTAGTTGCCTGTAAAGAGAGTAGGGAGAATACGTAAAACAGCCTCCTCAGATCCTGCAACTTACAATGCCTCAGCAAATTTTGTGTCTGCCTGCAGCTGGTGGACTGAACTGTGGTTTTGCTGAGCAGCTGGGCAAAGATATAGTCCTGGAGCATGCTGGAGAGAAGGCACACTAGTGCTGAACAAAAGTGGTGATTTGTCTTTGTCATGGTCAATCACATGGCCTTGGAAGGAACCAAGAAATTATCTTACTTGTGTTGGAAGTGTCTTGTGCTTTGTCTTGAGCCTGTTGTGCAGGTCTCTCACCTTGGAGCGCATCACAGCTGTTTAAAGATACCACTCCCATCAGCTCAGGAATAGAGGATTGAGAGTGACAGCTCCCTCTCTTTAGGAGAGTCTTGTGAAGGGCTTGGAGCCTGAACTGGGGAAAGCATCTGTGTCTGGACAAGAATGGGATGTCACTGCTTTTGGAAATTGCTTGTTTTCTGATGCCAAGCAGCTGGAGGAATGCAGTAGTCTGTGCCTCAAAAGAGTGCCAAGTATAAATTTTGATGATCCAGTGTTACTAGTGTTCCCATTTAAAAAATAAGGAGGGGAGAATCAACCATAAGTATTTGAATCTTGATTCAAGTAATTGTCTTTTGTTGTTTCTGATGTGATGATTTCCCCTGGAACACAGTGGGGGTTATCCAAACTGCTCAGTAGAGAATGACTGTCATAAAGCTCAGCTACAGATGATTAAGAGCAGCAAGGTACAGTTTTGTGGATATTTTGCCACAGACCTGCCCTGCTGAGAGGAGGAGAGATGGCTGGATTTGTACCCTGGTCCATGTGATTAGACCAGGGCCCATATGTGTGGGAAGTAAGTTGAATCAGGGAACTGATCCAGAAACATTTTCAGCTTGACATTAGCTCAGGCTGACAATAGCTCGGGTACTGCTGAGCTCCAACCAGGTGGCTGGGTTCTGTTACTTGGCTTCATACAGGCAGTAGCTGAGCTCTGGAATAAACTGTGGTAGAATATGGGGGTTCAGAAAGGCCTAAGTGAAATGGGGTTTTTATATAGTTTAAAAACTATATAAAGAGGAGTTAGGGGCCATAGGCAGCATGAGTCTCAACGGCTCTAGCTTGGAAGCTTTGGCTCAAGAAGTCCTTGAAGCCCCAGGTGTTGGTATTGCAGCTTCCTCTGGAACAGCCCCATGCCCTGTGCCCATACCTGGAGCTGGCACAGGGCAGGGAATTTGACTGTTGGCAGGGAGGTCACTTTCTGTGGCGTCTCTGTGCAGTTCTGGCTTTGATAACAGTGAACTGATCTGCGTGGGGGTGAATTCCTGTCGCCAGCTGGGCATATGGCAAATGTTGGGAACTTGGCAGGAAACAGATGCTGAGGTGTGAGGTCCTGCTGGTGTGTCAGCACTGCTCTGGACAGTGCTGTGTCCCAGTGACTTCTCTACACATGCAGGCTGGTTTGGTAGTACTGCTCTGTTAATATTTTGTCTTCTAGATGATACTAGTAAGGATAAAACAGAAGGTCATTTTCTGACTATAGTCAGGGCCTGATGATGGTGATGTTCAGACTACTGGAGTTCCCATGAAGCTCAAGAGGTGAAAATCTGATTTACACTATGGCTTGTGTAAGGTTATGATAAAAACATTGTACCATAACATATGAGTGGAACTAAACAAAACCCTGAAGACTCAGGAAATATCTGGGAGAATACAGGTGACAGTAAGCTTGAGGTCTCTCTAGGAAAGTGCTAGAAGCAATGCAAAAGAGCACAAATAAAGGACACTTGGAAAAACACAGTGTGTTCAGGTTGAATTGATATTTCTAAAAGCAAATCTTAGATGTACTGGTTTTCTTTGAAGGTGGCAGCAGTTGTGTGGGCAAGACAGATCCAATTTCCACAGGTTGCCTGGATTTCTGAAAGATACACAGTGCTGATAAATGTGAGGTGATGTAAGTAGGGAAGATCTGTGCTGGCTTTATATACACAGCTTGGGTTCTTGTCAGGTACAGTGCAATGTGTATAACAGCTCTCATTTGCTCTGCTCTTGGTGGGGAGATGATGACAGATGAAATTTATAAGCAACCAGAATCACATATAGGAAGTGGAATCAAGAAAGGGCTCCATGGCTACCTCAACTGGGAGCAGGTGTGTGTGTTCTAAAAAAATGGTGAGGCACAGTGTCTATCTGGTTGATTTTAATTTAGAAGGTGTCCTGGGAAGAAGTCTTGTAAACCATCTACTGGTGATGGGAGACCCCCTTTCTGAAGGTCTGGGGCTAGTGTTTTTTGGTGAATAAGATGTACATTGATTAGGCACAAGTGTGGACTATTTGCCATATGCCGGCTATAGTTGAAGAAGGAATGTCTGCATTTGGAGGCCAAAAGTTGTCCCCTGGGTGGCCAAGGATGTGGGAGAAACCTTACTGAGGAGGGGGGAGAGAATTTGGTGTCCTGTGAGAAATGGGCCCGGACTGGCTAGAATGCTTTTCTTGTGTGCAGTGAGGCGTGGCATGTCCTGCAAAGTGTTCTTAAGGGCTTTGTGTCAATTCCCTTTGCCATCAGAGTGAGTGGATCAAATGCATGAAATGCCTGAAGAATTCCAGTGGCTGAGACAGTGCCAATCTGCTTAGGGGGAGGCTGTGGCCAGGGACTGCTTGCATTATTCCTGGGCTCTGCTCTCCTGTCCTGGGATGCACTGCAAGATCTTAAAGGATGTGACTGGGGACGTGTGGAGACCAGTAACTGTATTTCCTCAGTCTCTGTCCTTGTCTCCTTCTTCCCCAGCTGCCACATGTAGTGATGGGCAGATTTGTTCCTCCATAAGCCACTTCTGGCTTCTCTGGAGTATGCCTACATGAGCAAGTGTGTTTTGAGGAACAGTCTATTTCTCCTTGATTCTCTGTCAGAGAATCATTGAGATTGGAAGGAGCATCTTGAGGTCATCTACTCCAACCCTCTGCTGAAACAGGGACTTCTAGAGCAGGTTGCCCAGAACCATTTCCAGTTGGGCTTTGAATATCTCCAAGGATGGAGATTCTGCCACTTCTCTTCCAGTGTTTGACCACCCCCAAGCTGCTCTAAGGAATGAACAAGATTTGTCAAGGCTAGAGGTAAAGGAGGTAGGGAAGGAGAGTGGACTTTTCTGATAATACTACCTGGATCCCTGTGCAAGGGACAGCATCCTTTGCTCTTCCAGCTCACTTGGCAATAGAGACTACAGTTTCCTACATCATCAGTGACATCAAGAGTCAGGAGTTATGGGGAGAACCTAATTTGGTGTGTGTGACCCAGAGACTGAAGGGATTTGTTCTGGTCATTCCAGGTGAAAGCCTTAGTTATTGTCTGGGATGGCTGTGTTTGCACTTGTTCAATTTTACCTAGAGAGGTATGAACTGGATTTTTTTTTTTTCAGTGGCACAGGACCACTTTACCGAATGGAGAGGGGATCCAGTAGGTGATAGGTGAGCTTGATCCCAGGGCACACCCGCCTGCGATTTTGGTTTGGGTCTCTTCTTGCATTATCATCGTTAAGCTCTTGTCAAGCGTAGGGACTACCTGATCTGGAATCTGTGTTTCCACAAGGAAATATGAAGTGGTTTTTATGTGCTGTGGTGTGTGGATTGCCAGCTGAGGTGAGTAGCACAGCCCTGTGCAGTGGATGAGCCTGACAGAGGGAGGACTGAACCCTTCTTGGGGTCAGCACTGGCCATCTCTCAGAGGTCTTCCAGTCACCTGAGTTCTTTGGAATCTCTTTTCCAAACTCTTTCTGTAGCTTGGTTTTTTTTGTTTTTTTTCCCCTTTACTTGCAGGTGGATGAAGAAGCCTCGATGTGGCGTTCCGGATCATCCCCACCTACGTCGCAGCCGGAGGAAAAAGCGGTATGCACTCACTGGCCAGAAGTGGAGACAGAAGCACATAACCTACAGGTACAGCCCCTCCCTCCCCCTTTTTGATGGGGAAAAAAATGGTCTGTACTTGTTTGGCAAGCAGAATTTGTAAGTACTTTTAAATTGAAACTGGATCCTCCTTGTAATGCCTAGTCCAGTCTTTCATTCTAAGGATGTGGTGGAGGAGAATACTGTCAGAGCGCTGGAGTACCTGAAGAGTCTGTTATCAATTAGAAAGTGACTGATCAGTAAAGGCACCTAAATCACACCCTTCAGTTGTGTAATTTTGGCAGAAAAATCTTAGTAAAAGGCCCTTTTTCTTGTGTTAGAAATCTAAGACTCTAGCCTTTAGATCATGTGTCACCTTTAACAAACTATTAAAGCAGAAGGAACATCGCTGTTTGGGGATGCGATGCTTTCTCCTGCTGATTTGCAACATTTATTTTTGCAGAGGTTTTACTTTTGCTCCTGTAGTAGAGCTCTTGTTTTTATCCAGACTTAGGCCAGCTAAGGTTAGGCCATCTGGGGTGAGTTACAGGTGTCAAAGTAGTGTTGCAGAGGGGAGTTTTTTCCCAGAGACATGTTCTGAGTCAGTCAGCCTTTGAGCTTTTGAAAGGCAATTGCTGAAAGATGGCCGGTGGAGGTTTCTGGCAATAGCAATGTCACTTCCAATTAAAATTAACCCACCCTCTAGTTGAAATTGCAGCCTTCTAAATTTTTTGGAGGAGGGAAGGAGATTGCAAAGGACTGAAAATTAGAGATGTAGTCATTAAGGAGAAGATCTCAGTAAGACTAAGACAGAAAGAAAGTCTGCAGTGAAGAGGTAGAATTGTGAGTGACCGGCATGGGGAAAGTGCCAGAATGTGTAGGAAAGGACATGATGTGTGAAGGGAAAGAGGATCAGGGACTGGGGCCCTCTGTCACTTCTGCCAGGAACTCTGAGAAAGGAGGAGGATGCTTCAAGTAAGTAACCGTGAGGGATTGCAGAGGCTGAGAGGAGGGACTTGTTCTGGGGACTAGTTCAAAGCTTCCACCAATAATCATTATTTTAGCTCCAATTGTAAAGAGACGGCTTTTTTATGTGAAGATCTGAGAATCAGATCCTTCTTCTAACCTTTTCTGGACCCTAGGGAAAAGTGGTACAGAATCATATAAATGAAATATGTCTTAAGCATATGTATAAGCAAGAGAAGCAGATTGGCAGACGGCTGCACTGCTGCCCTTGTCAAACCAGTAGTTGTTTAGCTTTCCAATTTCAGTATTTGTAGCATGCGTTCAAGTGATGGGTGTCTTGATTCACCACTGAATGTGTTACAGTGTCTTTATATTAAATTGAGCCAGCTTCATTAAAGACTGAAAATTGTTCCCATGACACAGATACTTCATATTCCCCAAGTCAAGTTTAATAGATCATGGGGCTATTATATACACATGCACAAAACAACTCATGAACAGCATTTTAAACATTAAGTTTAGAATTATGAGACATTTATGTGCAGTTAAATGCCCCTTACTCTCCCCAAACTCTGCATCTTTAGCTGTCATGGGCAGGACTGCACAAAACTGACAGATCCATCACTCTTATGAGTTCTAAAATATTTTAAGTAGTTCGGAGAATGAAGTCGGTCATATAAATAAGGTTATGTAGTTTACTGGAAATTTGTTTCTCAAAATGAGTTTTAGTGATCAGGTTTTTTTCATGTAGTAGGTTCTATCTCAGCATAAAATCTGAGACAAAAGATTCAGACAAAATCTGAAGTAATTTACACTTTTAAAGAAAGATGCTCAGCTGTCTACACCCAGATTTGAAAGGTTTTTAGGAAGTGATCCAAAATCAACCAAAGCTTTTTGAAGATTCTTGTTTATAAATGTAGACTTCAGATCAGGGTGGTAGTTCTGTTGGTAACTTTCTTTGTAACAGCAAAACTTTGCATGCACAGAGTAGTGTCTCCAAAAAACTTTGCTTTGGAAGTTGCAACTGTGTGGCTATATATTGATAAGTTTCAAATTCATTCTCCAAATTGAAACATTCCCTTCTTTCTCATTCCCACAGTGTACACAACTACACCCCCAAGGTCGGTGAGATTGACACAAGGAGAGCCATTCGTCAGGCCTTTGATGTTTGGCAGAGAGTGACACCACTTACCTTTGAAGAGGTCCCTTACCATGAAATTAAAAATGACAGAAAGGAGGCAGATATTATGATATTTTTTGCTTCTGGTTTCCATGGAGACAGTTCTCCCTTTGATGGAGAAGGTGGATTCCTGGCTCACGCTTACTTTCCTGGACCAGGAATTGGAGGAGACACTCACTTTGACTCAGATGAGCCATGGACCCTGGGAAATTCTAATCATGATGGTAAGAGTGCAGATCATCTTTCCCACAAGGATAAGTTGAATGCAGACACACTGACAGGCTTTCAATTAGGAAGTGTTTGTTTGGTGGAGCTTTCACCTCCCATACAGTGGTTCAGATGCTTTCTGAATATGTATTCTATCTTAAATGGGAAAAGAATATTGTTAGTTTGTTTGTGGCTGTTCATGGTGTGAATTTCAGGAGTGAACAGAAGAGTATGTCTGCTGACTTCTTACGTCTCTCAAGATTTGGGCCTTAATTGCTACAAAAACCACAACTCTGGGAGGGAAAAGATGACCAAAAGAGTGTTGAAATTGTATCAAATGGAATACTTTCCAAGGGCAATTAAAGTTAGTTGTAAAGGTGAATAGAAAGTTGAGAGTGAGGATATTTGAATGTCAATTTGTTTTGATCCATGTTTGTTTTCTCACACTCTGGAATTCCTTATCCTGTCAGACTTTGGGCTGGCTGATTAGTTAAGGGAGAGTGATGATTGGGACAACTGTTTTTATCTTATTAAGCATGAAGTGTTTCTGCATCTTTCTAGCTTTATCTTACGCTCTAAAGGCAATGAGCCCTTTCTGTTCTATTTTCAAACCTTTGATTGAGAATAGTGATGCCTCGTAAAAAGTTAAGGATGATAATAAGAATTTCACAATGGCCTCACAAAGTATCTCTCCAATTTTCACAGTCCTAATGGTTTGGGAAGAATAACATGTCTTTAAGCCTTTAGGGGTTCAAAATTATGTTTTGATATTTTGATAAGGATTAGAAATTTACGTGGACTGTAAATATGTCTTGATTTTTAAACTATGTAAAAACAGCAGTGTCATTGTGCCCATGATGCCTAAGGACATATGCAGAGGTGATGTCTTTCATTAGACCAAACAGTGCAGTTTGAAAAGAAAAGCTTTCAGGCACACAAGCCACCTCCAGGCCTGGCCTAAAGGTGACAGCTTGCTTTCAGACTGGGTTGCAAATGGAGAAAATCCCTCTGTGTTGTGAGTTGGTATCAGATCATCTTTGACAGGAAATGGAGCTGTCAGATTCAGCAAGGGAGTGCTAATTTGTAGGAATGCGGAAATGATATGATACTTGTCTTTGTAGGGAAAGAGAAGTTATGTTTCCTGGCATGTGTAAATGACTAGTGGAGGTGTAGGCTGAGAAAGAGAGAGGCGGGGTGTGGAGAGGGGGAGAGTATGGAGACTGTGGGAAGTTGTAGTGTGACCAAGAAGCACTGTTTTGCTATCTTGAAATGCTAGGAATTTTTATTCCTAGGTTTGTGGCTGGAGGGCTCCCTCCAGGAGCAGGAGGAACAGTCAGTCAGAGACTGAGTGGTTACCTTGTGAGAGCTGCAGCAGCGAGGTGTGTTTGTGTATATCAGTGCTCTGTGCCACTTCATTCTGGCCTCAATAGTTGTTTGAGCTCAGCTATGGGAGTGTCAGAGGCCCAGGTGCTGGATATGACTTCCCAGGAAAGCCTGTGTATGAGACCTGGGAGTGCTGGTGTCTGGGGTGGAAGGTCCTTACAGGAAGGTGGAAGTGAAGGTTTTGACAAGTTGTACTTGTTTTTTTCTATTCTCATTTTCTGCAGAAAATGCTTCCTTCTGAGATATGCTTAGCAAGATTGGGAGCCAGCTTAAAGACTGGCAGGGATGGCTCTGCGGAGAATTTTCCATCCTTTGGTAGGATGTTCTGCCATAGGTGATCATTGCTTTGAGGATTTTTTTTAATGCGGTTTTTAGGATGGTGTTTGAGAGCAATGCATACAATGAATAGAGGGTCTCTCTTTTTTATAAAAGCTGGGTTTTATGCTATTCTTATCCATGTGCCTCTTTCAAAAACATGATGTATTTCTCTGCTGTGCTGAGTGACTGTTATGAGTGGTGTCCTCAAAGTTCATAAATTGGTATTTGAGGGGCTGACGTGCACTTTGTGTAAGAATTGATAGAAGAATTGAGATGTCCTTTTCAGAGGATATCACCTGTGTATTTGATTTCGGATTACTGTGCTGCACAGACTGGGCTGCACGGGGTCTTTTAAAGAGTCTCCACTGAGGATGTTGAGAATGGTGGGGTTGTATGTGACCCTTCTCTCTGGGGGAAGTGTTGATAGTAGAAGGGGAATTTGATGTTTTTAGGGTGACAGTGGTAAGGCTGTAGTCAGAGCATTATAGACGTATTGCGTGAGGAATTTGGTTTTGCCTGCATCCTTATGTTTGGTGTGCAATTGTGAAGGTGTCCCGCTTCCTCACTGGATGATCCAGGCCTCTTTAGGGAAGGGTTTCCTTCTGTTTCACTATTCCTTGTTGTTGGGAAAGATGAGACAGGAAAAGCTTACAAATATGATTGCCTGGCAAGAGATATTGAAAATATAAAACCTGTGAGCGAAATAGAAATGAAAGCCAGCTTTGAGATGGAGGCATGGCAGGCCGGAAGACGCTGATTAACTGGAAGATGTGTTGAGTGATAACAAACAAAGGGACACCAAGGGACTCAAGGGTGTAGCCCCACCAAGGTGTCTGGGGAAAAGGTAGATAAGAGAGTAGCCTTTAGAGTTTAGAATACAGAGTGATATGGTAATATAGCAGTTCTCATAGGCTGTATGCAAAGTCTGTAGGTTTTGTATCTCGAGCCGATTGGTCACTGTAAATTAAAATATTCAACACAAAAGGAGATATAATGCATTGTACCAAGGACCTCACTCTCTTACCCCAGCCACCTCTCATCCTCTTGCTCTTACCTCTTGCTCTTACCCTGTTACCCCTTTTACCCTTTGGCTCTTTCTCTCTCTCTCTCTCTTTGGGGCATCCCTTCAACCGAAGCTGGTGGCTGAAGTTGAGGCGCTTTTAACCCACGACCCTTGCAATAAAACCATGTGTTCCTAGAATGTCTCAGGTCTGCAGAGGTCCCTCTCCCTGCTGTCCACGGTTGATCTTACACTTGTCAGTGGAGCATTCATTAGCTTCAGGTTCTCACCTCTGATGTGTTCTTTTTGAAATTCTTTTAGCAGGGCTTGAAGAGTTTCTTCTTGGTCAGAAGTTTCCTGCTCAGTTCACTGCCAATTTTTGTTGAAGATAAGGTATTAGTGGGGACAATATAATCTGTTTAACAGGAAGTATTTCTTCAAACATGGTCTTGCTTGTCCTTAAGATATGTATTTTGTGGCAACAGGGTTGATCAGTCTGGAATTGAAGAAGTCTCAGTGAAAGAATAAAAAATCCGTACCAGTAAATCATTAGCAAAGCTCTCATTTATTCACATGCAGAAGAACTAGTTTGGCTATTCAGTATATGTCCAATGACTGTAAGAATCTTGAAATAAGATTAAAGTAATAATGGTGTCTTTAAATCAACCCAGGGAATATCACAGTGTAAAATGTTCTGCTCCTGACAAGAATGTGTATTAGTTAAAGGGAAAATTTGAGCAATCTGCCTTGGAGCTCTCTTAGTCTTGCAAATGTGAAAGTAAATCTCCTGTCAACAGAGCAGAATGCTGAAACTGGTGCCATAGATCCTTAGAATATTTTGCTGACCTCTAACTCATATAGTTTATTACAATTATTCCAGTCTGATCTGAAGCTTTGCTTTTGTGGGTCTGCATTTGTTACCCTGTATTGTGGCGCCTGCACAGGTTCAGTCTGCCTGTGTTTGGAAGCAGCTCTCACCCCATGGAACAGCTGCTTTGCAGCCCTCACTAGCAGTACAAATTATATGGATAAAAGTGAAACATTTCACGTGAAATTTCGTCCACTCAGGAAAAATAAGAATGATTTGAGCAGATCTTTCTATGCAGTCATCTCCAGTTTGTACTTGGAGAATGTGGTGTATTCTGTTGATGAAAGCTTCTGTCTTGTAAAGATGCCTTGTAGTAATCCACTGGGGTTATTGACAACTTTATCATTGCAGCTAGGGTATAGTTAGTAGGTATTTATATACTCATTATCATTTTGCATTGTCATTGTTATACTGATTCTGCCCTTGTGGACAGCATGGCCAATGCCATGTCCCTTAAAATTATTGGTGTAATCATAATAGCTGTGATGCTGTTGGTTGTCCTCTAAAGCCCTTGATAACAGGGGCACATGCACCAACCCTTCTATTTTCTTCTGCTGTGAAGAATGATCCCTGCATAGGCTTTCAAAGTGAATGCAAAGTTTCCTTCCCCCTGGATATTAGTTACAGTTCCACTCAGGCATTCGGTTTCTTTAGCTGAGTAAGACTGCACTTTCAATTTATGGTCGCTGATTTATCTTCATGATTGTACTGCCTTCTCTGGCATTTTCATAAGCAAGCTGTGGAAGACTAATTTAGATAATCTTATGATGAGGATGGGTAAAACCAGGTAGGAAGTTGAACTCCTGGAGCAGCTCTTATTAACTGGGATCATGGGATACAGAATTCATTTGTTTTCTGGTGATAATGTTGATGAGAGCAGCTGAAAGCATGAAGCAGAACATTGGAATTTGGAGGAACCAAGGCAAATCAGAGAAGTGATGCAGCAAACAAGATGCAACTGAAAAAGAGGGGGAGTATTTAGAGATAAATCATCTACCCAACCACACATGAGGAGCAGCTGGCATGGTCACAGTGGTGGTGACTGACCTCATGTTTCTCCTGGAAGGTGCTCTTCAATAGGCATGAAAGCAGCTGTTGGCCTTTAGCTGGTCCCAGACTTGTTAAGCTTTGGTGCCTAGCACGTGGAGGCCGGTGAAGCTGTTTGGAGTCCATGTCTTTCAGCAGGACCTTGGGTGTAGCTGCTCCCTGGCCACAGGGCTCCTCTTGGCTGCTCAGATGCAGCATTTGGTCACCTGCGTATCTGTGCAGGCCAGTGTCCCAACTGCTGGTTTTATCAGAAGGAACACCAGACTTTCCTCTCCTTTATGGAAGTTTTGGGCCTTTTTCTACTTGAAATGTGCTGTAGAAACAGCCAAGCAGGCTTTGAACTGGCCATCTCAAGACTCACAACACTGATATGTTGCTCAGGCAGCAAAAGCCTGAAAGGGAGTGAACAGACTTGGCCATGCTGGAATCTCTCTCCCTTGGCACCTTACTTGGCTCAAGCATAGAAGCTATGCATGAAATATTAACTGGCCAAATCATGTTGACTTTATATGGAAATAATAGTTACAGATGTATGTAACTCCAAAACAAGTCAAAAAGGAGTCCTGAAAGCTAGTTCTGTCAGTTTAAATATCAGTGTGACACATAACAGCTCTTACAGACCTCTGACAGTTCAAACATTTGTTTAATCTAGGTTAATTACAGAAAGTAATTTTTTATCTCCAGTTTAACAGTACAAATAGTATTAATAATCATCCCAGGCAAATCTCCCTCCTGGTGTTTTAAAAGCAAATTGCTGTTATGCATGTTGCTAACACCGTACCACTAAATCTGTGGTGTCTGTCAACCCCCTGCAGGTAGATTAGAGAATCTTTTTAATACTAAAGTAAGGTAAGACCTGGGTATCCATAATCTGCCAGGGATCACCAGATTTTATTTCTTTCAACATACTCAGAGTTGGCCTCTAAAACCCTCCCTATCCTCTGTTGTCATGTAGCATTGTAGGTGGGAGTGTGTCCAGGGCACTTCAGCTCCTTCAGGGAACACCCCCAGCTGATGAGTTATTTCTGTACCAACTCCAGTGTGGCTCAGCTTCACATTGTGTGATCATTGTACAGACCACAGGGTTTATCTTTCAGTGCCTCTTTTCCACACCTCTACCAAGTTTTCTCTGTAAATGTAGGATGACCACTGTGGCAGCTTTTTAGATGTTGGCAAGAAATGCTGAGCTTTGCTAACAGCAAGTAAACAAATTTTATAATTGTTCCAACTGAGTGTGTCCCCCACAGATCCCAGTGGGCTCCTGCAGAGGCTTCTTTGGAAAGCTTCCTGTTCAGGGTTTCTGAGAGAAAGCCAAACAAAAATAGTGCCAGAGTTTGCAAGACATTGGCAGAAGCAGTGTGGGAGATGAGATTTCACAGGTCACCTTCAGTTAATTCAGTGCTAATTCAGTGCTAATTCAGTGCAGGAGTTTCTGCAGAAGAAAAAGGGCCTGAACCACCTTTGGGAAGGTTCTGTCAGCCACAGAGGTGAGGAACAGGACAGCTTTTTCCCTGTGATTCTGCCACAAAGAGTAGCATTGTTTCAGTGGACATCTACCTGAACAGCAGAGCAAGCACTCCTGGAGTCTCCATCTGGACGTGGCATATGTTCAGGAACCTGACCAGCTTTTTCAGGACAGCCAAATGTTGTCTAGGCTGACAAATGTGAATATTCAGCAGGATCTCAAGGAGAAAATTTTGATTGCAGTAGCTAATTCTGGAGCTTACTGACAGCCAGTGATCATGACAGGCCTGTTTGGAGGAATGCAGAGCTTTAAGTCAATTTTTAATCTGCTGATCAGTGTGTTCAAAGCACTGTCTTCACTGGAGGTTAACTGTTTTCTGTTCTGGCCATATTAACATCACAAATCTTCTTGATTCTTTGGACATTTGTATCCCTGTAAGCAAGATGAAACTAGGGGAACTGGGCTTGGTCAGCCTAGTGAGGAGGAGGATGGACAGGAAGCATCTAATAGCAGTCTTCCACCTGAGGAGATATTAGAGAGAGGAGAGAGGCCCAGTCTTCATGGAGGTGGAGGAACAGAGAAAGGAACAAAAGACAAGGGGCACAAGCTGCAACAAGAAAAACTCCTCCTGGGGTTTAAGGTAAAAACTTCTTCACCTACAGAGTGGTAGAACTCAGAGGCTGCACCTAGAGAGGTTGTGGGGACTCCATCCTTTGAGACTTTTGGAAAGTGGCTGGATGATGTCCTGAGCAACCTGATGTAGTTTTGAGATTAGCCCTGCTTGAAGAAGAAAGTTAAACTTGGTGGCTTCCAGCCATGCCTTTCGATCTACAATTTTCCATAATTCTTTAGCACTGCCATAGATAGAATTGGAGTTCCTAGAACTTAAGAGCAAATTGCAGTTACTTCTCATGGGAACTCTGAGCCATAACAAGGTATTCAGCTCATAAAAATCACTGTTTCTATCAGCTAGTTACCTTCTAAAAACAGGACTGTTTAATATTGAAATCTTTCATGAGAGAGGGCTGCTGATGCTCACAGGTGCATGAAAAGGTAGCTGGCAGTATTTTTTGCCAGCTGTTTGATCCTTTTGAATAACCACCTCTGACTGTTCCTTTTTTTTTNTTCTTCTTTCTTTTTTTCCCACCCCTGAATGTACAAGGTTTCTGGAACATTGACTAGACTAATCCTATAAACATAGAATGTATGTTAGAATATCCAACAGATTCCTTGGTGCTAAGGGGGATGTATCAGTAGGTTTGGCTTTTTTTAGGTAAAAACTAGTCATACAGTTCTTCATTATCAAAGACTTCCAGGTGTTTCCAGTCACTATGGAAACATTGCTGGCCAGACATTATTTATCCTATTTGTTTTGTTTGATTACAGTTGTGATATTTTATGTGGAGGGAGGGAACTGAGAGGAATGCAGAGTGTCCAGCTCCTGCTTTCTATTTGTCTTTGAGATTTGTAGTGGCATCCATTTTCCTAGACTGACTCTACTCTCTGCTTGCTCCCCACTTACCTGACTTGTGCAAGTGCAGTGCCTGCTTGAAAAAGAAAATGCACCTTAACCCCTGTACCTTCACCCAGCAAATTACCAGAACTTGGTAGTCTTTTCTCCTTGATTAATTCCTGTTTCCTCTGCGTCTTGCCTTGCTTTGTCTCATTTCTTTCTTATTTTACCACTTTTTCTCATGTTCATTTTTTATGAAAGTACTGAGGCCGGCAATCTACAGAGTGTGAATACAATGAGTAACTCACAACAGAGAACATGTGTAATTTTTGTGCTGTTTGGCTGCTAAGTAGATTTTTAATTTTCTTTTTTTGATTTCTCAGATACAGAACATCTCCACATCTAAAGAGTTTTGTTCTAAAAAATGGCATATTGAATCCATCATTATTTTTCAGGCTTTTGACACTGTTGTTGAAAATGAGCATCAGCGTTTTCCAGGGCAAAAACTAGAGCTTTGAATTACTCACGTGTCCCTTAACACAGAAGACCTGGAAGGCTTTCATATATGTGTTAGAAGTCAAGTGGGGCACAAATTGTATTAAAATTTCAATTTATTCTCTCAGGCCTTCTGATGATACATCACCAGGTCATACGGTTGCTCGATACTTTGTTCACTGAAGACCAGTTCAGTGTTTAATCTCCAGGACATACCTACTTAACACTGGTTTCGTCCTGTAGCTGCTTGGAGAAAGACTCGTTCCCATAAGCCAGAGCTCTCATACTTCGTTGAACAGATTTGAGCAAAGATACAGACACATGATTTCAAGACAGCCAACCACAGTAAAAAGAAATCAAATCAGGCAGTTTAAATCAGCAACAGTTTGAGATTACATCCCTGTCCTGTCAACCTAAAGAAGAAGAGAGGAAGCCTGTCAACACACAGGGATGATTTCTGTCTTCAGATTCTCCTCTCCACTCCTGGACAATCTCTCTGTAAGTAGTGCTTTCTTTTGGTGTGTTTGCTGTCATTCTACAAACACAGCAGTGGCTTCACAATGCAGGCTGGATTTTAAAGTTTGACAGTGCTAGTTATTGATTACTGTAGAAATTCATTAATAAAGCTCATCTCCAAATTCCAAATTTTCAAAACACTGTGCTTGTGAATACACCTGTTGGTACTTGTCAATACACCTGATGTTCCTTTACAGAAAAATGTTATCCCATTGCAATTGTTAGTGGCCATTCAATACACAGAGTTATGTAGGTATTTGGAATCCTACTGATTTATGTATAATCAAAGTAAAGTATTTTACTTCTTTTCACAGAGAATGAAATACTCTGGGATTCACAGGAAAGAGCCAGTAAGGATCACAGTGATATCAGTCCCTTGAAAAGGAAGAAAAAAACAACTGTGAAAAAAGCAGGTCGCGAGAATCAAGGTGAGCCAAAAAGCCTCTTTTTATCACTTTCCTTTTGTAAAGCAGAAACTGATGGTGTGAAATGAGCCAAAATGGAACACCGTCTTTATTAAACTTGCTGCATTCCACTTGCTGAAGGGGGGAAGAGAAAAAACAACAGGCCATCAGGAAGAATAACAAAAAAAAGAAAAATAGAGGAATTCTTGAAAAGAGCTTGCATGTCATCACAGGCAGAGGTGGATTGTAGCATCAGCAGGGAAATGACACCCAATACTCTGGATTTTAACATCACATGCGAGCACCAAACTTGGGAGTTGCTTAAGTTCCTTTTTCTTTTCTCTCCTGTTTCTGAAGGAGAGCGCACAGTTTGAAAACAGTTTGACTAGTATTGCCTTCTCTACCCAAATCCACCAAGGATATGACTCTGATGGGGAGATCTCTTCCATCCCAGCTCTCTTGTGTCTCAGTCCTACTCAGTCTTTACAGCCCCATTAGGAACTTGTGTGTCAGGGGAGGACAAAGACAGAAAGTCTCCTGTTCTACGGAGCACCCTCGCTGTGGCACAGAGCAACTCTCATCGCTTCCAGAACAGCACTTGTTCTGTTGCCAGCATCAGGAATTAAATATCATTTCAACCTGATGGGCAGAAAAGGATTCCAAATATCACAGACTGCATTGTCCACACTGCCTTTCCCAAGACCTGGGGTTTTTAGTTACCTTCCAGTTTTCCACAGCTGGGTCAGGACTGAATTCTGTCAGTAGACCCTGCTGTCTTTAAATACTTCAAAAATACAAATAGCTCCTTTTCAAGACTAATGCAATGAAAGTTACATCTACATTTTTTTGTGTTTCTATGATTTTTTTTTTTCTTTACTGCTTTACCATGTGTTCTACCAAATTTTCTGCTGGTATAGGAAAATAGGAATTTTCATTTTAGGATTAGTAATTCTTTGATATTGAATTTTTTATGGAATTACAACCTACATTTGTGAAAGATGGGGTTAATTTTTCAGCAGAACACTCTTACTCCACTGACTGTCATGCTGCTGAGCCAGCTGAAATGGCATGACTGCCTCTCTTTCTGGCTGCCCACTCTGTCAATTTTGGTCTCACCATTCCAGACCATTAGTTTGTATTTTTCTTCTGAGTTTCTACAGGAGGTTGTCCTCATAGTGTCCTCTGTGCATGTCAGATGAAGCACAGCTTGCACCTGTAGTAAGGTGTATAGCACAGCTACCAGCCCTGATTTGCACACTGCCTTTTGGGCAATAAAGGCAAATAACCTTTCATGTTGGTAACATAATGTCGTTCTTTGTCCTTCTGCAGTCCCTTGGTCTGGTGGGGATCAGTGTAACATGGCTGTGGTACAGTTGCTGTTAAAACTGCCGATTGCTCCTTCTTTCTCCAGAGAAGCTGTTTAGATAGACACTTTTCACAGTTTTGATTAATTCCTTAAGAAGCAACATACATGTTCATTGCTACAAGTAACAATAATGCCTTATGAACAAAGTAACACCTGTGTTTCTTTTTAACATGTATTTTCTTCCTTTTTAGATAGGAAAGCGGTTTTCCACCGAATTCCAGAGCGGTATCACCCCTTCTTCAAGGTCTTCAGAAGGTTGAAAAGCTTTCCTTGAGTAGAGCATGTTGTGGAGGTGAATGGAGGGGCACAGACAAATCACATGTTCTTCTGTTGGACAGGTCAGACCCACCAGATCTGAAGATGCAAGAACCAAGGCATAGCTTAGAGTAGCCCTAAAGCTTCTTTAAGTTGTGCTTGGGAAGCAGTTGTCTCTATGTGGCTGTTGGGGTGGAAGGGATGATTTTAGTGTATTTAAAGCGTGTTTAGTTCACACCATCTCTTCTGTAATTACCTGAGGCATGCTATTGTCACACACAATCAATCATCTGACTTCTTCAATACCATTCTTACTTTAATAAAATTTGAAACTATAACCTTCATATGTCTTTTTAATTGTGTCTGAGTACACTACAATATGTAGATGTGTTGGCAGAGTGATACAGTTCATGAAGTATAAAACTAACACAACAAAGAGCAGAGATTCAGTCTCTTTTCTGCTGTTAATCAGTTATGCAATATTATTTGTACTTCTGTTGTCTTAGAAGCTGTGTCCTGGATTTACAGTCCCCAGTGCTGTGTGCTCTCCAGAGCCTACCCGCATGCTCAGGGATAAACACTGAGGGCAATAACTGATAGCAGTGCCCTAATGGAGTCCCTGTGACCTGCTGCTGTGAACTGACAGGCATTTCAGCAAGTGGCTTTGCTGACCTACAGGAATTGTTCACTGGGTTACTTAGCCAAATGAAGTGTTTTGGTATGGCTTTTCATAGTGAAAGGAATGACTCTGTGCAAGAAGGCATGTGCTGGCAACTTCACAAAGAAAAGCTGTCTCAAGGTGTCTGTTACCTATTGAATGATTTTTCCAGAGGAAGATTAAAATGAAAGAATCAGGAGGGGTGGAGTTTTAGAGTTGAAGGAAGTTCATACATAAATACTTTATCTATGACTCCAGTATTTCCTGTGCTGTTGTGATAAAATCATGTGTTTCTTTACTCTGCAGGGAAAGGTAGAATGTTACAAACAATTTGAGAGTTCTTTCACCAAAGATCTGGGATTGATGTGTGATTATATTGCGGTTTATCTAAAGTAAGTTAGCTCATCTGGGAGCACACCAGCTAATGAGGTTTATCCTGAACACTTGTTTTTAATTAAGGAAATTCAACTTAAACCTATGTTTCAAATTGTATAGAGCCATTGAGCTGGTTGTAAAGTAAGCAGTGTATTCAGCTGGTGTGGCATCATGATAATGGAATATGCTTTTATAGTGCTATAGGTAAGTCCTCAGTTATCATTTTCTGAGGTGATAACATTGTGCTGGTAAGAAAAACACATCAGCAACTTCAAAGCTAAATTAACTGTGTTTCTTTGTGTTCAGCATAGCTGGTCAAGCTGTTTCACTCACTGAGCTGACTTAATTCCACCAGTTTTACAGAGTCATCCTCTTTCTGATGCTCATTTTGGCTGCCTCCTGAGAACTGGGAAGGAGGAAGCTCAGGCAGATCTCTGACCAGACCTGTTTGTTTTGTACAGATGGTGCAAATGAGCAGAAATTGTTGTATTTCTCTTGGGTCTGTTTCCTCCAAGTACAGAACCATCTTAACTCTACTGTCTTGCCCAGGTGCCTGGGATACTCTGAGTGCAAGTTTTTCTTGTTACTTGGTCTTGGGGGAGTGGGTTGAACAGGAAATTAGGGAGCTATATCCCATTGCCTGATCTTGTTTCTGTAGCAAAACATCAAGCTAGGCTGTTAGTTCTCCATCTGAATCTTGCTCCAAAAAGATGGACACTATGAGGTATGCTGTTTGAACAGGAAATGTGGAGAACTGGGAGGTCAGAGACCTGTCTATATGTTCAAGAACCAACAGAAACAATGTGGGAGGTACAAGCTCCTCTCCAGGCTCCTCCAGCTCAGCAGTGGGTGAGAAGCCAGCCCTCACAGCTCCAGGCCGAGTGCTGTGGGAGGAGAGAACCACAATGGTGGTTTTATATCTCAATATTTTCTTTTCAGAGCAAATCTTAGCCCACCCTTTTAAAAGGAAATGAACAATGTGTTCTCTTCCATGCTATGGAATTCTCTTACCATTAGCAAATTAAAGGGAACTTGTTGCTTAACAATATTATTGATATGAAGTGACCATTCAAGAGAAAACAGGATGATGAATGCAGAGCTGGATTTTTGAGAACTCTGGGCTTCTGAAGTGGTCTTAAGACTTTTTTCTCCTATCTCCTCCTCTCAGGGTTCCAGCACTGTCTCACTTGTTCTCTGAGAATGATGTAGTAGTTGTTTCAGACCTGCGACCCCCTTAGAGTGTACAGCAGGATGGAGAAAGGAGATGACGGGACATGCTGGAAGGAAAAGATCAACAGATGTGTCTGGGAGGAGGCTGGAATAGAGAGATGAGAGGATTAAAGAGTGGTGAGAAATTTTTGGCTATGGCAGGGAGCAGAAAGAGAGGGAGCTGTGTGTGCTTCTGCCATGACTGCCTTTCAACAAAAGCAGATGGGAAGCAGCCACAGCACTGAGAGTCAGGGTACTTGGACAGAACTAGGAGGAGCTTCTTGTCTTGCTTTCTATGGAGGTCAGTTCACTTTCTAGGAATTCTCTCGAGCTCTATTTAATCTGTTCTAGCCACCGGCCCGGGTTTATCACTGCTCTGGTTTGGGTGGCCTCCTGGCCATGGAGGAGAGCTTTTCCACTCCACTGTTGATTTGCCTGCTGTGGCTGTGCTGAAACTTGGGACAGTTCATTTCCTTGAGAGTTTCTTACGTCTAGTTGCAACAAAACTTCCCAGCCAACATTTTCTGTGCTCTGTGACATCCTTACACAAACTGCCAGTCAGAATGGTGATTTAAAACTGGACAGCAGCAGCTGTTTTCCACAGCTGTGTTTCCAGGAACAAGTATTTTCTGAGTATAGCTGGGAAAAGGGGTGTTTCTGTTCCATCATGGAAGAGCTGATTGGCCTGACCACCGCGGTGGTTGAGGTACTTCTTCAGGAATGAGCCTTCATCTTGCTGATTATCAAAGAACTCTTACTGGTTGTCTCACTGGTGATAAAGGAACAAACAGCGATGATCTGCTGGGCCTGATAGCTGGAAAAATGTGGGTGGTGTGAAGATTAGTTGCATCCTTGGCCGCAGTAACTGCGAGATGGAGAAGTTCAGGATATGTGTCAGAGGAGTTGCATTGCAAGAATACCTTGATGAAATTACATCAGTGATGTAGCAGAATGCACATTCAGTGAGTTTGAAGATGGTAGGAAATTTGGAGGAGTGGTTTGTAGCACTGCCCAGTGATGCTGTTGTTCAGAGACTTTGAGAGGCTGGAGGAACAGGCTGACAGGAACCTAAGAAAGGTGAGCAAGTGGAAATGCACAGCCCTGCCCCTGGACTGTTGGTGGCCCAGAGACTGGGAAGTAGCTTTGCAGAGAAGGACCTGGGGCTCATGGTTGACAGCAAGTTGAACATGAGACAGCAGCACAGAAGGCCAACAGCATCCAGGGCTGTCTCTGGAAGAGCATTGGCAGCAGGTCAATGCCAGCAAGAAGAGGATCCTCCCTTTCCACTTGCCACATCAGGAGTGCCCTGTGTGCAGCTTCCCAGTATGAGAAACTTGACATTCAAAACCTGACAAGACAACCTGCTTTACTTGACCTTTCTTGAGCTGGGCATTGGACCAGACAATCTCCAGAGGTGCCTTCCAGCCTCAGCCATCCTGTGAGTCTGCAGGATTTTTTTTCCACCTGTAAAGTGGGCTGGCATTTATTTTGGGCAGAAACAAGTGATTGAAAGCTATTTAAAACTAATTTAACTTAAGATAGTGCCCGATCTTATGCTCCTGGTAAAGGTTTAGAGATGCAAGTCACTTCCATAGATTTGTATGTAGAGTTAGATAGAGACAAGTTCTAGACCTGCTGGCAGCACAGATACTGCAGATAGTTTAGCAAGAAGGAAAATACCACCAAGGGGAGGTGAGGGAAGATGTCCCTGAGCACAGGCACAAACTGAGCCTGTGGTGAGTGATGGGCAGAGTCTCATGAGGTCAGCTCTGTACTGAGTGACCTTTACTGTGGACTTCCATGTGTAAGTAGTTGTGGTAGCAGTGAAAATGATGCTTTCATGAACATTTAGGTGATATAGGCGACTAAGTCCATTCAATTTTGCAAAAGGACATAGAATCTCTGAATCCCATTTGGAATCTGGGTGCATCTTGAGCTTGAGTGTTTTTGAAAACCTGTGAACAGTCATCAGTCCTCTGAACTTTACCATGAAACTACTTCATGGATTTTATACTGTGTTGTTGGACATTGTATTGACTTGTTCTGTACACACCAGATTTTTCAGCAACAGATGAGAGAAAAAAATTAATAAGTAGGTCTCCATTTGGATTTTTCAAATACAGAAATTCTAAAATTCCACATAAATATGTGGCTAAATTTTAGGCTGTATATATTTTTGGACAATTGTGTTTAAAAATTTATTTGAAATGCATTTGTATATTTTAACATGTCTTGCATATTCAGAAGCTTTCATCCTCCAATTCAAATGTTTAGAGCATTTAACTGTTTTGAGGTGGTGTGTGTGCTGGGGGAGCTCTGTTTGCTACTGACTTCAGGTATCTTCAGATGCTGGCAGAGCTCCCTGCTGTAGAGCTTGCAGACCCCTGAAACTGCTTTGCCATGTTTTTATGGCTAACGGTGAAGCAGTAACTTTAAAAAGTGGAGATGGTTCTGTGTGAGTCACTGTTGCAACTCCTGTCTCAGGGAGAGCTCAGCACAGAACTGAGCTTTGGTACCTCCAAGGCAGGTGCAGCTGGAGGTGTGAAGAAGCTCTTTGGAGAGGCTGCAGAGCAGCCACTGAACTGACAACTGACAACTGGTTGCAAGTGTCTGATTGCAAGTGCTCTTGGTTTCTGCCTTGCCAAAAAAAACAAAACCAGAGGAGCCCAAATTCAGGCAGAATTGAGAGCTCAGACATTTTACTGCCATGAGGAGACCCTTACGTCAGTCCTTGTTGGCTGTGTCTTCATCCCTACACAGCACTACCTGGGTCACTTTCCAGTGCCCTTATGGAGTAGGACATCCAGGACCACACTACATCCAAGAGATGAGGGTCCCAGGCCCGTGGGACTGAAGAGGAACGTGTGCCTGTGAAGCTGAAGGTACTCCTACTTGGGATTGCTCCCAGCTTCTGCACCAGACAGGGCTCCTCATCCCTCCTTCTTCCCGTCAGGAGGAGTCCTGACCCTTCTTTCCTCCTTCTTCATTCTGTCTTCCACCACTGGGATCCAACCCAACCTTTTCCCTGTGTGGGAGTGGGGCAGGATGGAGCTACCTGTGCTCAGCTCCTGCACACATAGCAGTGCCAGGGGTCCAGCAGAGTAAAAGCACGTTGAGCCCATGCTGGAGGAGATGGGGCTGCCCACATGGGACAGTGGGTGTTGTCCTGGTCTTCTCTGTGCTTCCTCCTGCCTTGCCAGGTGCCTGCAGACCTCCCTGATGATTTGTTGGTCCAGGGCAGATCAGAGCATGGCACCAGAGGACCCAGAAGGGGCACAAAGCACTCACCTCACCACTGATTATCAGACTGACTGTGTTCTCACCTCTCCTGGCAGCACTCAGATAAGGAGCCAGTGGTATCAGTGACCATTTTGTTGGCCATTTTCTGTAAACTCTCTACAAAAGAGCCTACAGTATCCTTTCACTCAGGCACTGCCTGTTTTACCTACTGTGGGACTGGCAGCCTCTGGCCCTTTCCGTGACAATGGCTAAAGGCTGTGCAGACTTTTGGGACTAAAACCATCTCCAGGAGAAGACCTGCTGTGCAGTAGGAGAGCAAAGCATTTGCTTCTGGCTTTAATGGGCAAGAGGGTGTTGGGATGGCCTCAGGCTGTGGCTGTGTTCTAACCTGTGTGCCTTCCTCCCACAGGGAATGATCTCTTCCTGGTTGCAGTCCACGAGCTGGGGCACGCGCTGGGTCTGGAACATTCCAATGATCCCAGTGCTATCATGGCTCCTTTCTACCAGTACATGGAAACACACAACTTCAAACTGCCCCAGGATGACCTCCAAGGAATTCAGAAAATCTATGGTGAGCAACCCTACCTACTTCTTTGCTTACACTAAGTTTGAGCCTGGGGAGTATTTTACAATTAGCCCCTGCATGCCTGCCGATGGTGGGCTGCATTTCCTGCCAGAGCTGAGTAGGGAACTGTTTAAAGCCCTTGATCCAGGACTAAGTACCAGATGACTGCAAAAGTAAGGATAACCAAACCTCTGTGATGCCACTGCTGCTCCATCCCTCACTGTGTCCCCAAATCAAGGACTAAAGGGAAACAGGCTTTGCTGTACCCAAGATTTGTCCATTAGGAGCAACCAGTGCAAATAAGGGAAAAGAATGCAAAGAGCCTGGAACATTAAGGAAAGGTAAAAAGTATTAATACACTAATTTTTTCTCCTCATTATATATAAGTTAAGCAAAAGAAAGCTTGGATCTGCTTAGGGAATACTTTGCTTTTTTTAATCTCCAGATGAACATGTTGTACGGTGTGCGCCACAAAGATATTGGGCAAATAGGAAAATAGGGAAAAGGGGGAGAGAGATTATGGGAGAAAAACAAGGGACTGCAGATGTTGTGCTGCCCTGTGATGGGATCATGGATACCAGGGTGCGAGGACAGGAACTTGCAGTATTATTGGCTGAAGGAAACTCTGAGAGCAAAGAGAAATCCAGGTTTTAGGAGCTCAGGGGGAGACAGTCTGTGGCAACCTGTGATAAATAGGTTTCATCAAATATCCCTGATTCCATTTTTTGTGGAAAGTAAAAGTTTGACAGAGAGGTTACTGAATAAATGCAGCACGGAGCAGTTCTACTATGTAACTGTGCTGCGGGAGTCAAATATTAGCTCTCAGAAGCAGTAGAGCAGATATAGAATGAATTGAAGGTGAAAAAAATACTTGTAAGGCAGTTATCAGTGGGAAAGCTGGTGTTTCTCAGAGCTTGCTGCAGGGACTGGTGGCAGGCTGACTCTCGTCAATGTTTGCATCAGTGATCTGCCAGTGAGTTTGAAATTGCTGCTAATAAAATGTGTGCCAAGACCTGTAAGATTCTAAAGCAGTGTAGCAGGACGTTAGAGGTCTAAACTATATCTTAACTCTTTGAGTCAGATTTGGTGTTTGTTTTCTGTGACTGGATTGAGATTCATTTGTTTAATGCAGATGCCTGGAAAAAGTCTCTTTCTGGGCTAATTTCTCTGATTTGTGAGGGCAGTGGGAAAAACCAGGCATTTGTAGAATGCATTCCAGCCTCAGTGTGAGGAAGATATCCAAGTAAGGTCCAACATGTAAAAATAAGATGGTTTAAAGTACACCCAGGGGAACTGTCTTGTCTCATTGGTGCATCTTCTCTTTGATCATTATGAGGGTGAAGTTGCATGTTAATTGTCCTATGGTATTGCTTAATTATGAATACTTTAACATAGTACACATTCTAGTGCACAGGATAGCAGAGACTCTGGAGGGTTTTGGAATAAAGTGCTGGGGTAGTCAGCGTTAAACTTTCACTAACTAATAGATCTACTATTAATTTTTGTTAATTTTTGAAAGCTGTCAAAATGCCATTATGCTGTTTCTGTTTTGAAATGTTGATTTAGTTCCTGTGAGCTTTGATTAAACAGAAGGGAAAAAAAACATAATTTATTGCAGACAGTGGAAGTACAATCAAGAAAAAAGTACTGGTTTCTCTATTTTCAGACAGGATTTCTGAAAGGGAGCAAATAAGGGACTGACAGCCTTCCTGCTTCACTTTTGGGATTCAAGCCTAGAGCAGCAGGGGCTGAGCTGGGACCAGCACTCCCCAGAATGGGGCTCTGAGGCCTTTGAGCTGGAGTGGGCTGGGGATGGTGTTAGGGGTTGTAGAGATAACTCATCCTGTGGGGAGAAGGAGCAGCTTCTGCAACAGGAGCTTTTCTACCCCAGGTAGATATTTCAGCCCTTGGTACAGAGTTACAGTCCAAAAAACAAAGTTGAATTTAAAATTAGATTTTACACTTATGGTTCACAAAGAAATTATGGAAAATGCGGGTGATGTTTCGCCCTGGAATTAATGGTGAAAGATCAGAACTCTTCATCTGATCTTAAAATTGAGAAGGGCCTCTGAAATATCCTTCTTGTAGCTTTAGCAGGAACATTCAACTAATGTATTTTATATCCACAGTGCCACTCTGCTTTGTTGTGTCTTGGGAATGCCAAAAGCCCTTCTACCAGAGAACCTCTCCAAAAACCAAAATCTCCTGCTTTCTGGCTGCTTTGACGTTCTCTACAGTGCAGCAGGATGTGCTCAATATGTGTTATTTAGTAACCTACTCTGCAAAGTCAGACACAGAGCCACCGTCTTGACTGTAGCGTGCTTTTTTAAAAATAGTTATAATCAAAACTTCCAATTTTTCATTCCAGTGAAGTTGCTAGAACAAGGAACAGAGGCTCTTGCTAAAGCTGAAGTCCATTTTGTTTCCTTTTGAGAATGATGCATTTCAAATGTGATCTATATTGTATCTGTGTTTATCCATTAGAAAAGAAACACATCCAGATCTGTCATATAATGATTTGTTGAATTTTTAATTTATTTTCTGTTGAAATTATTTGAAAACTCACCCAAAGAGACAGTAGGTGATATGAACTCTTGTTTGTGCTCCATGCTGATTAGTATAAGGTCAATATTTAAAGTATTACCTCCATTTTGAGCTACTGAGGAGAAGGCCAGCAGCTCGCTGTGTGACAGAGCTGTGACACAAGTCAGCAATATTCCCATCTCCTGAGAGCTGCTTCCTATAGCATATTCCTTGACCAAACAAAGAAATAGCAGGGCTCTACTTTATGTGTGCTTTTCAGAAGGATATCTCCCTCTGTGCTTAAGTGCCTGTGTCACAAGTGATGTGTCCAGGAAGGAATTAAATTGGAAGTGATACCAATTTGCAGGTCCCCTTCATATCCTGTTGAGTTGCCTCTTATCTTTGCTAGTGTTGAAGCCAAGGCTGCAGGGAGCTGTACTGCAGGTCGAGAGAGGAGAGATGCTCAGCTGTGGCTGTGTCACAGAGCCTGAACTGGTCGCTCTGCAGCACTGGTCACCCTGTCCTGACAGGAGGGTGTAGACAGGTGGGGATCGGGGTTACCTCACGTGAAAAGTGACAGGACAAAAGGAAACAGCCTCAAGTTGTGTCAGGGGAGTTTTAGGCTGGGCATTAGGGAAAATTTCTTCACTAAGAGGGTGGTCAGACTTTGGAACAGCTGCCCAGGGCAGTGATGGAACCATCCCTGGTGACATTCAGGAAATGTGTGGATGTGACACTTGGTTATATGGTTTAGTGGTGGGCTTGGCAGTGCTGAGTTAAGGTTTGGACTTGATCATCTCAGAGGGCTTTTCCAATCAGAATGATTCTGTGATTCCATGATTCTTCACATCCTGCTCTCCAGGTTTGCAGTGGGTGATGAAGCAGCCTCTCATGGGGAGTGACTCTTGTGACTCTGTGTCTGTGGAACACAGGGCTTGACATGATGTACAGAAAAAACTCATGTCCCCAGGGCTGGTTAACCAGGCCATTACCTTCAAGGGCCTTTCAAAGCCTCAGGTCACAAAGGGGAGGTCTCCTAATCATTCAAAGGTAGACCAGGTCATTAACCCTGGAGACAACCTCAAAGATCTGGGTCATCCCAAATCTCACTGAGGAAGTCTCAGCCTCACACATCGTGTGTGCAGTTCAAGAGATGAGATCCCAGTCAGAGCACATGCTGCACCCCTGAGGGCTGAGGTCCAGACTGGGCGTGAAACCACTGCAGCCCCTGGCTGAGGAAGTGGACAACACCAGCTCTGACATCCAAGAACAGGGATCAGCAGGGCACAGTGTCCATGAGCAACCAGGACCTTCTGCAAGCCTCACCCCTTCAGTGGAGCATGCACGGGTTCCATAAACTCCGTCCCCTTTTCCCAGTGGCAGCCATAGAGATTCTTGTAACCTACAGACCCTTTTGATCATCCCAGATCCTTGTAAACTACACCTATGTGTGGAGTGGCTTGTGAAGGAACAGCAGAAGGACCTGGTGGAGAATTTCTATGTGGTGATGCTCATTGTGAGTGGGACCATCAAAGCAGGCTTTGCTGTCATGTGTTCTCTGAAAATGTCCTCTTGGACATGGGGAGGAAATAGAGTAACATCCAAGACCTCATCTGTAGAAGCTGCAAGATTTGGGACTTGTGGATCCATGCCCCATGGTACTGTGCTCATAGGAGCAGAGGGGAAGGAAAATGCTTGGCAATCAGGAATCTGGAGGGATGTGCCCTGCTGCCACATCTCTGGCATGTTGTGGAGATACCAGGCACCCTCTCTGTGTTGCATCACTTCATTTGTACCTTTCCTCCTGTTCACAGTCTCTGTTGGACCCAGCTGGAAACACCAGACTTCACCCCTGGTGCTTCCACAGAACCTCACCTGCCATATGCCAGGTCTTCATTCCCAGTCCTCTGAAACACAAGGAGTAACTAGTTGGTTCCCAGTGCTGTCCTTGGGCTCCACCTGGCACCTGGAGGACTCTTCAAAAGGGGAGGCTGAGAGGGAGCCCATTTCTCTTGGGAGGTTTCTCAGCTGATGGAAAATCACTGGTGTGTGTTATGGCTGGGCGGGAAATACTTTTCTCATCCTACAGATTCTTCTGAATGTAGAAAAATGTTCTCTTTCGCTGTGGAGTAGATATCAGGCTTCTGAAAGCTGAAAGTTTTTCCAGAAAGAAACTGGAGCATCTTACACCTCTCATCATTTGCCTGCATAATCCTGGGAATTTTCGACCCAGTTTTCTGGCACCCAAAGCAGAGAACCCAAGTGCAAGGTGAATCAGCTTGTTCCAGAGCCCAGGAGAGCATCCCTTTGGCTTAGAGCAAGGATGTCTGCTGTGGGCACTTGTCCCCCAGGCGAATGCTCTATTACCTGGGGGGCAGTTGTCATTCAGAGGAGAATATCTGTGTGAGAAGGGCTCGAGAAATCCTTCCTGCCACCCAGTGATTATCACAGGGGCTTTACTGTCCACCATTTGGTAGGTGCTGGGGCTTGTTCTGCACTCTGGCAAGAGCCCAGGCTAACTGGAACATCTTAACCCACTTCAGCCCTGAAGGCTGAGCCCAGAAGTGCAAAATGCTCTGTGAGTGAGTTTGTCAAATGAGGAAGGGAAAGGAGTCCTTCCTGCAGGAAGTTTTGTGGACAGTCTCTGACCCCTGAGGTAGCTTGTTGGCAGCTACATCATGTAGTGTGAACAGGGGCCTCTCTGCATTGCCCTTGAGCCTGCAGAGCAGCCAGCAGAGCAGCCAGGTGGGTTTCTCTTGCTCTCCCTAGCTCCCGTGGATCATAGGCTTTGACTGGAAGAAGGCTGAGGCGCCTTGCCTGTGTACCTGGACAGCTGGTTCAGTGCTGCAGAAACACAACGACAGCTCAGCTTTTTCAACCCAAAACCCTCCTGTGAGTTATTCAAACCATAAACGTAGTCTGGAGGATAGTTTTCTTCTTGAAGTGAATATTAAGAAGATAAGGACAGGCCTCTGTCTGCGAGTGGATGGTTCTCTCCCCTGAGCTGACCCAAAGCCTCCTTTGTGCTGGCAGGCTCACTGAGCCACTGGCTGGGACAGGCTGAGCCAGGAAGGTGCTGAGCCTCCAGGCAGGTGCTGTGCAGTTGAGGGAACACTCTGTCAATAGCCAGGAGGACAGTACAATTGTATTTTGTCCTCAACTATCGACACAGTGGCTCCTAAATGCCTCCTCTCTCTGTGTTATCTTCACAGGTCACCTTGGTATTCAGATGTTCTGCGGCAGAGGAAGCATGAAGGGAGGAGGCTAAGTGCCAGTGGTGGAAGTCACACGCTAAAGGTGATCTGCTGTGACCCAAAAGCTTTCTGACATTCTTTGCCTTGTTTCTGATAGAGAGAAGGAAACTATTCTTCTCCACACAGTGTCTGTAAAGTCCCAGCAAGTTGCCTCCAGAACATAGAGTTTTCCAGCTCCAGGAGATTTCTTTCCTGCTTCCTGTGTGGAAGTGGCTGCAGGACCAATCCCATAGGTGGACTTGGCTCTGGTGCTGGGATCACACATGATAACTAGGTGACTGGGTTGCGGACCCATTCAATAACCTCTCTCACTTAGATTTTTCTAATTAGATATTTTTCCTCTGTCTGATTCTCTGAAGTTGCTTGGAAGTGCAGTGGCAGAGAATGTGGTTTGTGTGCACTGCTGCCTGGTCACACTGGTGGATGTGATCAGCCGCTGTATTAAATACCACAGTGCCAGCACATCTTAAGTGACTCTTTGTTCACATACTCATCTTTGCTGATGGTAAACCTGTTCCATCCTGCCTTGAGCTGTTTTAGAGGCAAGTTACTGTGATGGGAGTCTCGAAACAGGAATGACCAGTGAGGTTTCCTAGTGGATGGAGTCTGCTCATTCTGCTTTTGTGCCAGGTTGGGCTCTGCAGTGCCTTAGGTCCTATGAGGGAGCATCTTTCTACACAAATGGACAGGCTGTACTTCTGCTTCCCATCCCCATAACTGTACACCAAATTCTGCCTGAGTAGCACTTGGACCTGAGGATTTCCACGTTTTCAGTGTGCTCCTCTGCTCTTTGCCTGTGCACAGCTGTAGGATCACCTCCCACCTTAAGCCACATTCAGGGACTAAGTGGAGGCAGCAATGAAAAAGAAGTCTGTGTTAGTATGGGAGGAGACAAACCTTCAATCAGAATAAATTAGAAGGCCTGAGTTAAAGAAACAAAAAAATGAGTGAAAAGTAGCAAGGAAACATCCATCAGGGATGCAGGGAAGGACAGTAAGAGGAATATTTGAAGTGAAGTGACAAAGTCTGCGTCCAAGCAGCTTGCAGACCACCTGCAGCATGTGTGGGAAGCCTTGCCAGGGCTGGTTTGGCTATGGCCAGCAGTGAGTACGTACAGGACCAGCCTCCCTTGTTGGGCCTGACTTGAGATCTCTCTCCACTGATCTAGCAAATGTTTTCCCTAAAGCAAATCCCTGGTTCATCTTGCTCGGCATCATCTTGACCACGGTGTGTACAACTGTTTCTGCCATGCCAGTTCTGTGTGGGCTGCTTCAGTGGCATTTTAACCATGTAAAACCTCTTCATTGGTGCCATAGGTTGCAGGTGCTGTTTGATCTTTCCTCTTCTCCACAGATGACAGTGACAGGCCATGGGCACTGGAGGTGAACAGGGGAGCTGTACAGGACTGCTTGTACAGGGCAGGGCAGGCTGTGACTGGGTACACAAGTGGTCCTCACTTGTGCAAAGACAGTGAATTAGTAACTCCAGTCATGGAGGTGTTCAATTTCCATCCTATAAGCATAACAATACAGTCCCTATTCTTCACCTTATGGTCAGATTTTCTGTGTCAGATTCTCTGCGTCTGATGGGTCTTTGTCAGACACATTTGTCTTCTTTTTATTTAGGTGCTACTCCTGTCTCATCCTTTTTTTCTGTTGAAAGAGAGGGGAAAGGAATTAACACTATGTCCTCATCTTACTGCTCATGGTCATCTCTGGTGTGGTCAGTGCATGGCAGCATTTGCCCCTTGCAAAGGAAGGGGGGGAAACAGCAAACTACACCTTCTTTGTGTTTCTGCAGCAATGGGCTATAGCTGACCCTTGTGCCAGACTGTTGGCAGGGGAATCCTATCAGGTAGGACAGACATTAGAGGTTTTCCAGTGTTGTTTACCAGCCACATCCACTGAAAGCCATGGGGAAGGCAGCACAGGAGGAAAAGGGGTCATGCTGCTGTTTAATGAGTGTCTGCAGTGCTCAGTAAATCACTGATTATTGTCCCCTTGCTTAGGTCCCAGTCAAGACTTCTCTTTCCTAATGCAAGCATTTCCATCTTCACTGAGCATGTGAATTGTTGGTTTTCAGACGTCATTTACTTGGGTTCTGTCACTGGCACCAAGTGCCATTTCTGACATCCAAAACTGGTTGTGAACTTCCTGCTCCTGCAGGAGCTGAACACTGCTGCCTCCTCCCAGAGAACAAACCAGAACCCTGGCTGTCCTTACTCACGGTCTTCCTGGGGCCCCTTTCTCCACTGCCAGCCCTTCCTGTGCGTGTTCCACTGTACCAAGTCCTGCCTCCAGGAGCTTTCCAGCCTGTGCCAGACATCCAGCCAAGCTGCTGCGCTTGAGGAGGTGCCTTTGCTTCACACCACAGGAAGGTTCTGTGGGTGTGAGCAGACAGCCCCATGTAGGGATGGTGTGAAATAAATAAGATCCTGAGGACTGAGACACTCATGTTGTAGATATTCTGAGGGAGGAGGTGGTTTTGTGGGAAGAGGTGGTTTTGTGGGTCAGCTCTTGCCGTGCCCTGTGGTGCCTGTTTGCAGCTACAGCATCCTGGATGCACTCCAGAAATGCATCTTCAACTTTAGCATGGTCCAAAAAGGATGTATTTAATGAACTTGAGTGCGACTAAAAGCACAGCAACTGCAGAGGACCAGGCATGTCTCCAAAAGCATCTCCTGAGCTTCCCTGCAGCACTGCTGTGGATGTGCCCACCCTGCCTGGCCCAGCCCTGCTGCTCCTGTCACAGGCACTGTCTGGACACCTCAGCTGCATCCCATTTGGGGAAAATCCACAGGTCTCTGGCAGTAGCAGTATCAAAGCTTGGATATTTTATGGTCAGCTAAAATACTGGGCACTGCCCTGATAAGATTGGAGGGGATGAGAAGTACACAGTATCAGTGTAGTATTTGTATCCATTTCATGTAGTCAGCTTTCCAAGGGTAATCATCATCAGAGTATTCTCATAAAGTATTTCTGTAAGCAATATTTGGTGTCTTTCATTAAAGCTCTGGAATAAAGTAAATAAAAATGGTTGCTAATAACTGCACATGGCACAAAGTAACACATTATGAGGATAAGTTGCCCTGAAGAAATACAGTTAACCATTTGAAAAGCTTTAGGAAAGAGGTGTAAGTCTCAAGATCTAAAAATCAAAAGCCATTGCAACAACAGACCAAAGAAACTGCTCTATTTAGTTCATTAAGGAGAATTTAAAAAACATTCCCATCAAGATCTATAAATAATTAAATGTTAAGACACTAGACATAAGAAAGAAAACACTGCATTTAAAGCTGCACAAACTCAGGCAATGGGTAAGGCAGACTTCAGCTGTGACAGGGCTTAATCATTAAAGCAGTTTACTGTGCATTATAGAGGATTTTCTATGGTTGAAATCTGTATCTGCCCTGGAAACACTGTGCTCATTACAAGACTTGCTGGTGGAGGTTTCTGGCCTGGTACTGCAGGAAGTTGGACTTTACCATCCAGTTGGTACTTTCTGAACATTATATCCATGAAACCTGCACACAAGATTCTTACTGTTACATCCTTATTAACAATTATTGAGGTGGCTTTCTCTGATGGCTTCTTTGTCACTAGTTGTGAGGATATTCCTAATCGGGTCTCCCTTCCAGGACATGTTAAGCACTCATCCATTTTAGGAACCCTTTGAAAATGGAACATTTAAGAGTTAAGCTGCTGTGGAGACTCATGCACCCAACCATTATTTCAGATTGCACAGTTCAAAATGTTTATCTGCCAAAGCCCTCTTCTAACCCCACAGATGTGAGGCCTCCATGGGTACCTCAATCATTCCTCATAAATCCCTTCCCTGGCTATGGGCAGGTACCCAGCTTGGGGTGACTCTTCCAGGCTGTGAGGATGAGCCTCGTCCAGGGCCAGTGTTCACCTCCAGCTGGGGTGCAGCACCTTGGCCCCAAACTGTGACACTGAGACAGCACCCATGACAGCAGCCCCCATTCTGCCCACAGGTAGGGGTTTATCCTACAGGCTCACATTGAAACAGAAACCATGATCTCTGCAAATAAACTGTCTTCACGTCTCAAGCCCACCAAAATCCCTTGCTCTAGTGGCCTTCTGTTTATTGCCATTAACTCATGGCCTACTCTGAGAAGCAACAAGAAATGTGACTCTCTGAGTGAGATTTGGTCCAGATTTACCACTAACAGTTAATGAAAACATCCTATGGCAAGAGGCAGTTTGAGACCTCTGTTCCAGTCGAACTCACTTGTATTTTAATTTCTCTGTACTTTCCTGTGGCCTTGTCAGATCCCAGGGCTGAGTTGGGGAAGGGTGGAAAGGGAGAGCTATGCTGGGAGGGCATCATTTGAGTGGGATAAGGTCTCTTATCACAGCTGTTTGCCAGGGAAAGCACAGATTGGTCACTGTGTAATAACATACTCCCTGTACTTTCCCTTGCAATGTAGCATTGGTTTTCACACCCTAACTTTTTTTTCCTGGTTTTGCTTTGGTTTCCAGAGTTTTTTGTTGCTTTTTTTTTATGGTCTACTAAACATTTCTATTCAAGGGTTACCACCTTTCATTTCAGTTGGGAAAGTGACTGGTGTGGCTCCTCCTTCCTTTTAGTTCCAGCCTCCTTGGGAAGACCTACAAAAACATTCTGGCTCTTCTTCAGTTCTTATCACTTATCTGTTTTGGGTTAGTTTTCACATGTGGATGCATTTTGTTCTGCTCCCCATTTCTAGGGAATGAGCTCTGCATCAGGAGTATGTAAATCCCTGGCAGAGCTGTCCATCCAGCCTGGAGCCTTTTAAAGCTTACAGAAAAAACAAGCTTGTCCATTTTGCTAAATATATTCCTTTTCACTTCTAGGTCCTCCTATAGAGCCCCTGGAGCCAACCAGGCCTTTACCAACTCTTCCTGTTCGCAGAATTCACTCCACTTCAGAAAGAAAGCACGAGAGACAGCCACGACCTCCCAGTCCTCCTCTGGGTGATAGGCCAGCTCTCCCTGGCTCCAAACCGAACATTTGTGATGGCAACTTTAACACTGTGGCTCTCTTTAGAGGAGAAATGTTTGTTTTCAAGGTACTAAGAATTCCCACTTACCCATGAGTCTTCCCTTCACTTTATTGCTGGAAAAGGTCAATAGAAGTATTTGGTAGTGAGATTTGAAATGTCTGTGAAAAGAGCTCTGTTTTTCTGAGGGTGATGACTGAGCAATATTGGAAGGAAGTGTAAGCAGATTGGCTCTGTAATGTTTGGAAGCAGTGCCTAATGGGGTTTACAAAATGCCCAGGCATCCTGTGCTCCAAAATGTGAACTGGGTACATTGACAGAGAATTCAGACACCACAAAGCCTGAGAGGAGACACCTGTAAAGCCAGGAAACAATACCAGTACCATGGGTAACCATAGAATCCTAGAGTGGGTTCATAGGGACCTTAAAGACCACCTTGTTCCACCCCCTGCCATGGACAGGAACACCTTCCACTAGACCAAGCCCCATCCAAGCTGGTCTGAAACACTTTCAGGGATGGGGTAGCCACAGCTCCTCTGGGAGCAAGCCTCATTGTCTCAGAGGTGACATGCATGGAACTGGGGCTTCGGGAGCACTCAACCTACCTGGGGAGTTTGAGTCAACTTTTCTTGTAAACTACAGCCCTTTGCTCAAGAAACCATTAGAGTACCTTGAATGTGGATATCCATGATCCCATTCCCAAAATACCAGTAACTTTCACTCTACCCAATGGGTGTGAAGTGTGGAAAGGGACATATTGAAGGTTATTAAATGGACAAACCAAATCAGTTGCAGAAGATTCCTGAAATGAAACTAGTTGAAGATTGGGATGATATCTGGGAGAAGTCTCAAAAGGTCTGTCCTGCTCATGCTCATCCCTGAGCATCCACTGCAGCTTTAACTAATGATCAAAAATCTAAAGGGATGTTTCATAAAACTCCTTTGTGCCTTTAAACCTTGTGTGTTTCACATAGTCACCAGGTGATGTTCAGGCTGTCTGGCTCTCCTGGGCTCCAAGAGCTGAGCTTCAGCTGAACCAGGACAAGCGTGACAACTCAGTGACAAGACATGGAGAGGTCACAATGCTTACAGCTATGGACTCACTTCCTCCCTGCTCCTTTTCCTTTTCCTTCTTTCCACCCTTTTTCACAGCACCATCAATCAACATCTCCCCCTTTGGGCTGCCATCTTCCCTCCACAGCACTTCCCACACTAGAGACAGTGTTGGGCTGGGTTGGAGCTGTCACCTGAAGCAGGACTTGTGTCTGTAATGGTTGTGGGGCCTAGGGAAGGATTAGCAGTGCTGGATGCTGGACCCAGCCAGGTCTGACTGCAAGAGGAAAGTGCTCAGTCTCAAGAGGCTTCTGGTTTCCTCAGGATCGCTGGTTCTGGCGTCTGCGCAACAACCGGGTGCAGGAGGGGTATCCCATGCAGATTGAGCAGTTTTGGAAGGGCCTCCCTGCAAAGATCGACGCAGCCTATGAGCGCTCTGATGGCAAATTCGTTTTCTTCAAAGGTACAGTACAGTTCAGTATGAGCCAACCACTGCTGCCTCCCCTCAGGCTGCTTTTGTGGCATGACAATGGTGAAAACAGGTATGCTGCAACTGGGGCACTTCAAGCAGCCACTGATCCTTAAAATACAGTTCAGTGTGGGCTGGCCTTGCCAGGACAATCTCTGTATAGAGTTAATATCAATTAGAGGACGTTGGCTTTCATGTGATAACAAGAAAAAGTTCCTATTTCCCAGGGAGTGCCAGTCCCCTGCTTATCTTCTTGAACACCTTTTGCCAGGGCATTGAGGCCTCTACAGGTGTAGGGCACTCCCAAAACTCATTTCTGGACAATTGTCTCCTAAAGAGGCAAAATGACCAACCTTGTGCTGGGACCCTTTACCTCCTTGTATGGTGACAGTGCCTCAACAGGATTCTGTAACTTGAGAGTAAGCTATGAGCAAGGAACAGTGATTGGAAAGCATGGCCAGTACAAAACCACAGTACCTGGGCTTCTGGATTTGTGTCTGCAGCTTCCCCACCTCAGCTTTCTAAACTGTACTAAAACTTGGAGGCTCAGGGAAAGCCAACAGAAATGTCTGAAAAGCTCAGGCAACACCTCAGCCTGAGCAAAGGATGGCAGACAGGGGATGAGACAAGTCTTTGAAGTCATGACTGGCATGAGAAGGTAAATGGGAAAGGGCTGCTCAACAGCTCTCCCAAAACAAGAGCTGAGAAGCAGCAGATGAAATAAGGTTTCAGATTCAAAATGAAGTGGAGGAGCAGCTTTTTCACAGATTACAGTTAAGCCTGGAAGCCCTCAACATGCTGTGGTTCACATGTTTAGGTTCGTATCGATCCAACTCCTAACAGGACAATCTGTTTGTTGTTTGTGTCCCCACTCACCTCTAGGAGATAAGTACTGGGTTTTTAAGGAAGTGACGGCAGAGCCAGGCTACCCTCACAGCCTGGTGGAGCTGGGGAGCTGCCTGCCCCGGGAGGGCATCGACACGGCGCTGCGCTGGGAGCCCGTGGGCAAAACCTACTTCTTCAAAGGGGACAGGTACTGGAGGTACAACGAGGACAAGAGAGCAACGGACCCAGGATACCCAAAACCCATCACCGTGTGGAGAGGAATCCCTCAGGCTCCTCAGGGGGCATTCATCAGCAAGGAAGGCTGTATGTGTCTGCAGTCATTGCACCTGTTAGATTGGGAAGAGCTGGTCTGTGTTGGGAACTGGGTGGTTGGATGTGGAGTGTTTTGACTATTTTCTGATCCAAGAATCAAGTCTCAGAAGCCCTGGGGTCACCTGGGCTTTGTAAGCAGCAGCAGTCTGAGGTCCTTCCTGATCCTCATCCCAAGCCCGACACCTCCTCAACTGCTAAACCACATGGTAACAATCCAGCTCTGTGGGAATAGGACTTTTTTAACACAATTCACCCTACCCAGCTTTTCCTGGGCCCTGGTTCTGGGGATGCTGGAACTTACATTTCCTCCTAATTTACGTGTAGTGAGCTCTGGCTTGCTGCTAAATGTTCCAACCTGTCTGATGTTAGCAATTAGCCTTGAAGTTATGCTCTGAGTAGGGGCTTGGAGCTCCAGAGGCTCCTTCCAACATGTTTCTTTCTCTGATTTGAAGATTTCCTCCTCCTCCAGTTAGGGAAAGAGCTAACAGAAGGGACTTGTGCCATTGAGGCTGTGTTCAAATCTGGAGCTGTGGTGTGAGAGGAGGCCTGGCTGGGCCACGCTGGAGGATGGCAGTGAGAGCCAGCCAAGCTGGGGAACAGCACAGGAGACCAACACTTTCACCACAGCTCCCTTCTCTTTATTTTTTTCTAGTAACTTGAGAGTCATTAGAAAATGGGTAATCTGGGAAGAGGGAGGTGCTTCAAACAAAGTGTAGTATAAAGCATTACCCTTTTATTAGCAGAAGGACAACACTGCTCCTTAACACAGGCCAAATCTTTGGGATTCTATGGCAAAAGGACTCATCTTAGCATTTGCTCCCTCAGGCTGAATGAACAGAAACCTGGGGTTCTTCCACTGTCACACCCAGGCACACACTGGCACCCTGCAGGTGATGTTAATCACTTGGTAATGATGAGCACATAATTACAGATGCTTTAGTAAAAAAAATAACTCACTGCAGAAAAGGGTTCACTGTATAACTCACTGGAGAAAAGGGTTCACTGCAGAACCCTTCATTTAAACCTAGTAGGGTTTTCTTTTTTATTTCCCAGCTTGTCTTGGCCAAGGGGAATGGTATTCCATGGGCAATGTTGAATACACTAGCCAGGGTTATAGCTTCTCCTTTAAATCCCAGCTCCAAAAACACCTTCACTTTCCAATATCTTGGGAATGCTCTGGATAAATGTGTTTTATTAACTTAGATAGTGGCCATCTTCAGGCTGTCCAGGCTCCCTTAATGTCCTCCCACAAGGACAACTCATTAACCAGAAATAGTGAGGAATATTCTCTGTTTTGTCTCCTAGTTTACACCTACTTTTACAAAGGGAAGGAGTACTGGAAGTTCGATAACCAGAGGCTGAGTGTGGAGCCAGGCTACCCCAGGTCGATCCTCAAGGATTGGATGGGCTGTAACCAGAAGGATGTTGAGCGGAGCAAGGACCGGCGCCTCCCGCACGATGACGTGGATATCATGGTGACAATAAATGACATGCCCAGCACTGTCAATGCCATCGCAGTGGTGATCCCCTGCATCCTGTCTCTGTGTATCCTCGTCCTGGTATACACAATCTTCCAGTTTAAAAACAAAGAAGTGCAGCAAAATGTTGTGTACTACAAAAGACCTGTCCAGGAATGGGTATGACACAGCCCACTGCACATTTCAACTCATTGAGCTGATGGGGACTATGGACACACACAAAAAAGAGGAAAAAATGCATTGAAAAGCCTACCAAACAAAACTACTTCAGTGACCTACAAGTTTTGGATACCCTGGGATGGAAATAAGCAGGAAAACTGGAAAAAATACAGGCAGGCAGCCTTGCAGTGTGGAGCCTCTTTCCTTTGTACTGCTTTGGTCACCTGCCGGTCGTGGTGCCATCCACCGGCTCGCTCTGCCAGCACCAGTCTTCGAGACAGGTTTCAACTGATCTGGGAAACTTCCTTCAGTTCCCTGCACCAGTGCTCCCTGTTAAACCCAGCATTCTCCAGTGTAGCTAAACCACCTCTGAACAGCACCATTTTTTTAATAGCTGTCTCATAAATGAATTAAGATCATGAAATCTATGAACAAGAACAATTTCAGTGTCATAAGCAGAAGACATTCTGATGCTGAATCATTCTAAAAAACCTTCTTAGTTTATTAAAAAATCCAGGGATCTACCTGGATGCAATTTTCCAATACCTGCTGGTCAGATGTTTTGTACATTCATAACTAATCAATGCTGCCACTCAGCACAGTGCACGAGGAACCACCGAGCACTCAAAGAGGTACCGGAGTGTGGAGCAGAAGCTCAAGAAGCACCAAACCTGACACCTGGCAAGCCCTGGACTGGGACAATCTGAAGACAAAGTAATTGGGTCTACCAAAAAAAAAAAAAAAAAATCATGGTTTTTATTTTGGGAGCCAATCATGAAAGTAATATTTAAATGTCATTTAAGTTGGTTTAAGCTCCTGCCAGCAAGAACCCAGGAACCAATGGTTACCGAAATACCGGGAATGTGTATAGACAGACTGCACTCTGCCCGTTAAGACGCTGGGAAAAGATGAGTTGTTGTTCTGTGGCATGTGTAACTAGATTGTGGAATTTGTATGTTGGGTTTCAGGAGAATGGAAATGTTTGTTTGGAGTGAGGTCGTCATTATATTTTGCTGAAATAATCAAGGTATAGTAAGAATTAGGCCTGTTTATAAAACTAAATCTAACCCCTGTAGATGTTACAAACATTGTATGCCTTCAGGATTTGGGGGTTTGTTTCACTCACTTCTTCACAGGCAAATATTTGGCAAGGACCAAAGAAAGCATGCCACACAGCAGAATGAGTTTACCACGTTTGACAGAGCCATAAAAATCAGGTAAAGGCAAGAAAAATACCTTAACTTTCAGCTAGTGACTTTCCACAGGTCTCTTCCTACAACAGTAGCTTCTGCTTGTCCCTCTTACAGTTGTGAGTGATTCAGGACATTGTGCCCTAACCACAAACTTTTGATTTTCATGTTGATGCTGATATTTTTACCATGTTGAATAAGAGTGGGAGAGTCTTTTGCAGTGCAGTGTAACGGTGAAGTCCAGCACTGTACAGAAGTGCCATCCATGTCAGCACAGGAATTGCTTTGCCTGCTCACCATGGGGAACAGGTGATTAACCTAAACCGTCTGCCTATAACTGAATTTTATTGAGTGCAATGGAAGTGCAATGCACAGAATGTCCCCTTAGTATAGAAAAAGTACAGCTTTGTAATGCCAGCTCTGAAAAAAAACCCCAAGGACAACAAACATGCTAAAAGCATTCCTAATTACAATGAGGAACAAAGCAGCAGAGAGATCAATAGAATTACGGATTGCTAATTAGTGCTCAAATATTGCTCTGGTGAAGCAGGATAGACACATAGATTCATCTGGTGAAGCCCACTATGACTGCATTAACGTGTGGTCTCAAACTGTATTTTGTCCTTCATAACTGATTTCCATAGCTAAGCTGTTTATTGTGTTTAAACATAAACTATTACCAACATATTACAAAGTAAGTGAGAAGCTCGTAGATGCAAAACTTTGAACTGTAGTGACAAAACGTGCTAATGTCTCATGATGAGTGAAGGAGTGCGAAGGACCAAACGAAATCAGAGCTACTGATCAGACACCCCCCCGCTACTCCGCGTTGCTCTGTGTACCAGAGGTGTGGTGGGACACACCACGGACGCCACAGCCACGTGGCACCAAGGTCTCATCTGTACGCTGCCATCTCGCCGGGACTGCAACAGCCCAAACCTTTGAGCAACTTCTAACAGCCATCATTAAAAACAAAAATTATAAAAAAAAAAAATTTACAAAAGAGAGCGATGTCTGGGTTTGTTTGTATTTTCTCCCCCCAGGTTTTTGGCCTGCCCAAGGAACGAGCTGTTCAGGCAGCGCAGTGCCCGGGTGGGCAGGAGACTGAGCCCTGTGCCCAGGGTGGCTGCAGCAAGATGAGCTGCTGCCCTGGGCTGCCAACACCCAGCCTCAGCTGCTGCTCCACAGAGCCACAGAAATACCCCAGGGCCTTTTCTACCTGCCCTGTACCTGGCTCCTGGGGCAGGTGTTACCTATGGGAGTTTCCAGGGGATGAGGTATTCCAGGAGATGCTCAGGGGGTGAGAACAACCCTCTGCAGCCACAGGGGGCTGCAGCGGGGAAGCAGCTTTCCTCCACCACAATCCCATTCATTATCACCTCTGTTTTGCTAAGATCAGCCCCTGGGCACTCCTAGGATAACCTGGATGTGGGCACAAACATGTTTTTTTGTGTAAGGGACAGTTCCCACCCCTGAGCTGTTAGCTGGGATCCTGTGCTGTGCTACAGAAGCACTGGACTCGCTGCCCATCAGCCTGGCCAAAGCTCTCTGTGGTCAGGGGCTGTGTTCCAGCTCCTGTCCAGAAATGCAGGACACGTTCCCACAGAACAGGGATCAGCAGTGCTAATTCAACTCTAACAAACAAAAGGCTGTTGTCTGTTCTCACGATACTGCACTCAATATCCTATTTGGTTTTTTTCCAGTTTTTGACTACTTCAAATAATTTCATTACCATTCAGACTCATTGTAACAGGAAATTTAGACATTTGCTGGGATACTTGATCACTACGTTCACAAAAGCTGGTCCTCCACTAAGATAGATTAATTATTCCTAACTTATAACGAGTCATTAAATCTCATGATCTCCAATCTCATACTGTGAGGACTCGGAGGTTTAGAAGCCTCCGTCAAGGATCCTGACAATTTTTATGCCATTAAAGCACACACAGCTACATACCCCAAGACCTGACTGAACCCAGAGTTATGAGCCTTTAATTTCTCCCTCCTGTCACATTCACCCCAGGGCTAGATTCCAGCTCTTCACATAGTATCACCTATTTGTCCAGCATCCTTGAGTTCCTCTGATCATTCCTGCAACGCTTCCTGAGGTCACGTGTTGCCTTTACACTGCCTAAGGGCAAAGGTGCCAGGTGGCTTTAGCCACGGTATGTAACCCACACCTTTGTAGCTCAGCAATTTCATTTTTAAGAATCCCAAGAACCCATGAGAACCCAGCTCTGGGTACATACAATTCAATTTCATTGACCGTTCCTTAACACCTTTTGACATCATCACCATACATGCTGTGCTGCCTCGTCGATGAACGCACATGAAAAGGGTCAGTGAACAGCTGCACTGTGCTTTTGCCCCAGGCTGTCATGCCAAGAACCTGTCACCTGGAATCCTGCCATTCTGGAACCCTTCACCTGGGCTCTCATTTTACCCTTGCTGTGACACAGTGCTGTGCTCAGCCTCCTCCTCACCACCCTGCCCCTGGGAGGTCTGGCACTGCATGGCAGGATCTCAGGGCAAGCAATGGGCAGCAGCATGAGGATTTCACCCCTCCTTTTCCCAGCTTCTTTTGCAGTTTGAGACCCAAAATTTCACGTAGATGAGCATTACCCCAAAATATCTATTTGCAGAAACACTTGGCAACCACTGTGCAACACTTGCATCTCATCTACACATAGTGCTCAGGATAAAGATGCATCATGGCTTTACAGCTAATGCTGCTTTTGGGCTGTTTGGGTTTTGTTTTCTTAATTAGCTCTAGACATTGTTTGCTTTCTTAACCACTACTGAAGCCAGAGCATGTCTGTTCCAATATGGACTTTCAGTCAAGAATGTGCTCTTGCACTGCTCGGAGTTCACCACTACTGGGTAAAATTTGGATTTTTAACCACAATGTGCTTCACTTCACACTCAGCTGCACCGAGTTTCCCTTTCTATCCACTCCTCATCTTCATTAGTCAGACTAAGTCAGTATGGCCAAAATTCCCTGCCCTAATCCACTGACCATGCTAAACCAGACAAGTCAGAGGGCTTCCCTCATTCTATGGGATCACTCACCTAAGGTCCCCAAATGCCTTTGGCATAAAATCCTGCCAAATGCCTTTTGAAAATAACAACAGTAGAAGAGACCTTCTCCCTATCCCTGTGGACTCTTTAAAGAGGTGCACGTGGCTTCTGGGACACAACTTGCCATTGAAACACCACACTTATCCTCTTACGATCCATGTTTCTAAACCCATTCTGTATTACAGTTTGTTTTCCTTGTACACAGGTCCATCTCACTAGCTCAGAATTCCCAGACCCACATTTAAAACAGGTATCACACAAATAGCTCCACACAAGAGCTGAGCCCTGTGGGGTGGCGAAAGGGAAGCAGCTTCTCACTAAATACTGAGACAGGCTGAGATGAGGAGACCTGGAGTCAGGACCAAGACAGGTGGTGCATGATATCAAAGGGTTGGTATCTGATCACAGATGATCATGGCAATCTTTATTTTGAAGTTTAAGGAGTAACCTTTTATCAGCCAAATCAGCCAAAGACAAAGCCTTCCCTGAACATCAAGACAGTAAAACAAAACTGGAAATTTACTCAATTTTCTACAAAGCCCAAAGCCTCTGGGCTGAAAAGAGCTCTGCCCATACAGCCCTCAGGTCATCATTCCCCAAGAGAACCCAGCCGAGAGTAAGGCAGCTGTGTGGAGACAAGTGAGAGCTTCCTCTTACACTCAGGATGGCAAATGGACAGACTTCTATGCCTTGAGTGCACCCTTAATGGGCAAGCAGGAAAGCAACTAGAATGAGATATCAGTGAGCAACAGCTGTGTAGAAAGAAATTACAATCTTCTGCCTGAAAATAGCACCTACTGCTGCTTTCCATCTGGCACAGGCAGAGCTCTTCCATGAGGAAGCTCTCAAATCTGTAGCCTCTGACTGACTGATTGCTTAGAACCGTGTTATTTAACCTTTGTTTCCAAGGTAAGGTGGTCCAAATCTATTGGGATTTGCTGATTTCTAAGAGTTTTCTATTGTAGAAGGTGAACTCCTGCAGGACAAATTAAGCCCACAGGCAACAGAGTGCCTTTCGGGACCTCTCCTGCAGGTGCCTCAGAAGCAGCACAGGTGACACCAGGTCAAACATTGCTTCAGGGACTCCCACACTCTTGTTAAAAGCCCTTGGATTGACACTGAAAAACTCCAGTTTTTATCCAAGCTGATCACTTCAGAATCACCATCCCATGGAAACAGCTGCAAGTCAGGGCAAAAGAAGTGATGACTTTTGAGTTATTTTGTGGCAAGTAAACTACTGTATTTTTGGGATTGGTCATACAAAGGGATCTTACATGTACCTAGAGCAGAAACATCACTCGAGCAGGAGTGTGGACAGAAAGGACAGCCCATGTAGTGCCAAAACAAACTGCTGTGCAGCAGGATACTGGTGCAAGACTTAAGGCAAAATAACCTCTAGTGATCCACATCCAAGAGTAAATGGGGTAATTTGAGGGGCTCAGTTGGCATCACAAAACCAGAAAGCAGAGCTGAAGAACTGAGCAAGGGGATAGAGAGCGTTCCTTATTTGTATCTTATGCATGTTATTTGTCAGTTTTTGTGATACCAATTAACAAAAGATGATAAAAATTTGGTTTTGTAGCCTCTCCCTTGGGCCAGGCCTGCAGACATATCATCAGAAGGTCTGGATGTCTGTGATCCAAAGTGCAGCTCAACACTTCACTCCTTAGGAGCTTTCTGGGAAGTAGGAACCAACATTGCTCATGTCAGGCTAAAAGACAAAACAGAAAGAAGGTTTAGTTGTGCCAGAGTGCAGAGGCATTTCAAAATACCAGCTTCAGTCAGTTCTCACCTTCCCACTACAAAGGCCCAGAAGAAATTTCCCTTCCCAGGGAAGGGAAGGACCTATGAAAAGAGGGAAGCAAGACATTGTGGTTGCTAACAGCCAGCTACAGGAACAGACCTCTCAGGCTGGCAAAGGCAAAATGCACATTTAGCTTGGCCCAGGTAATGATTAACAGCTCAGAGCAAGTTTAATTACAGCTGTGATACGCTCACAGACATCAAGACTTTGTACCCAAACTGTAACAGGGCAAAGAATTCTTTAAAGGGTTCTCCACTGAAGGAATTCCTGATACCATAAACAATTCCCAGATAGTGGCTGAGAACTCAGCAACCAAGTTACAATGCTCAGGTAGTTCAGGAACACAATTTCAACACCACTGATGAGTGGTCCTCAGGGTTGTAACTCATGGCCCAAAACAGCTCCCACAAGACCTTCATCTATGCTCATGCCTAAATGTAAAAACATTTGCTTATGAAAAAACATTTGCATACATTAATGAATGGGGAAGGTCCCATATCATTACTCCAGACAGAAAACAACCCCTGCCTCACATTAAAAAGTAACTTAGACAAAGCCTTTAACGAAAAGGCTTAAAAAAATCAAGTTAGCAGTTTTAAATGTAAGAGGTTTAACACAGCAGCAGCAGACAAGTTCCACAGTCTTTTTGGCTCCAGAAATGATTACAGCAAGCATTTGAAATAACAGTTGAATAACTACAGTGGTCAAAAGCTGAGATGACAAACAAAGTCACTGGTATTTTAACTTTTAAAATAAGATTTGTTTTAAAAAACCCATCCATCTCATAGCTGAGCACTGAACAGTTAGGAAAGAAAATCTGCCAGCTGAAACAGATGTTAGTTCTCACAAAAAGGATTCTCATTGCAACAAAACATTTCATAACCCAATGAGCAATTACTGCCAGTAACCAACAAAAAGGGAGAAGAAGTGAAAAAAATTATAATTAAAGCAGATTGATCAACTGTGAAACCAGCTGCTTTTATAATAAAATCTTTCCTGTTTTAACCATGATTGGATTGGATCCCAGAGGTGGATCATCCCTACCTGTCAATCAGGGAATCCCTCATGTTGGTGGCGATGGTGCTTGGCTGAGCCTCGTTGAGCTTGAAGATGCTCTCGATGACAGAGAGCTCAGTGCTGGTGGTGTCCAGCCCGCAGAAGGCGCACCAGTCATTGACCACCATCCCCGCCGCGATCACCTCGCTGCCGCGGTTCACCGTCCCCGCCTGCCGGGACACAGAGCCGTGAGCAGGGGCTGCCACGCTCCTCACACAGCCCCTCACACAGCCCTCACACAGCCCTTCCACAGCCCCTCACACAGCCCTTCCACAGCCCCTCACACAGCCCCTCACACAGCTCCACACAGCCCTGCCACAGCTCCTCACACAGCCCTGCCACAGCTCCTCACACAGCCCCTCACACAGCCCCTCACACAGCTCCTCACACAGCCCCTCGCACAGCCCTGCCACAGCCCCTCGCACAGCCCCTCGCACAGCCCCTCGCACAGCCCCTCCCACAGCCCCTCCCACAGCCCTGCCACAGCCCTGCCACAGCCCTGCCACAGCCCCTCGCACAGCCCCTCGCACAAGTCTTTGCTGGGTTGCTCAGCTCACACCGCTGAAGAGAAGAGCTCTGCCACCAGCATTACGAAGGTGTCAGATAAAACAATTAATGAACAGCCTTTACTCTCTGGTAAGAAACTGGTGTGGCATTCAGTGAAAGAGAATCCAGTAAACAGGAGGGATAACAGCATTCACACAGCCAACTGAGCAGGCACGGGAGTTTCTTACTTAATCTTTTTGAACACTGGCTTCAGCCAAACCACCAACAGCCTCACATCCTGTATCTGCACAATGTGCACAATCCCAGCAGAGCAACATTTCAGAAGGCAGCTAAAAGTTCTGAGCAACTTATTCAGACTCAGGAAAGACAGGAAACTGCCTGGAAGACTTGGTTCAAGTCTTCTGCTCACCTGCCACTCACAATCACTTCACAGAAAAACAGTATCTGGGAGCCCCCAAGCTGGAGAAACATTGCAACTGAGTTGGGAGGAGCAAACACTCCACAAATGCCTTACCACGAGTGGGACCTGCAGCAAAGACGACAGTTCATCCTGGTCATCAATTGAAGTTTTGGGGTGCACGATTCCTCCTTGGTTACTAAAAACACAGTAACTTCCAACCAGCACCTGGTCTGCTACTGTTTGTCTGAACACCTCCACCTTCAGCACATCTGCCAGGATCTCTTCCGTCTCCTACAAATGGAAGGAGGATAAAGCCTTCAGCTAAACAGTATTGTGGAGTGGGACACATTCCTGCACACAGCCCTCAGCTGGAAGCCTCCCACACTGCACAGCCCATTGCAACCCAGCCACAATAACACACACAGCCAAGCTCCACACTTTACATGTTCCCAGCTTCCTGTGCCACTGAACACAGCCTCGTGCCTTTGCTGAGAAATGCCCAAATCCCCTCTCTGTGTTGGGACTACATCACCTTGTATCAATTCTCAGCAAACCAGTCCTCTTTGCTCCCAAACCACTGGGACAAAATGGTCTTATGCTTCTCGTAACTCTCACAACTTCCTTCCTCTCCAGGTTTCACTGTGAATTATTTTGATTTCTCTCTCACCATCTTACTTTACTTTTTAGAGTTTCTAAAAACATACTGTGCAAAAATTTCTCCCATCCCCTTATTTTTCCCTTTGCACTCCTGCCACCAAGTCACATTTCTTCATCACCTTTAGCACAAGCTGGAAGCAAACACTGCCAGGACCTACAGCCACACAACACATCTCTCTCAATGCTGTTAAGGTACCAGTTCTCAGACATAAAATAGGAGTGACTTTGTCTCCTCTGACCTTATTTTAAACTCTCATACAAGAACCTTCTTTTATTTTTTCAAACCCCTTTAACGATGCACATCCATGGTCTCTTTCAGCTATGACATGCTCTGGCTCACTCAGCTGTAGCTTGTAACTCCTTCTGTGGCCCTCACTGCACTCCTCCTTAGACCCATACACACTCTACTTCACTCAATTTTATGCACCCAAAGCAAACTGCACCCAATGACCACTGAATCACAGAATGGTTTGGGTTGGAGGGACCTTATAACTCATCTCATTCCACCCCCTACCATGGGCAGGGACACTTTCCACCAGACCAGGTTGCTCCAGGCCCCGTCCAACCTGGCCTTGGGCACTTCCAGGGATGGGGGCACTTCCAGGGATGGGGCTTGAAGCTTCTCTGGGAAACCTGTGCCACAGTCCCACCACCCTCACAGGGAAGAATTTCTTCCCAGTATCCCATCCAGCCCTGCCCTCTGTCAGTGGGGAGCTGTTCCTCCTTGTCCTGTGCCATGATACACAGGACTCCCCACTCCTTCCCTTCTCCAAAGCACATTCACCACAATTCCAGCCTCAGCATGGGCAGCATTTCCCAGCCCCACTCTGAATGTCCAAGTGTCCCCAGAGCCCTGTACCCTGTCCAGATCTGGGTGAACCAGAGCCACGTAGTCATTGCAGGTGGTGACGTTGCCCAGGGCCGACAGCCGCTCCTCCACGCGCTGGATCCGCACGGAATCCGGGAGGCTGTTACGGATGTGCTGCAGCTCTTGGTCTGTCGTGCTGCTCGGGACCAGCAGCCCATGTCTGTTCCCTAAAATGACAAAAGGAAACAGAATAGAATGAAAAGAATGTTTCCACCGGGTTACAGCACTTCCCTCCTGTTCACACATGGCTTGAGCTGCTCTTGCTCTGTGCGCTCCTTCCAAGCCCAAAATTCAGCCCAGGAGATGTAAAAATGACCAGCACCACGGGAAAAAAAAAAAATCAGGCTGAAGCACAAAGTATGGGTGAATGGCTCTATCTTTATTACTTTTTCTCTTCCAACAGCACTAAAGGAGGCCAGAGGCTCTCAGTGAGACACAAGGAACTCTCCGTGCAGATGCCATTTGCCCTGCAAAAGGCTCGGTGCTCCTGTTTGTGCGACCGTGGCAACACCACTGAATGGCTGAAGGAACAAACAAGCAAGAAGCTGGTCTGACCTAACAGGGTCTCACCGGGCAAAGACACAAGAAAGGTTCTTCCCTGACTTCTACATTCGGTAATCCGCCCCTCCCCGGGCCGGCACTGAGGAGCAGCGGAGCTTCCCCGGCCCCGAGAGCCAACAATCCCCGGGGTGGGGACCGCGGCTCCCGGGCGAGTCTGTTACCCCACGTCCTTCACAGAATCAGCCAGGTTGGAAAAGATCCTTGAGATCATCCTTCCTCCTCCTCACACACTCGAGGCATTAAAACAATCCTCGTGGGCGAGGGGCGCTGCCACACGGGCTCCCCGGCACGGCTCAGCCCCCGGTGCGGCTCCGACCGAACCCGCGACCCTTTCCCGTCCCCCCCGAGCTTCCCGGGGCTCCCTCCGCCTCACGTACCCACACACATCCTGCCGATGATGCGGCAGCCGGCGATGGAGGCATGAACCACCGGGATGGTCCCGAAGAGCTCCCCCTCGAACACGCTGCAAGGAGAAAGCGCCGCGTCAGGGCCCCGCCGGGCCGCGGGCAGGGCCGGGCGGGGCCGGGCCGGGTACCCCTCACCTGTAGAAGTTCTCGGAGCCGCCGATGGCCACGAGGCAATAAGCGTTGGTGAGCTTGGCGAAACAGCCCAACTCGTTGTTGTTCTCGAAGCTGGCGCGGACCGCCATGGCAGGAGCGGGAATGGGAGCGGGGCCGGGAATGGGAAAGGGAACAGAGCTGGGTCCGGGAAGGAAGCCGGAAGAGGAGCAAGAATAGGCCGAGAACGGGAACTGGGCGGGGTCGGGGCCGGGAAGGAGGCTTGGACTAGGAATGGGAACAGGAACGGGCCGCGGTAGCTCCGAGCGCCTCCGCCGGAACCACGAGGCGCCGCCGCTTCCGCTTCCGGCGGGGCGCGCCGGAGCAGAGCGGCGCCGGCCGCGCTTCTTGGGAACAGCGCCCCTAAGCGGCCGGGAGGTGAGGGCGCTCAGGGTGCGCCGCCATGAGGGTGAGCGGGGGCGGGACTTGCCCGGGACTCGCTGAGGGACCGAGCGCCGCCGCTCCCGGCTCCGGAGAGACCTGCCCGTGGCGGTGGCACCGGCCCCGGCGCCGCTCGGCATCCCGACCCCCGCCAAGGCCCTTTGTGCTCGGATCCCAGCTGGGGCTGAGCTGACCCGTGTGTCCCCACAGCCTGGAGAAGCCGCTACGGGTCGAGGTGCGGCATCACTCTCCCTGTGCCTGTACCAGGTGTGCCATGGCTGTCCCTGTCTCTGGCCACTGTGGGCCACCCCCATCTGTGTACAGCCCCAGGTCATGCCCTGGTGTTCCCCAGGTGCTGACACTGTCCCTGTCCCAACACGAGCCATGCCTGGTCACCACCTCCAGGCCCTTGTGCTGTAGGACAGCAGACATGTCTTCTGTGAGCTGACAGACCACCCATGACTCAGCTGCCAGCTGAGTGCCTCACTGATGTATAGGGGCCACCTGTGTCAGCTGCCACCAGTGTTCAGGTGTGCCCCGAAGCAGCCTCCATCTCTGTGTTGACACCACTGATGTGCCAATGTCAGCCGTGTGCAGATGCCAGATGTGTGCCCAGACATGTCCCTGTCCCCTCCTGGCCTGGCACAGCTCAGCATGGTGGGGCCCTGACCATGCTCAGTGCTCACCTCCCACCCACTAGGACCCAATACGGCTTTTTCCAGCAGAACAACTCCTTTATTTTTCACATCCCCCTGCCTTTGGCCATTTCATTTTCACCATATGGATACAGGGAGAAGAATTGCTCAGCATGTAGAGAACCACGGCTCACCCTGAAGACTTCAGTGGCCAGTTTCCAGCTGTAGCAAAGACTTTGCTGTAAGTTTGAAGGGGAAATGGTTCTTTCCCAAGTGAGTAAAAAGAATGTGGATTATATTTATGTGCTTTTCTCCCTCTTGCCACAATCACGTAATTGAAAATTTGAGCTGCAGTTGCTAGTCTCATCTGAATCAGTCATCTACATAGATTAGACACCTTTTAACAGGAACAAGACTAATGTTTTGATTCCAAGCCCCAGGCATGATGATTGGCAGGGAAAAGCAACCCATGGAAAACCAGACCAGGGGCCAGCTTAAGGCCCAGGTCAGAGTTCGAACCGACTGTGTATGTGTTTGGATTTTAGCTTGTTGTACTTGGTGATCAGGTCCAGCTTGCTGTGCCCCAGAGTCATTCTCTTCTCTGCCCCATATGCACTGTTCTTTTCCAGCAGCACATCCTCTGGAAACTTGTCATAGCAAGGTACTACGGACTTTTTATCCCGTTTGAGGTGGTTGTATGGGGAGAAAAGGTCAAAATGGCCATGTCCAGGGCTCTGTCTCTTTTCCACACCATAAAACACATTCTCATTTTCAGCTGGCAGCTCCCCGGGGGTGGCCACAAGTGCTCTCTGCTTCAGGCTGGTCCCATTGGTGCTGGTTTCCTCTGACAGGGACTGCAGTGGCTGCCCCTCTCTCGGCAGGGAGCAGTGGCTGCTGTTGGCCTTAGTGTCCCCCTGCTTACCAGGGTTATTGGAGGAAGGCTCCGGCTGCAGGAATATCCTTGCTGTTATGAGGTTTGACTTGGGATACGAGGCTGGGGTAGGTTTATTTGGAGGACTGTTCGCTGAGTCTGGTGGTTCTTCTTGCTGTTTAGGGCAAGTGGGCTTCACCAATGTGTCTTCTTTCCCCTTCTTACTGCCAGAATCAGAGCTGGAACCTTGCTTTTCCTGGTGTGCACTGCAGCTGGAGTTTTTCATAAAGGGAGACACTTTTATGCTCCTGATGCTCACATTGGAAAGGCTGCTGGAGGGGCTCAGAGTCTCAGTATCATTCCCCTGAGTGGGTTTTAAAAGACAGTTGTCAACTTTTGAGGTATTCCAAGAAGAGAGACATGTCCCGGGATCTGGCACACAGAAGCTGGTCACTGCTCTGGACTCTGCATACAAGTACCGGAATTCCTTGTCAAACTCTGCAACAATTTGCCCACGGAAGTGGGTCACCAGGCCAGTGTGGACTTGGCTGCAAAGCCAGGTGAAACTGCAGGAAAAGAAACAAAACACATGTAACTTTAGTTCACAGAGAGCCAAGATGCCTAGCATGGATTTTATTATTCTAGTGATGGATTGCTACCCGATTTGTGGTGTTAAAACTTTCTCTAAGTAGGCAGATATGGGATTGCTCATGGAGATGAATGTGCTCATCAATAATTACAGAAGAACAACCCTGAAGTGGCTGTTTTATTTCAGCCTGGGGTCCCCTGCTCTTCCCTTCCCTTGGCTGGAGTTGTGTTCTCGTGTCCTAACATCTGCTGCATGTGATGGGCTTGTAGAAGTTGCTTGGACAGGCAGGAGATGAAGAACTGCCTTGAGGAGTGGAAGGTCTCCAGAGACCTCAGGAAGACCTCAGGACAGGAAGGCTGATGATGTTTGCTGTAAGTATTGCTGGGGATTCCCAAATGCAATAGATGTTAATTCTTGGCTCAACAAGTCCAGTCCCTACCCTCAAAGTCAAGTGTTTTGGGATCTTTTCTGGGAGCTTGTCATACCTTAAAACCAAACTGGTTTTGCCCTAGCTGGGGAAAAACTTCCATTAATTGCCACTCTGCAAATTTTCCTTATCTGCTTAATCCCACCTCTTGTCTGTGCTCAAACTGCAACCTAATTAGCTTTTCCCCAATATAGCTACAGATTGTAACCACATTCTCCTGATCTTCCTTTTCCTTATTAAACAGGGAAGTTCATCTACATAGTGGGATTCCCAGGCTCCTGGTCATCCCAGTCATCAGCTAATTTTTTGTTCTTGCTGTAGTCAAACCAGACCAGCAGACTAAATGTGTCATATAAACCAGAATTTTCAGAGGTGGCAGTAGCAGCTGAGGGCTGCATTATCAGCTGCTAAAGCAAGGCACTGATTCTGAAGAGCAGGATAAAATGACAGGAGTTCCAGGAGAGCAATTGTCATGGGAGATTACATTCTCAAGTAAATGTCATTTCAGGACAAGATACTGGCACTGTGTTTTGGGACCTCATCAATGTTTAGCTCACAAGACAGCTATTTGGGCACTTCTAGTAGGAAACCCAGCTCCTGGCTTGTCCTTGAGCACTCTGCAGTTCTTGTAGGTCAGACTGGTGTTTGGTATGTTTACAGTCAGCAGTCACACCCCAAACAGAAACACAAAATGAAAAAAAAAATACTGCTTCATATCAAACCAGGTAAATTATTTAAGAATGCAGAAATAGTAAAAGAATGAAAAGATCTTTTTGAGTGGAATGAAGAGTACTCAGAAATACCATTCTGGAGGCTCAAAGCAAATGCATCCCTTCACAGAGATATGGGGGTGAAAAAGTACAATCAGAAGCTACCTGGGATGGCTACATGACAGAGGAAGAGCTCCTAAGCCCAGAGAGAGCATCTTTGAAAAAGCTGGGGTCACACATTGCAAAAGGGGAAAGAATATTCAGCTCTTTTTGAGGTACATGGTCCGTGTGCAACAGCAGAGTTCAGATAATTCCTCTGCATCCCTTTATTGCACAGGAGCTTGGGCTGCCCTGAGCCCCCTTTATACAGAACACAAGGGAGTATCACTGTCGAGATCTCTGTAGAAGAGATAAGAAAACATCAACAGAGCAGATATCAGCAACTGGGCAGGAGCAGGGATCATCAGCCCAAGAGTGCCAAGGGAATGCCAGGATGAAATAGCTCAGCTCCTAACCAGGCTGTGCTATCTCCCACTTGAAAGGGCTCTGGCTATCAGGAGAGTGGCAGGGTGCTAATGTGATATAATGTTTTTAATGTTCCAGACCATTAAGTCTCACAGATTAGACAGATATAAGTTTGTAATTACTCAAATTAGTAGAGAGTCTTCTAAAGAATACAATTAATGGCCATGTAGGAAATATGAGATAATAGGAAAAGCAACTTTGGCAAAGGAATGTTACCTCAAAAAGCCCTGAGAGTTCTTTGAAGAAATCCAGGAGTCCAGACAGGGGAGATTTGATGGATCAACACTTTCAAAGGTGTCTGTACCAGGGCACTGCCTGGTTCCCAGGAGTGCTGGTGGCCCTGGCCACCTTGTCACAATATTGTCCCCCATCCCAATGCACCCAGCCATCTCCCCTCACCCATGTGAAATGCTCTTCCCCCTGTAAGGGAAGAGCACTCCCCCAACCTTAGGACTGTCGCTGCCACTGATGCCTTTTGCCCCAGTCTGGGCATTCCTGTGTCCCAGTTTCCCATACTGATCCAATGGGGTCCTGCTCACTCTGTGTTGTGACAGGATCTGGAATGAATCATCCAAGTCTCCTGGTGGCACAGCCCTCCTTGCCACAGCACAGGTTTCCAGGATGGGACAATGTGGTCTTGCCAGTCATGGCTATTCCCATTGCTACAAACTGATAAAGGTCTTTTCTTCCCTGAATGGCGTAGGCAGGGAATGATTTCTGGTATAAAAATGAGGCAGTGGATGAAGTTCACAGGTTACAAATCCAATACAGACAGGAAGAGGTACTTCTTTGCACAACACAACAACCCACATGGGCTTGGAGCTCCTCCTGCTGCAGGTCACCCTGGATGCTAAAACATCATAGGAACTTCTGAGAGCGGTAGGATTTTTCCTCACATTATTTTTTCCTTATAACAAACTGCTGCTCACAGCAGTTCTAGATCACCCTGGGACACAAAGGACTGTAGGAGAGGATGGCTGTAGGATAGGATCCCCTCCCTGCCCTGCTTTCAGACTCTCCGGGAGCGGTGCAGCTCAGCCCTTGGCCGGGAGATGGAGGTGCAGCATCACCTGCGGGCGGTGGGGGACTCCGGCCAGTCCTCGCAGCACCTCCTGCCCCGGGGCTGTGGCATGGGTCGAGCAGGAGCGGGAGAAGCACCTGCGGTATTCCACAAGTCTCCGTCTCAGCAGCATTTTCGACACCCGGATTAGTTCCCTGCGTGCCCCCCTGTACAGCCGTGCTCTGCTTTGGGGTCACAGTGGCCTTTGCCTTTCCTCAAATGTTTGTACAGATGACCCCGGATCTCCACACTCAGCCTCTCTGCTTTAGCTCTTTCCAGCAGACAAGATACCAATTTGCAGCAGAAGGGGTTTTGCTTCTTTCAGTAGTTTCTCAAACTCACTTTTTTTGTTCTTCTGTCACTTGGGGTGTCACAAAGCCATTCTTTCCATATGCCAACACAAACTTCTGTGTTCTGTTTTTGCTCATGGCTAAATGCATGTACCGCATAACACTCATTACTAGACCTTTCATTTCAAGTGACATTTTCTTTGATAAGGTAACAACAACCTGCCTTTATTGCAGCAAGCTCTTTTAGCTTGCTCCCAACACACTTGAAATCATTTCCATTCCTTTATTTTCGTCTTTGTTTTGATCCAAACCCATGCAATGTATTCAACTAATTTGGGAATCCATGTCTGTTATCTCTTATTTCTTATTCATCCTTCCAGCAGCAGACCTTATCTCTTTCTCCTGGATTCACTTTTTATTTACACACCTGAGGACTCGCTCCTCCCTGCTTTGGTGTGCCCAGCAAGGCTGTACATAACTCATATCCTGGCAATGTCCCTGCATTGCCATTTGTGTCACCTGAGGTTCCCTTGCTGATGCACTGTGCTTCCCCCTCCTTACACAAACTTAGTTCCTGTTTAATTTGAATTTCTTTCTTGAGGTGACTTCTCATCAAGCTAGATCTGGAAATCCCTTTGCAAAGCTCTTTTCTCTTGCTTGGGCCACGGATAAGCACCTTTCTTTGGAATAAATTCCAGGCTCCCTCCAGCTTCACACCCATGTAGCTTTATCTGTCCATTGCCAAACACTTCTGTACTTCGATTTTATTTCTCCTGAAGCCAGGTGTGGAAGCTTTTGCACTCTTGTAAACTTTCGCCTCTCATTTTTCAGTTTCAGCTGCTGTGTCAGCTTCAACCCCAGATCTTGAGTTTCTCACTATAGCAAACATTGGGCTCCTTCCTCTCTGTGCCCATGGCAGGACACACAACCATACCCTGACCATCTGTCATTTTCAGCAGAGAAATTTAATCTCCTCTAAGGCAACTCAAACAGCCACATAACTCCCTTTCAGGTTGACAATACTAGCTCTTTTCTCTGGTTTTAGTCTATCTTTCCTGTTCAAGATCCTGTTTAGCTCTAGCCCCTATTGGGCCTTGGATTCTTCTCACCTGCTGAAACAGTATCTTAAGTGCTCAAATAAGCACCTTATTTCCTCTGGTGCCCAGAATAAACCTGAATAGATAGATATATAATTACATTTAAAATTTTAGATTATTTCTTTGCCTAGATACCTCAATCTAGGGTTTTTTCCTTCATTTAGAAGAAATATAATGTTAAACATTTAATCAGTGCACACATAAGAGTTGAAAGATCTAAAATAATTTGCCTACATTTGTTTAAGATAAGAGCAGCGGGCTTGGTTTCCATATTTAGAAAATGCTGCAAAAATGTGCTTGATCTGTACCAATAGGCAGCAATATATCAGAATAAGTTAAAGAATCATAGAATCACAGAACATCCTGAGTGGGAAGGGTCTGGGATCATCCAGTCCAACCCCTGGCCCTGCACAGACACCCCAACAACCCCACCCTGGGCATCCCTGCCTGTCATGTCCAAATGCTCCTGGAGCTCTGGCAGCCTCGGGGCCGTGCCCATTCCCTGGGGAGCCTGGGCAGTGCCCAGCACCCTCTGGGGAAAGAACCTTTCCCTGAAATCCAGCCTAAACGCCCCTGACACAGCTCCATGTTGTTCTTATTGTATGAATGAATAAAATCTGTGGAAGCAGAGGGAGAGTTAAACAATTTCTGCATATTTGTGTCTTTTTCTTCATTACTCATCTCCTCATTGCAGAGCTGCCAGACTGGAGTAACCCAAGGGATAGCAGGGTGCAGTGGATTGCTACAGACCAAAGCTGGGATGTGTAGGAGGTCACACAGTTAGGTATCACCCCCTTCACTTTAAAAATAAATGCAAGAAAACTGTATTCTGATAAAAGGACAGGATGGAAATCAGTGACACTTGGGGAAGGAATTAGAATCAATGGAGGACATCTGAACAAATGAAGCTGTGTTTAGAAAAGTGTGTGGTGGCTGTACTGGGAACTTTCTGAGCAGAGTGCTGATGGTGAATAAGCCATGTTGAGGGGGTTCTGAGAGACTAAGAAGGCAGAAAGCAGAGGGGTAAAGGAGATCCTGCCAGGATGAATGGGGGCCACTATGAGGAGAGTTGCCAAAACTGCATTTTAGACACTATAAATGACCACTTATTGGAAAAACTAACCAGAAAGCCCACAAAAGGAGAAATAACATTACCAGTTCAGAGAGTTTCTTTGGGAAGGCCACTCAGCAAAAAAATAACCATGACCTAGCCATATCAAATATTCTTTCAGGACCAAAATAATCCACAACAGTAATGCTTAACTTCAAAGAGAAAGTGAGGAATGCTATTAAAAAGAAATTTAAAATAGCAATCAAAAAGGTTAAATGCTTGAGGCGGCAAGAAGATTCTTTAAAGATGTTATGTTAGAGTCTCAGAGAAAATGTACCTATCAAAATAAAGACATTTTAAATCATAAAAAAATCTCACCATGGTTAAAATGTGCATTAAATGAAAATATTAAAGCAAAAAGCCTTCAAAAACTGGAAGTCAGTGATTTTCCAATTATGAACCAGGGAACAACCTATCATTTAATATTGTACATAGTAGCTGAGGAATGGAAAATTTTAAATGTGAACCTTTTAAAGAGCTCCTGGAAAACTAGAAACCAGCCAGACTTATTTCCATACTGAACAAACTGGTAGAAGCAAATAGAGAGTAAAATGATTAGATGCATAAATAACTATAATCATAATGCTGAAGACTCAGCATGTTTTTGTGGAAGGAAGCCATGCCTCAAAAGCCTCTTGCAGATCTTTGAGGGAGGCAGAAAGCATACAGATGTGTGCTATAAAGAGATTTTGATATGGTCATTCAGCAGAGACAATTTTAGTTGTTAGAAAAATTTAGTGATCATGGAGTACATACAAAGGAAGGTCTTCCCAAGAAGTAGCAGTTGATTAAAGATACAAACACTAGCAGCAGGTTTAATTTAGCCACTGGAAACTCACAAGTTTTGTGCTAGGATCAGTGCTGTTCAACATGTTGAGGAAGGTACTAAAAAACTGTAGAAACTGTCCATGTCAGACCTCATGACAAAATTGTTGTGGATCAAAAGAAAACTGGATAAACAGAAGCTGCAAGAGGATCTTATGGTAAGGGGGGAATATGTGACAGAGTGATGGACAATTAAATGTCAATTAATTCAAACTCTGGATACAAGAAATGACTGAAAAGCCAAGGATAGTTCACCTGGAGAAGAGATGGTTGACATGAGGGATTATAATGGAGGAGGACAAAATCATGGATGCAATCAAGAAAGTAAATAGGAAACAATGATTTTCTGTGCACAGGTTGTGGGAATTTGGGGATATCAAATGTAATTATCTAGAAGTAGGTCTACTGTAAACACCACAGATCACTTCTTCATACAAAACATAAATTAAACTGCATAAGCCATTTTCAGAGGGTATCATGGAGGCCAGACATGGTAGGAAAGAGTCTCTTATAGCAAACTGAACATAGAGAAGCATGTACAACATAAAACCCCCCAGTTCTGAAACCTCTGATCCTTGCACACAGCATTGCTGAACTGCAAAACCTGCTGCTGGGTAAGAGCACTCTTACCCTTGTTCCTGTATCATCCTGAGACACCCCTGGTTCTACCTTGGATCTTTGGCTTTATTCAATAACTGTTGTCATCCTTTGCATCTGGCTTTCCCATCTACAGGGACAGTAATCTAAATATCTTCTATACAGGTTGCACTATACCCCAGAGCACACATCCTGATTTTCTGCTATGGAAGTGTTTCTGACAAATGTTGAAAAAATTCCTCAAGAAGAGACTGTTTCTGTGAGTTCAGAACATCCTGTGCTTACTGACACAGCTCAGAATCAGAGGTAAGACCCTATTCAACTGAAATACTATCTTCCAGAATTCCAGAAGTTCCAGCTCTGCAGAGACCTGTAAAAGGGGAACACATTACAGACCCCAGTCCCTGCCCTGAATGGCACAGGGAGGAACTGACCCAGAGAGCTGAACCTGCATTTTAAGCAATACCCTGACTCTGGGCCACAGGGAAATCAGATGTTCCTCCAGCTGTGCAGTTCAATCCAGCTGACATGCTCAGCTTTAGCCATTCAAAAATGAGTGATCCAGTTATGTAACGCCTGCTCCTGCAGCCAATGGAGATGGGTAGAGGGATTTAAAAGACGAGTAGATGTGACATGGGTTAGTTGTGGGCTCAGCAGTGCTGAGGAAACAATTGGACTCAAGGCTCTTAGGGGGCTTTTCCACCTAACCAATTCTATGATTCCAGCATCCTGTGTTTCCAGGCAGTGGTTACCCCATTGTCTTAATGTGGTCAAAAGGCCACCAGACACTGCTCTCCATGTTGTGTAAAGATTTGACACAACCAGTTTCAACCATGCACTTCCATTTTTCATTCATTTTGCCAGAGTTTGATGAAGTGAGACCTCCACTCTTGGAGATGGTGAAGTCAACATCAGAGGAGAAGGTGCAGCTTGAACCTACAGCACTGATGAGGATACTGGTAGCCTGAGGGTTCCAGCATGTGCTCACAGAGAGATGGAAACTGAGAGAAAGGGAGAGGGAGAGCAGTGTTCAAGGAGATCTGGTGGAAGGAGAATAAAAGTATTGCCAGGACAACAAATTCACAGAGCAGGCTGTCCTAAGGAGCTGCACAGTTTGTGAAGGATAATATAATGTTCAACAGTTTGAAAATGCTGGGGGAAAGATCTGCAGGTGGAAAAGTAACTAAATAGAGTCTAGTAATAAAAATATAGCACAAGAACAGTAGTACTGACCCTCTGATCAGAACTGTGGAGAACAATGTTAACTGAGATCACAGAGGCTGCAAAACTAAGATGGACAGCAGCAGTGGGAGATTTCATCCATTTGTACACATACAGGTTAATGATTCATTGGGATGAACCATGGAGAAAAGCTTTTTGGAAGCAATAAATGATTACATGCCAGAATTAACTATGCCAATTTGTTCAACCCACAAGAAAAGATATGATTCAGGATGTGGTCTGGAATGGTACATAAGACTAGGTTCAACAGGCAGAAGTGGAAGAATTCATTTGTAAGATTGATTGCAACACAATTTTAACTCTTTAGTGGAGAGCTAACTAAATAAATGCCACACGTGGAAGTTCAATTTCAAGAAAGGTAACTATGTTAAAATGCAGCCATCGGTCTAAAAGAGTTGAAAGGGAGCAGCCCAAAAATGCCCAGGATGACTGGGGCAGTCAAGGAATCAGTGGGCTCATTTGAGGCCTGGGTGTCAAAAGGGTGATGGCAAGGCTATAGCTGAGAACCTCAGTGAACTTCCTGCATCCGTCACTGGTGCTGGTGACACTGTGCTGATACACAGGAGTGAAACACTGAGATGTGTTTTTCTCTCCTGTATATCAGCACCACCCAAAAGCCAAGGGCTGAGAGGTTTCCCATATGATCCCACCTACAGAGAGGGTTCTGAATGCAATCTTGAGGCCCACACACCCCTGGAGCTGCCCTCTACCCTGGGGCATGCAGAGCGTGCTGTGAAGAACAAGATTCCTGTTAGCATGGAGAAGTACAGCCTCTTGGAAAAGGACAGCAGGGCAAAGGCAAAGGCAGGCCCCGCTCACCAATCTGCTGGAGTTTGGTGAGGAAGCCAACAAGCACATGGATGGCCTCAGGCATGGAGGGGTGCAATGAAATCCCCAGATTTGCCAGTGATCCTCAGGTCCTTCAGGTGGTTGGATACCTCACTGAAGGTGAGCAAATCCTGAAGGACCTCACAGAACTGAGCAAGTGGACAAATATGTGGCAGATGAACTTCAGCAAAGCCAAATGTGGTATATCCATAGGGGAAAATTATCTGTGTGATGCTGAACCTGGAACAGCTCAGGAAGGAGCTCAGAATCATCATTAGTGGTTGTCTGACATCATCAGCTCAGAGTGCAATGGCAACTAAAACATCCAGCAAAGACCACAATCATAAACCAGAGCTTGGGCACCTTTTACCCCTCTAGAAGACCTCATTGCAGTGTATCGGGGGGCCACATGCAGTTCTGGTCTCTGCACCTCAAGAAGAAGGTAGTGAGGTCACAGAGGGTGCAGAAAAACAGAATTAAAAAGGCTGAGAGGTGCAGCAGCCACTCTATGAGGAGAGACTTCTGAAAAGTCTGAGGTCTTCAGGCAAGAAAAGGGCAGAGAGGATGGATAAGATGGAGGCTTGGAAAACTGTGAAAGCACTGACTGAGGTGAATGCAGGGTAGCTGTTGAACCAACATGCAGCACCAGGAGTTACATTAATCAGTATTTTGGTAAGGAATATTTCCTCAGTGTCACCAGTCTCTGCCACAGCAGTTGCTCTGTTTTCTTACCTGTATGTACCAGCAAGAACTTGATCACAATCAACCAGGACAAACTTCTCCAGAACCTGGCCTGCAAATTTCTTGCCTGCTTTGCTGTAGTACGTGTCTCCACTCAGGCATCTGATGCGCATGTTCTGAAACCAAAGCAGGGAGAGTTGGTAAGGGGCCATGTACTGAACTAAACTGAGATGTTCCCTTGTGCATCACTGCTGGACTCCCTCAAGCACATGCTCTGCTCTGAGAGGTAGAACGCAGCAAAGCATTAAGTATTTCTTGGCTCCTACATACCAAATATTTTGTCATACTGCCTGCTTCTACAGGATAAAAAAACCAGCAAAAATTAACAAGTTGCACTCAAGTGCAAATTCCAGTTTGAAAAAAAAAAACTTGGGAGAATCCTATGAGCCCACAGATCAATTCTGACGTATGTAAAACCAACCAATTTCTTCCAGATTATTAATAATATTCCAACACCCCACACGAGCTGATGGCTCTGCATTGAACTAAATTTTGATGCATAACAACTAGCTAGTTTCTAATCAATAGTGTGCTGCTCTTATTTTATACAATGACAGGCTTAAAACACCACTCAATGAAAAAAAAAATTACAGAGAAGAATATCTACATATGCATTTTATCAATACATTTTAAAATGATATTAACATTTTCAGCTGCTATACTCAACTGAAGCAGACCTGAGTTCCACTGCAAATACTCCTCTGATACAACCTTGGCCTGTAAAACCAACTGCCCAGAATAAACTGGGGAATATGGCTCTTGGCATCCATTGGGAGCCTATTTCATAATGTGAGGCACTTGCCCATAATAGAAGTTATTTGCACCTCAGGTGAGGAAGGCAGAAGAGCAGAACAGTCACTGGAAACTGCTACAGATCTGCTCTGTGTGATGCAATGCCAAACAAAACATCTGGCATGTAAATAAACATCCCTAAGGCTACACCTACTCGGGGCTGCCAGATGATTCCTTCCTGCCCTCCAGGCCAGCTCCCCTGACACCTGTAGTACACCTGGTACAGCAGGAGCTGTCACAGGCTGTCACCACCTGCATTTGACCGGGCAGATCTCTCTGTGGGCAGCTCATTCCTGCCGAGCATCAGCGCAGCTACAGACGAAGCCCTACAGCATCCGGGTCGGCGTCGGGGCTGATTTTCTCCTGGCAGAGGTGGGCGCTCAGGGAATGTGGCGGTGCCCCTCCACCACCAGCAGATTTCTGGCCAGGCACAGGCAAGGGACAAGCACCAGCAGCTGGGATGTGCCTGCAGATGTACCCCGCAGGGCGCAGTCCCACGCCCCTTCCAGCTTTCCGGAGCTGCCCCCTTCTTCTGCCTTCCACGGGGCTCAGGGCCGTCGCCCCTCGGGGTGAGGAGCGAGGCAGGGACCCTGCGGGTGGCTTCCCTCTGCTGTCAGAGTCCCCGCGGGCAGGAGCTGAGCTTCCCTCTGGGAACACATGCCAGGTGGGAAAGGCTCGACTCTCACATTGCAGTGAGGGTCTCCCAGCCCACCCAGGAACACCACCGCCCTCCAGGGCTGCACAGCAGCAAATCTGCTCCTGACCAGAGCCCATCCAGGCTCTCTCTAGTAGTGGGCAATGGCAGCTGTGGAGAGCAGGAGGAGGGGACAATCATTTATGGTGCTGCCCCTAATACTGCTGCAGACCCTGATTTCTGCTCAGGGGATTTCCTGAGCTTCTTGTGGTTTTTCTCAGTGGGAAGCCCACCATGATCTCTTCTCGAAGTACTGGTCCAGTCTTCTCTTGAGTTCATGGAAACTTCAAGCAAAGACAGAGCTGAAGCTTCAGAATTTTGGCACTGTGGCTGTCACTTGTTGGCTTGTTATGTCCCAGAACATATCCTCACCAGCCACCTATGAGAAGGAAGAAAGCTTTCCCCATAATGGCAGTTGTGCAATGGAACAAGTTACCCAGAGAGACTGTGTGGTCTCCATGCTTGGAGATCTGCCAGATGAGGCCAGGTAAGGTGACCTCACAGGTGACACTGGTGACACTGTTTTGAGTGGGAGGCAGGGCTTGATGACATCCTAGGATCCCCTACATTAACCTATGATCCTCTGAAATGACACCACAAGTTGCTGATTCGGTCCAAGATAATGATGAATACTTGGGGAGGTGTTCACCTTGTCCTGTGGCCAGTCAACACAGGGATTTTTTCTTCCAGTGCCAAAGTTTTAGTAATACTGGTTCTCACTGGGAGAAGCTTCTTCCCCCTCTCCTTCCTGGGGAAATTAAAACAACTTCAGGTAAGGGATATTCCATAAATTTGTCACCACAGTATTTCTTCATTCCCTTTATCATTTCCAAGGCTGGGGGAGTTTCTGATATCTGGTTCATTTTTATCATCCTCTTCTTGCTCTTGTCAATTCAGACCCTCAATCATCCCAACAAGATGAGAATCCTGCAGTGTTGCAGGAAAGACACTGAGGTACTACTCTTGCTCCATTAAGACAGTAGTTTCAGGTTCAGCAGACAGATGTTTGAAAACTCCATCTTAAGGCTTCTGCTGTCACTGCTGCTAATGCTCCACACAGGATTTTCTGATGCTCAGCACTGGAATTTGCCACCAGCAGATCACATGTTGTTTTCAGAACTAAGATGCTGGAAGGCAATTACCCCAAATTTACCATTCAACCACAAATTATCACCAGTTCTTCCAAATGGAGATTTACCACGACATCCTGTCGCAACTTAAAGGCGGGAATAAAATGTGTACCCTCATTCCACTCAGATGTGTATTCAGCCTGTAGGTAATGGACTGCTTAGGTGCATCAGTGCAAGAGACTTCAGATGGAGAGCTGCTAGTGAGTCATGGAATGGGGAGGCAAGTGTTAATTACCCATTCAAGGACATGACATGACATCAGACCTAACAAACAGACATAGATACCTCCACAGATATAAACTCATTCTAATTTTAATTTTAAAAATGGCCTCCTCTTGGATAAGAAGCTATAAGATATGTTTTGGAGGTATGGAATTCATCCGAATGCACCAGGTCACTTCAGTGTGGAAGCTATTTATGGAAGTAAACATGCTCCAGCATGGAGCATTTTTCACCAAGAGCTGCCATCTCAAGAGTCAGGATGAAATGGGTCTGGCTTGTTAAGAAGCAAGACAGGACAGAGCTTCATCAGCATGGTGGAAGAATCAAAGAATCATTTAGGTTGGAAAAGACATTCAAGGTCATCGAGTCCAACCTTGTCAACTGGACCAGAGCACTGGGTGCTCCTCTAAAGAAGCCTCTCTAAATGAACCTTTGTGTAGACAGGTTAAAAATTGGGGAAAATTAAGACATCTTAACTGCACCTATTTGGAATATCCTGTAAAACATTGTTTTTGCATTGTCCCTAGCTTCTTTTTAGCTAGGAATACTTTTGAGCTAATTGGAAAATTTCCAAGTGTTCCCCACAAAAATGAAGGGAAAACCCATGAAACTGGTGGCTGGAGTGGAATCAGTGCTCTGGGGAATCCTGCACATCCAGGGAAGGAGCACAGCCAGCACTGCTGGCCTTAGAGGAATAACAAATGACAACAAAACCCCAACTTCCATTGATAGGTGGTAGCCAGAAGCTGGGATCGGCAGGATACTGGGGTGCATCTCTGAGGCTGCAAAGCTCCTAAGAGAGCTTATGGCACTGTCGCATTCATTTTTACAGTTTATCTGCTCTGGGCATCACATGCTGGTGATGGGCACCCACTGAGTAGGAATTGCTCAGTTGTGCAATTGTGGGTTTTTCACAAATCCCTCACAGACCCAGAACTGAATTGCAGCTGAACTGCATTAAGCAACACCTTAATGTGAGATTTTTAACCTGTGGGTTCAGCAGAAGGAAATGATGGGGTTTGTAGCAGGACATCTGAGGGGACTCACTGCTGTCCTTGCCCTCCCAGCTGTTGCCCTGCAGCAGCTCTGGGCAGAATTTAAATCCCTGAACTATGAGCAGTTAAAGTCTCTATATCCTAGAGCAGGGGCTGTGTCCTCTCCCCCGTGTCCAGATGATCCATAAACTAAACTAAATTTCACTAAGTTCACATAAACTAAATTTCCTAGCTTTCCTCTGCATCTCAGCATCTCATTGACCCCCAGCTTCACACTCCCTGCATGGAAAACTGAAATGAGAACCACAAAACATCAATATATGTGACTAGGAGGCTCCTGCATGCCTTCCTCTGTGCATGCAGACAGATCTCAGTCTCCTAGAGCAAACAGCCTTGGTTGCTTAGCCTGGGACAGGGAGAGAAGGGACAGATTCTGGGGAGGAGGGATTCTAGATAGATTCTAGATAAATCCCTAGACAGATTCTAGGGACCAGGCAGAGGGAACAGAACACAGAGTACATTGTTTTTATCAATTCCAAGACCTGTTTATCATATCCAGTGTGTGATTGAAAACTTACTGGGAAGCTGTCCTGAGTAAGAGCCATTTTATTGCACATTTCCACAAAATGCTTCAAGTACTCTTCATCCAGGATCAGGTAAACGGGGACGTGCCGTCTGCTTGAGGCCTCCAGCAGGTCACACAGAATTTCCATGTCTGTAAACAGATCCATCACAATTGCTATCACCTGGCCAGGAAAAAAGGGGGGTGGGGGGAAAGAAACACAAGAGACTGTTGAAATCTCATGTCCAAGTCAATTGTGCTTTAAACCATGTGCTTTTTACTATTCAAACCTCCTGAGTTACTGAAGCCCTGTGGCCACCTGAATGGAAATGATTCTGGACCTTTGCGTTTAACAGCCCCCACTGGGGCAGCGAAAATCAAATTTTAATAACTATTAAGACAATCCCCCCCTGAGTACCTCCTGTCTCATCTGCTATTCACAGAAAGAAATAGCTGAAAGGGTAACGTGCACAAACTCTGAATTTCAGTGGTGCAACCAGTATGTGTTGCATTAAGAAAATATGCCAGGAATAAAGCATATAAACAAGAGCTGAGACTGAGCAAAATCATTGTTCAATCAGCAAGAGTGACTTTACATGACTGGCAGATTAATATGAAAAAGTACAATTTTTTTTCAGGACAGACACACTGCCAGGCAAGGGAGAAGGTATCATGATAAAATATGTGCAAATCCTCATTCCAAGATTAGATCCTAGGGGTGCCTAGACAAAATCAGAGAATAATGTGTGTGGAAATTATGCCCTCCCTGTCCCTGCTGGCAGGACTCCTGCTCATGCAGTCAAGGATGCAAGTGATGGGTATGAAAACTGACAGGAGGAAGAAGGAATAATGCTAAGATTATTAAAAAATAAAAATATATGTATCTCAATAAAGCGAAGATAAGGTCTCCAAGGAAGGGGTTTTAAATAGGAAAAGAATTTTAAAGAGAACTGCCAGTTCTTTAAAGAATGAAGTTGAAAAAGGCCATGGCAATCTATCCCACTGTCAAGGTGGAGTGGGAGGCAGCAGACTGTCATGGCTACGTGAACTCTCCAAAAATGGGAATGAAAATACAGAAAACAGAAGGTAAGTCATGGCAAGCAGCTACAAGTGAGTTCACCCAAGACTAGTAAATTCCAAGTACAGAATGACCTGCAATAAGAAAAATGCATCAAGGGAAATCAGCCATAAATAGATTCAGATGGGATTGGAGACCCTGCTGCTCTGTTCCTCATGGAATGAAGTTGCCAGCAGACAACACTGAGGGGGCCTTTATTTGGATGAGGAAGTGACTGTTGGGATCCATCTGTTGGCTGTCACTCTCAGGATCAGGGGGACACCTTGGAGAAGGAAAGAACAGACAGGAGAGCACTTGCTGAGCACGATGATTTGTCACTGCACCTGAGGGTGATGAGCACCTGGTGACTCAGACCTTGAACCATCACCAGTTAACACTAAGAACTCGTGGAAGGTGGGAACACACAGGGGGATGGAAAAGGGCAGAGGAGAAAAAGCTGGAAAAAAAAATGGAACTACTGCCCAAGTACTTTAGTCCCAGTCTTTACCATATCAGAGTGAATAAGGTAACTGGTGCTCATTAGTTGGGTTTATAATCCTGATTTGTGTTTCTGCACCTACCAGAGAATGCCCAAATAAAGATGACTCAAAACCCACTAAATTTGGGGGTGAAGTTCCAATAGGCTATTCTGCTTCTCAGTGTTCATGCCCTGCACCACACCTAGCACACAAAATGCATGACAGTCAATTCTGCTGCCATCATGCCCCGTGAGGAGGGAGCCTGTTTTCCAACACGTCCGCTGCCTGTATTATGTGCAAGGCCACAGGTGCAACTCTCCATGGTCCCAATCACCCCTGCAGGGTGAGCCTTCCTCTGCCACTGCTGCTCACCTGCTCCTCTTCAAACCAAGAATGCAGAGGATGGCAGTGAGGTCAGCTTTTACATGTGCAGTGATTCAAGCTTTAAATAGGAATGGGGGAAAATTGCAATCATGGCATGGGGCTGATCTGGAATAGCTTCAGAAAAGAGGAGAGGCACTCCAAGTTTAACTGTCCTTGGATTTGTGCTCCAGACTGCCTCACTGGCCCAGACTGCTCACTGCCCAAGTTGCTCTTCTGCTCTGTTTTCATTATTAAATTGCCTCTTTCCAGGCTCACACCCATGGCCTCAGTGCTGCAATGGGCAGAGCAGGGCCCCTGGGCTGCCCCATGCTCTCCAGCCCACTCTTGTGCTTAGGGAGCTGGTGCCTCTCAGCCTGTACATGCCATGGAAAGACCTTTGCCCAGAGCCACAGTGGAGAGGACCGCAATGTCAGAAGGCTGATTTCTGCATCCTTGGGGATTGAGCCATTTTGTAGATGGACAAGATATCGTGGCTCTGGTTTGCCCCCAAAACCCATCTCTGTGATGATGCCCAACCAACTGTCATTGGCCTTCAGTGTCTTGTATGAGGCCTCAGGCCCAGCTCACTACTGCAGGGTTTGGGGACGAACCTTCCCAGAGGATGGTGTGATCCCAGACATCCAGATGGGACACAAGGCAGCTGTCTAGAACTAAAAATCATTCCTGCTGTCCAGGCCAAAACCATATCTCCACCCTCTCACCTTGGTCGCAGGACTTACAGGCTGCAGAACCTGACTCCAAAGGGCCCCTCTTTTGTTGCCTTTGTCAGTGTTGTCTTCCCAGAAGCTTTCCAAGAGTTTGGCAAACTTCTCCCCTCTTGAAACGTGCCCATCTGTCATGGAGAGCAGTCAGCCCTGGAGGAGTTCTGCAAGCACTAAGAAGCATCTTCAACTTCCCAAATTAATGTTGCTGCTGGTCTATCAGCACAAGGTACCACTGAGACCCACAGTACAAAAGGACTTTGCCACATCTCTCCACACTGTCCTCTAGCCAAAGGCCAACTGTAATTTAGCCAAATTTCTTTGATGGGTCACACATCCTCTGATGATGAAGCACCATGAAAAAACTACAGCCCAGACCTTGTGTAAAGCCTCAGGCAAGTCCCTCTCAGCCAGACATCGCCTCATGATATTCAAGCTCATCTCAGGCTTAAGTTTGAGGCAGGTTTGTCCTGGGGACAATCTAAACTCTGCTTGGGAAGTCAGTGTGATGGTGTCAAGGAAGACCGAAGTTCCTTTGTTCCCAGATCCCACATGTTGAGGGGCACTGTCTGTACCCAGAGTGCATAGGAGGTCCACACCATCTTGCTTTCTTTTACCAGTGCTTGCAGGCTTTGGCAGGGCTGGTTGCCACGATTCAGGCTGATCCTTGCCCAAAACCGGCACTGCCAGGGCCTCAGTGCTCACTGTGAGAGATGGGGCTGAGCAGGCAGCAGCACATGGCAGAGTCCCCCGTGGCAGCCGATGCCCAGGCTGGGTGCAGGTGGCAGGGCTGAGGCATCAGCGAGAGCCCCAGGCCGACGGGCCAGTTTGTGCAAGCTGGGTGGAGCCCTGATAGGAACACTCAGCCTTTCCAAAGCAGGTCTTTACTTGGTCGGGAGGTGGAGCAGGCTGCAGCACTGCTCACATCTTCCTTCGCAGAGCTCCCGGTGTGCAGCACGGCCCGTGCTGGGCAGGAAGGACGGCAGTGTCCCCGTGTGTGCTGCAGTGGGGACAGAGGCTGTGCCCTCCCTGCAGGGGGAGATGCAGGTGCCCGTGGGGCTGCTCATTGTAACTGTGGGTATCTATAAGGGCACTGACATCAACACATCCTTTTGGAAATCAAAGCAGGCAGCTCTTACAATAACATCAGATCAATGCCAACGCCGAGAAATGTGGGGGGAAGAAGACCCTGGAATTTTTTTCCCCTCAAGATTCCTAAAGCAGTGGGAGTTGAGTATCTGAGTACCATTTGCAATTCAGGTTCTTGACAGCTCATGTCTTACATTTAAAGGTTTCGGCATTCAAGTCAGTTGGGCCTTACAAACCTAAAGCTGTGTCAGTGCCTCCAGCCCCTCCATTTCAGTAGTGGGGCCTGCAAGGCTGGGGCTGGCTCTGGGCATCCCTGCTCCTCACCATGCTGATCATGACCTCTGAGCCCATGGCTTGGCCTTGGCAGGTCAGGATGCTACAGAGACACAGATGCCCCACAGGCTTTAAAAAAATTCACACCTTGCCATTGTAGGGTTAAACCATGACATTTCCAAAGCCACTTCTGGAAACTCACAATTCAGCAATTACTGGAGTCATCACTTTGGGAATTACAGCACTTACCAGAACCCCACTGGGGTTTGCCATCTGTCTGGTTTCTAACCAGCACAGCTGGTTTTACTGGTGTTTGCCAATAGCAGTGTGGTTTGGGTCATTACTACAGTGGTGCCATTTGATCTCTTGCTCCCCTGGGGACCGTCAGGGACCCTTCTGCCAGCAGGCACAGGCACGAGTGCACAGCCAGGGTCCAAGGAGCACAAAAGGGGTGGAAGAAGCAGCATGGACAGTTCAAACCAGATTGGAGCTCATCCAGCAAGAGCAAAATTTTTATAGTATTATCAAATGAAGGCAAAGGTGTGGCTTCACTGCATCTTCTTATGTCTGCAAAGGGAAAAGCTCAAATCTGAACATCTGTCTTCAAAGAGAGCTGGTTAATACAGCAAAGGCAAAAGACCAACCACACCAGAAGGGACACCCATGAAACAAATGCTCCTTTTGCTAATTTGTCAATACAAATATGCTGTTGCAAGAGCTGTCAGCTGATGTTGCTCTGTGTGACTCTACCGGGGAAGAAGCAAACAGCATTTTAAGACACACACCTTCCTGTCTACAGGACCTGGGAAAAGCAGCTGGGAATCTCAACATCTCTCCCACATCACACCAGCACTGTATCCCCCACAGGAGGAGAAACACTCTAAAAGAGGGATCTACGACAAAAGCTAAAAGTCTAGTGTCAAAAATACTGGAAATGTAGAAATAGCAGCTGCAAAGCAAAAAACCAGGTGGTTCTCCAAATGGTTCATACTGGCACTTCAAGCAAAGGAAGTTTTTACCTCTGGTTGCTCTTTTGCCATTAAGACACATAAGTAACATCCTTTTGGATGGTTCGTTGAGCAAAATGACTCAGTAAGTACTTAAATATGTGTCACTGGGGTTGTGAATGAGCTGAAATAGCCATCAATCATAGAGTTAATCATGGGAACCACTGGCCAGAGCTGCTAACACAGAAGCCAGTAGAACACCAGTAATAAATCAGTAAGATACTTAAAAACTCATTCTCACATTTCACACAACAGTAAAAAACACTCTGTGAAACCCCCAACTCAAACATGAAGGGTAGAAGATTGTCAGGGCTTTGTCAACCCAAGCAAAAAAAGCAAAAAGCTCAGAGTGTACTGAAAGTACAATAAAGCATCTACTGCCCGGGCAACTTGCCCGCAGCAACTGAGAAGTTCCTGGGAACTGAGAAAGCAGCAAGGTGTTTTTCCTGTGGCTCAAAGGATCATAATATCACTGAAGATCCGGGACACGTGCTGAGTGATGGGAGGACACTTCTTGGTAGTTGTTTACTCTGTGCATTCTGCCATGACTGTGCCTTAATCCCCACTGCTGACAAGGATGGGGTCAATATCACAGAGCTTTTCAGATAATTTAAACTGCCATAAATCAGCTGCCTGCAAGGGCAAACAAAGCTTTTTGTCACTTACTTCCTGGACCAAAACTTCCTGTAATTGCCTATAAGATGCAATTGGAAGTTCAGGCATTAAGCAAGGGCTGCTTACAGCTGAGCAGCAGCTGATGTGGCAAAATGGTCTTTTGGGCAAAAAGAAAAAGATCCCCATTCACCTCATATCACACCAAAACTTCATCGATATGTGGCTCTTTGAGGATGTTTTAATGCTGCACAGTAATCTGAGCTGCTGGGAATACATAAACTCATTTGCTCAGTTCTGCTGATGGCTATAGAAGATCACACTTGAGCTGCAGAGATCCAGGTGATTCCTTATCTCCAGCTTTTGCATGAGCAACAATGAATGCAAGGAGTGACCGAGAAGTTAAATGGGAAACTACTGGAGTGATAAGAGAAAGTGCCAGAAGCTGACTGCTTAAAGTGAACTTTGCTCTAAATATTTCCTCAATATCTCAACACAAGTACTACAAAAGAAGATTGATGTGAAACAGCTGAAAAGAACCATAAAGAGGACAAAGACAAAAGCTGTAAATGTGTCTGAGATAGTTGCCTGAGCTACTGCTTTCTCACAGAGTACTGGCAAGGCAAAAGAAACAACAAGCAGCATAATTAAGGGAATAAATTCATGCCAGCATTGTGCTTGGTAGGCAGGCACTGCAGTCATCCAGTTTTTATTACATCCAAGGGTTGTAATAACACAGCACAAACTGTGCAATCGGGCAAAATAGGCTGATCTTACTCATCCCCGGGGAGTCACAGACATCGAGCCTAGGAGACAGGATTCTAACAATTCAAACCACAGGCAGGGATTTTCAGTCCCACAAATTTACTCAGGTCATATATGGTGAGGTCCTGGCCCAGGCTGCTCAGAGGAGCTGTGGCTGCCCCATCCCTGGAAGTATCCAAGACCAGGCTGGACACAGCGTGGGGCAACCTGCTTTAGTGGAAGGTGTCCCTTGTCATGGTAGGGCATGGAATGAGATGGGCTTTAAGGCTCCTTCCAACACATACCATTCTGAGATTCTCTCTGTGACAGGAACTACCAGTAGTATTCTCTTGTCCAGCTTAAAATGATGGCCAGGGCTGGAGAAGAGCCCCAGCAGTGCAGAGGAGAGCAGGGGTGGCTGGGACACACAGAGCCAGAAACACTGCAGGCCCTGCTACGCACCCACGCCAGGCTCTGGGGCTGCTCTGCATTCCTGCAGCCATGGACACAGTCCATGTCCTGCAAGGGCACTGTCTGGATGACATGAAATCCCAGGCAGAAAGAAATGACAAGAAAGGAAAGGAGCAGGAACAGCTACAGGTCTGCTGCAGAAAAATCAGTCACATCATGCCAGACATGTAGAGAGCAGCAACAGCGTGGAGCGTGTGGTTAAAGGTGTGGGACCAGCCACCAGCCCCAGGCATTGTGGCACAAGGCTCCCCTCAAGGGACACAGCTCTGTACATACCGTCCGTGCCCGGCTGATCAGAGACCGGACCAAATCCTTAATGCTGTTTGTTTTGTTTCTTTGGAAAATCACAGTGGCTTGGGTCTGGCCAGACACTGTGAGGAGTGGTGTCCCTGGCCATCCCAGCTCCAGCTCCGGAGGGTGCACATCAGACATGAGGGGGAAGTAGGTGCCTGATGTTAGTTCAGAGTTCAGGGAGAACCTGTCTCCAGTGTCCGCATCACCAGGGTCAGCTTCTTTGTCTTTCATTGTACGGGGGTCTGGGAGGTTTTGATTCCTCTGATGGCTGATATATTCCATGTCCAAGGTGGAAAGAAACGGCAGCTCCCTCTCCTCGGCGATGGCGCCCAGGTAGCCGCACTCCCCCTGCTCAAGAAAGGCGTCGATGGCCAGCCTGGCTGTCTCGCTGTGCTGGAGCACCAGCGGGGTGGGCTCCCTCCACCACGGCTTCTTCAGCTGTTCCAGGCGGCTCTTCAGTGGCCCAGACACCCCTTGCTGGCTCCCATAGCTGCGGTGGAGCTGGGGCCTCACCTCGACTGCCAGGTAGTTGAACATGACTGGAGCTGCTGATGCCGGGAGGTGTCTCTCCTGCTGGATTAGTCCTGGGTCCGTCTTCAGTTCTTTTCTGCCACTCCTGCACTCCTGAGCTCCTCCCAACAGGTTCCTTGAGGACTCAGCATAAGTTCAACTCCTTAATCACTGCGTACAGCCTCCCACATTGGGGGAGGAGCCGGCTTTGCCCAGCTCTCTCACCCGGCTTCCCTGGACACGCACCTGCTACTGGGTGCCCAGAGTGTCCCTTTTGCAAGGGGAAGAATATCAGTTCTTCAAGCTGCTCCTTCCTTTTCCTTGTAGCTGATTAATGTACTGTCCTCCTCTCCCCTTCCCTTCCCTAGAGGGATCCCCGCCCTTGGCCTAGCAGGCTCTAACCTGTTTTGTCCCTCACTGTGCTCACAGTGGAAATGCAGATGCTGGAACTTGTTCCTGCTTGAAATTTGTTCCAAATCAAACATGCTGCTTAGTGTCAGTTATAATGAAACACAAATATCCCAAGTGGGTAATCAGACTCGGCAAAGAAAATTACTCATCCCTGAGCCACAGATAATGCTCCTTAGCATTTCTTGGGAGCCTGGCTCTGCTACACCAGCGCCTGGCAGAGAAGCCAGAACATTCTATTTTTTGACACACAGAGTTATGGTGTTTGTAGGAACCACAGCAGGAATCTTGGTCATTAGGTATTGCAGGTGAGAAGAGCAATATTTCACGTGCTCTTCTAGCATCTTCCTGGAAATCCTTCAAGGACATTCAGCCTTCGGAGTCTGATGCTGTGTGAATGATGATACTGCCCACATGCTGCTTATTGGGGATTAGTTAACTCCAGCTTCCCAAAAGCATCATGGAGTTATTTTTGGAGGAACAGTACAAGCAGACATTGCTATGTGAATTAAAGCACTGTGTAAGAACACACCATGAGAACACGTGTGAAGGACTGCAGAGGAGCAGAAATCAGCTCACCCTGGAGCTACTCCACACAGGCAACCAGGGAATGAAGAACTGGCTGGAGAGTTGATGTGATAAATTGGCCTTTTATCTACAAAATCCCCTGAGATTAAATTAAATTAAGTCATGTAAAAGCTAAATGTGTGCCCTGGAATAATCACGGGGCGATAGTCAACGGAGGGAGACTGCCATGCCTGAATGTGACACATCCAGCACATCCAGACACCAGGTTCTAAATCATCTGGGATGGATTATGTCCCCAAGGGATTATCACTCACCACCAACTACACCTGAGTGGGATGATTAGTTCGGATTAGCTGTCTAGTGTCTAGATGCCTGAAGTCAGGATGAGGCCTCAGCAGGACTGCAAATGGCAAGAACATTGCACTGATTGACTCAGAAAACAGAAGTTGGCTGCCAGTTGGCTGTGATGCAGTTAGCAAGGACAAAGTAGGGATGGGACAAAACTATAACAAAGCTGCTGGCACAGAAGTGCTATGGGTGAAAGTAAATGTTAGAAAACCTTAAAGAATAACTTAAAATGTAAAGTGAGCAGCCAACCCAGTGTAAAGAAGTTTGGGGAAGTAACAAAGGGAAGAGCGGTGAATGGTGGGAGTTTTTCTGGAGCTGCTTTGCCAGGGTGATAGCATAAAATAAGTGTACCATCACCCTACTTTTTGCCTTCCTAAAGAGTCAAAAGGAGTGTGAATTAAAAAAAAACAACTAATCAAATGCATATTTTCTGCTGATTCTGTAAAGGGGATTTGTAAAGGGATTTGCACTGTTTCCAGCTGGTGTTTGGTAATGATCTACTCTCCCTCCAGTAATTTCTCATGGTCCTCAGCACATGAAAGCACACACAGTGTAAATGTCTCCAGCCCAGCTTGTCAGGCTGGGCTCCTTCAGGGTTGGTGGGGAGAGGCAGAGACTTCTTGGAGTCACTTACCTCACCCTGCAGCAGACACCTGAAACAGACCCGATGAAATGTGCCTTGGAAGTGCTTATCTCTCCCCTCTGAGCAGCAGGAGCTCGGGTTGCCCAAGTCAGTGATAGAGGTTTACCATGCAGACATCTAAAATTAGATGAGAGGTGTCCTGTCCCTGATGTCTGGCAAAAGGCTCTAATTGGCACTCCAGAGGCTGATTGGCCAACACAGGATGTGGGAATCCCATCAACCCATTTTTGCCAGCTAAAAGCAGGGATCTTATCTGGAAGTGTTGTCTACATACCTTCTGCAATCAACAGAGAAAAAGACAAGAAGATTCCCTCTGGCTGAACACACACCCCAAGTGCCACTTCCAAGTCAATGTCTCTGCAGCTCTGCTCTGGCTGATATTTGAGCTCAGCCAGGATCCAACTGTTAGGCAATACTTCATTCTTCCATCCCATAGATGTTCTTGGAGCTCAGCAAACACAAACACCTTGCCTGGGATTTCCACAGAATGTACCTGCTTCTTCCTCTTCACGCACACATGGGAGGCAGCCTGCCAACCTGTTTCCTGATAGATCTTGGAGAGCACTCACCTGGGAACATGAGAAGCCAGATTTGCTTCCCCCCCACTCTATTTCAGACTGAAACCCAATCTTCCATCTCAAAACATCAGGGTGTTCCTCAGTGCTGCACCAGCATTTCTGGAAGGCACTGCATAGCAGTGCTCCACTGCAGAATTCACTGGCCAGATGCACTTAGCCAGCACAGCTGGATGAGAAAAGTCCCAGTTTTAGTTCCTGCACTGAGCTCGGTCTGCACTGAACCCACAGAGCAGTGCAAAGTCAAATCTCTGCAATTTTTGTCCAAGATTCCCAACTATGGTGCTACAGAATCTAAGCACAATGGCAGCACACAAATTCCATGTTTCATCTTTTCCATTCATTTGTTAAGACCCTCTCAAATCAGGGGAGAGGCAGCCTGTGCCACTGAAGGAGGGCACTGGACACCAGCTGCCAGCCACAGGCCAAATGATCCAACCACAAAGGCTGTCAGGGGAGGCAGGGACCCCCCATCCCCTGCTGTCCCTGCCCAGTGGTGTGCCCAGCACAGAGGTTCTGTCCCATTGCAGCTCCAAGGTCTCTGCCATCCCTGTGCCATGCAGGGAAGCCAACACGTGTCCATGGGGCTGCTGTGGTGACCCTCTAAGGTGCAGCCTCGAGCTGCTCAGGGGGCTGATACACAGCTGGCAGGAGAGGGACCACAGTGTGCTGCTTCCCTCAGCTGCTGCCATGTGTGTACTGAACATATGACAAAGCGGTTCCAGACACCCCTGCTGTGTCTCCTTCCAAAGGTTAATCCACAGAGGCAGAACTGGGTGTTGTAACATCACTGGGTCTGGCTACAGCAGGAAGAGGGTGCACAGGGAAGGATGTGGGACATTGAGTAAATCTGCCTAAGATTCCTGGTTTTGACAGGATGTGGAGCAGCCCAGGAGCTGGCAGGTGGGACAAGGAATGAAGGACCCCACTCATTGTGATGTAGTCATTAATGAAGGCTTTGCATGCACAGGACTCCTCACTTCTAAAACGAACACGAGGGAGCTCTCACCTCTGGAAGAGCTGCAGCAGCTTCCCAACAGGATCCAGGCTCAGCAGCTTCTGCAGGGCCCTCTTACATGAACACACCTGTATGGGACAGCAACAACAGGACAGCAGATTTTGCTGGTTACAGATGTTGCTCTTTACATGACAAGTTAAACTGAGGAAGTTTGCTCTGGAAAAAAAACCAAAATGCCTTTTTTACACACAGAAGGCTCCCTAAAAGAAGATAAAAAAATTTAAAGGCAGTATTTGGCAGTGTTTCCACATACCTGCCCCAGGTCCCTCTGGGAGATCTATTGCCACTTGACCTCAACTCCCTGACTTCTCCCAGCATATCACATCTGGAACAGCCACTGAGATGTAACAGCACAAAGTGGAATCACTCTCATGTGAGTACTCTGCATTCCCAGTGGAAGGATGAGGCCCAGCCATCTCTTCTGTCCCACAAATGAGCACAGCAAGCTGCCCAGCAGGTTGAATGACTGTAAGCAAAACAAGTACTCCCTCAACATGTTGAGCAACTTCAGGAAGAACAGACAGGGAAGCCCTGAATGCCTGAAGAAGGGGCAGTGGTCAAAATAAAAACCTCACCAGAGGAGTCTGGGAAGGATCACAGGATTGTTAATATGCAACTGCCCCATCAGGGTGCAGGAGGTTGGGCAGCCCACGGCACCCACAAGTTACAGTCCCTCTGCAGGCAGAGGAGGGGTGCACTGCATAACCAGCAGAGCCCACTGGTCACTCGTGCTGAGCCTCAGGGTCTTTCCTATGTCCTTGCCAACTTTCCCAAGCTGTTAAGCTGCTGCCCTCTCCCTGCCTTCTCAGATCTTCAAGAAAACATGGAGCATGTGGAGGGCCAGGCTGTGCAGACACAACATGCCCAAAGATGGAGATCCTGTTCCCTGTGGCACAGGAACACCATCACCCAGAGAGCTGGGACAGGTGTCCATCCAGTCTGGGAGAGCTGGACACAGTGCAGGTCAGTAGGAAGGACAGGACACAGGTTCATCACAGCCTCTTGCAGAGAAAAAAACAAAGAATCCTTGAATAGAGTTCATTAATCAAGGGAACAACAGAGATCAGAGAAAGCAGAGTAGATATGAAGAGAAAGATGGGGAAGAGCCCATACAGGGATGTCTCCACTAGGAAACCTGGATAATGCTCTCAGGAACAGGGTGGGATTCTTGGGGTCCTATGCAGAACCAGGAGCTGGACTCAGTGATCCTGATTGGGTTCCTTCCAGGTCAGGATATTCCATGATTCTAAATTAGGTGCAACCAGCCTCACCCAAGAAAAATGCTCATGTACAAGGCTGTAGCCATGACCAAAACCCACACTGGGGCCTGAAATAACAACAGCATTTCTGGCACAGGTCTTTTAGCAGAAAAATTAGGAAGACACAGAAGTTTCTAGGTATGGATTAACTTGAACACTTACAATTCCCTACACTGGGACTTTCCTCTTCCTGGAAGGAAGCACCCAGTGCAGCTTTGGACCTCAATGCCTCATTCAGCATACCTGTAGAGGGGATCAGCAAACCTCTCCAAATACTCAAGCAGTACTTCAGCACATCCCTGGGATGCAGACAACCACCAGGATTAAACCATTCTCCACCAAGTACGAGTGGGTCACAGGGTAGGGCATGGCTCCCACTGCTCCTCAGAGTGGTGCCATGCAGTGGCACTCCACATTTCACAGGAACCAAGCTTGCACAACCAGTCCCCTCCCAGCTGATGCTCAGCCCCCTCACAGCTTTGCTCCTCTTCACCTACTCTACAATCACCTAATTGAAAGCTGTGGTGGAAAAGTTTGTTTTTAAGTGTCCAGTTTCTGCTTCCCACATTTGTCGAGCCAAGGGCAGCGAGACAGGACAGTGGTTAGTTCCAACTGCCAGGTCGGGAGCAGCAGTTCTGAACTGTGGGCTTGGTGGGGCAGAGACTGAAAACTTCACTTTGCAGAAGGTGAGGATGAGAGTCACAAATCTGCGAAGTGGCAACTGCACTAAAACAGAGCTTGAACACTGGATAGCAGAGGAAATGTGGAGATCGAAGATGCCTGTGCTCTCAGCACTGCAGCACCTTGAAAACAGTTCAACACCCAAAGGTGATGTGAGCACAGCAGCCAAGGTGACACAGGAAAACATTCAACCACCTAAAATAGAGAGTGGGCATTGAAGAGTATCAGATGACTCCCCCTTACTCCAAAACATCTCAAAACTACCATCCTAAAACAAGAGACTTCCTAAGTTTGGCCCTGTGAGACAAAACATGCTCCTACTCTCCCATGATGCAAAACCGAAGAGAAGGAAGACAGTGAGTGCTCATCCTTCTATCCACAGAGAGCAACCCAGGATCCAGCTGAAATCATGAGTGCTTCCTAGGGGCTCATTCATTTTAACATACCTGGGAAAGCTGAAGAGTAAGTCCTTTGGAATCCTAAGTGATATCCAAATGCTGTATATGAGATAGATCAGACTGGATGACAAAGTAGTTCCTTCCAGAAGAAATTCACATGGATATGTTCATTTAAATACAGTAAGTGTCTCCAAGCTGATAGGTCTGAGACCACTTTCCAAAGACCCATAAACAAAGAACTGTCCATAAGTGAAATACCTTCAATCAATCTCTCTGCAAAACTTTGAAAATAGGAAAAGATGGGCTTTATAATGTTTGGTTAAACCTCCTCTGTTCTGCTGCCCTTGAAGCAGAGCTGTGCATGGGAATCACTCACCTGCCAATCTCTGCTGCTGGAACACTTGCAATGGAAAATGTATTTTCTTTCCTTCTGGCTAGAAAGGTGTCTTACATAAGATGCTGACAATGGCAGCTTTCTAGCTCGCCTTTTGAGAGCAATATGGGTCACATCAGAATCCCAGAATGGTTTGGATGGGAAAGAACTTTATTTAAAGTTCATCTCATTCCACCCTCTGCCATGGGAAGGGACTTCCACTATCCCAGGTTGGTCCAAGCCCAGTCCAACTTGGCCTTCCAGGGATCCAGGGGCAGCTACAGCTTCTCTGGGCACCCTGTGCCAGAACCTCCCCACCCTCACAGGGAAGGATTTCTTCCAGATATCCAATCTAATGTTGTAGGATCCTGTCTCTGGGTAACTAATGACTGTGAAGCAAAGTCTTCCCTGGTGCTGTGTAGTCTCCAGTGGATTTTGCCTCTCTAACAAATTACCCTTTTAATTCAGAGACAGCATCTGCCTTGTTTTTTCACCAGGCCCCACACGCCCAAGCACACCCCACTGCTGGCTCAGCCCTTACAGCGGGTGGGTGAAGGCATTTCATAGCCCAGCCAGACCCGTGATTACAGGCCTTTATTCTCACCCTAATAAAGGTGCAAGGGCAGATGCCAATGACTCCAATCTGGCACCACCACTTGTGGAGCCTCCTGCCCATAAACACAGGGGAGGGTTCAGTTTGACCACATGCTGTCCCACATTCAGAGCACAAAGCTGTTCTCCCCTCCAGGCTGGCCCAAGAATTCCTGCAGCTCTCCGGGCTCCCCACAGCCATGCACGGTCCCTGGGCTGGATGGTGTTGTGCTCCCAGTCCTGTGTTCCCATGGCACGGAGAACATGAGCCCAGGTTTAAATTACACAGCAGGAAAGGGGTTAAAGTTTAAATAACTGTTTTGTATATGAATGTATGTAGCTTTGAGCCAAAATATCTACCATTAATTTTTCCACCTATTTCAGGAGCAGTAAGATACACAGAGTAAAGTTTATTTTGGTACTTGGTATACTTCACTCTCATTAAAAATAAATTAATCAGCAAATTCCTACACAGCTCAGCCTTCTTTTACGTAAATACAAGCCAGCTGTAATGAATTACAAGGTGTTATTATCTCACACACACTGTATAATACTTCACACATAAGAGGTTTCTCTGCTTAGCTCAGCTTTCAACAAAAGCATCTTAAATAAACTGCAAGCAAGTTGTTTGGGCTGTAATGTTTTCACAGAGAAGGGATACATCTCACACAGAAAGAGAGGCTCTTTACATGACTCATTTTATAACAAGTTAAACTGAGGAAGCTCACCCTGGAAAAAAAAAAAAAGACAAAATGCCTTTTTTATACACAGAAGGCTCCCTAGAAGAAGATTTTAAAAAACCCACAAAAAACCACACAAGGCAGTGTTTGGGAGCCTCTTTGCTGCATCCCATCGCTTTTTACAGGGGAAGAGATGTGATGATTCCCCATCACACACACTATGAAGAAAGCAACTTGAGAAGGAAGAACAGTCACAGCCAGGCAGTTACACTTTCACCAGACTAAGGAATCAAAAATTAAGGATTAAATTCACAAATTAAGGATTGTCACCTTCTACTTTTGCTTAATACTTTTATTAGGAATAAGTCCTGATTTTATAGAGCTTATTCTTATCAAAAGCACACATGGCACAGAAAACAAACACACAGCAATTTAACCCAGACTGACATTTATTATTGACTCAGATTTTGGACAGCAGAGAAATGAAAACTGTTTTGCCACTGACCTGGAAACAGCCTGGTGAACCATCCACCCACACAGAGCACCTCAGCCTCTGCTGATCTCATCAATGCAGCTCCTGCTCCCCTAATTACTGTGTTGGCACCACTTGCCTGCACAGCCATAGAAAGTTTCCACTGGTGTTGAAGGATCTTGCTAAAAAGCCCTGGACCGCTGCTTTGGGGGATGGAGGATGGCAGAGTCCTGTGCCAGGAACACAACAGGGATGTTCCTGTTCCATAAAGGAATTCCTAGAGCACAATTCTACAAAGAATGTGGAAGTATCAGCAAGGGAGACTGAAACACCAAGTACTGAGGCAGCTTTTAGTGCCAGCCCAGCCACAATTGGGGCTTTAATCTCCCTAAGACAGCCAAAGTCACAGAGGATTGCTGGGGACTGTGCATTATTCTTTGCATTCTCTTACCCTTGTGAAACAAAGCGGAGAGTTCCTAAAAGGGATTTTCACAGAAAACCCATCAGAATCTGTTAAAGCAATTCTTAACTCCACTAAAGCAAAGATGGACCATTCCATCTTGATATCAGGCATTTAAAAGATATACTTAATATCTAAATATGCAAAGCTCAGATTTACATTCTCAACCATTCAGGGAGCAGAGGACACCACTGTGTCTCTGAGTAGCAGCTCTTTAAACAAGGCAAGGGACAGAAATGTCTTTTTGAGAGAACTCTATGTCATGGTGAATACCTGGTTTCCTAAAGGCAGAAGGCAGCTCTGTCCATTTGTCAGCAAGGGCCACTCAGGGCCATAAAAAGGACAGAGGTTCTTAAAACAATAAGCATTTATTTGGAGGAGAAGATTTGGGAGTATGGCTGTCCAGGAGGCTACAGAGGCACCACGGATGGGATTGCTAATGAAATGTTTTCCTTCCAACAGCAGACTGTTCTTCCTGACCATGCAGCCTCAGCCCAGTCCTATTCCAGGCATGCTTCCCAAGCTGTTCTGGCACGTGGATCTCAGAGTCCTTCGTCGTTGTAAACGGGGGACAGGGGCTTGAGGATGCTGCGGGCGTTGCTCTCCACCAGCGGCCGCCAGCTCACCTCGCCCGTGAGCAGCAGGTCCTCCCCGCTCAGGGCATCCAGGTGCTGCACCTGCAAGCACAGCAAGTCACTGACACATGTCCCTGCGCCCAGCCAGCTCCCTCAGCAGCTACACAAACACATGTATTTCCATAAAGCAAGCACAACAGGGAGATTTCAGCCTACTCTGCCATTTGTGTGAGGTAGACCTAAAAAGTCACTTCTAACTGTGAAGCATCATGGCAAGGCCAGGATAAGGATCTGCAGGTGCCCTGGAGTTACCTACGTCACTGATGCCTTAGCTAATGCCTCCTCTGAAGCTTTGGCAACAGGGCCAAGAGGAGCCATGCAAAGCTGCCATGAGTCACTTCATCCTCCTGGTGGCTACTGCAGGGCATGCTGCCTGGACCAGCACCCCATGGAGAGCTCCCATCCCACACACAACCTGAGGCTTTAGCTAGAGAAAAATGGCCTGACCAGCAGGGAACACCTGGGATTTATCACATAAAAGCACATGAGCTGGAAGAGGTGAACATGCTATGAACACTCATCCTTGCAACAGAAGAAATCCCTGAATGGTTTGGGTTGGAAGGGACTTTAAAGCCCATCCAGCCTGGCCTTGGACACTTCCAGGGATGGGGCAGTCACAACCTCTCTGGGCAAGATAGTTGGGATCTAATGTATTTTTAAGGTACAGTGTAAGCAAAATTAAAAATAAAACTCCTCTTATACAGCAGAGAGTCAACTTGTTGCCACTGATCACTCTAGATATGGGAAATGGGGGAAAAAAAAGAAAAAAGTCACTCAAGAATCAGTCAAAACCCACCATCATCAGCTCAGGAACGCTGGGAGAGCTGACCAGTGTTGGAATCCAGGGCATCCCTTTGGATGACCTGGGACCTGAGAAAGGGAATTTGGACCCTGGACAGGGGGTGTGGAGCCAGTCCAGGGGGGTTGGAGACCTTGGCACAGAGCCCAGAAAAACACCGAGTTTGATTTTAGTCCATGGGAGAAGCTTCCAACACTGAGAGAAGAATTAGAAACCTCAAGAGTGTGAGAGTAGTAATTTAGTACAGCATGGAGTGAGAAATTTTGTAGTTTAGGGATTTTAGAATAGAGGTGAATGGGGGACAAGATGGAGGATTTGGGGTGTTGCCCTAAATCCTTCTCCTTCTTCATTGTCCTCCATCTTGTGGGGTGGTGATCATACAAAGTAGTTTTAGGCTATTGGATTAGGGTAGAGATGACCCTTGTAGTATAGATATCACACATTGGTAGAAAATAGTAAATAGTGGGCACGTAACTATCTGTATAAAAACTAAGTGACGCCCCATCAGCCGCAGTCGCGTCGTGTCCCAGCCTGTGTCCGGACCTCGGCTGGGTGCGGAGCAAATTGTAAGATATCAAATAATAAACATCACACGAGAACGAAAAACAAGACCTTGAAGGACTCCGCTTCTTTCTGCGACACGGCTCAGGGCTTTTAGAGGGCTGGGGACTTTTAACATCCTTGAATCTCGGCAAGGAAAAGGACAGAGACAAACCCGAGAGACCAGGGGCACAGTACATGTTGTCCTGTCAGCGTATTCTCCTCTGGCATCCACTAATAGCCATTGTTAAAGACAGGATCCACAACAAAGTGTGGGGACAACCTGGTGCACAATGTTACTGGAAACAAAGGATTATTGGACAAGGAGTTTCTCAACAGGGGAATGAATGCACCCATGGCCACACTGGAAAGCCACCTAAGCACAATGTCCTCTTCCTGACAGTCACCACCTGCAGCCTCCCCAGGAGGAGTTAAACACAACACACAACGCTCTTTTCCTTGTTCCATTTTCTCTCCCTCTCAAAATCTATTCATTCACGGATTTTGAGGCTGAAGTAGCTGTGGATTAAATAGCCCTGGGCAAACTTTTCTTCCATAACCTTGCCAGTGGCTTTGGAACCCATGTGCAATTGCAGCACCCCAACCAACTGTGGCAACGTTCTGTCCCCACATTCCCGTGTCCCTCAACCCATTTCATTGCTCACCTTTCACACTGCCTTCAGGATTTCCCAGAGATGTCTCCCACTTTTTTCTACCATTCTTTTTGGGCAGGGGATTCTACTGCTAATAAAGGAGCAATTTCACTGTCACCCTTAGTGCTCCTCTCTGAGCCTTCTTCAGTTAATGTTTTATCTGTCCTGGTGGTCAGCACCTGAACCAGACACATTCTTCCAGCTCACAATGGTACCAGAGATGTAAAACTGGCACCACATCAATATTTTATTCTTCATTTCTTCTCTAGTAGTTTGAGCATTTGTTTTACATTTTTTTAAACACTATGGAGTGCTGAGCTGACATTTGGATAATACAGCTGTAATCTCAAGGCCTCATTCCTGTGTGGTAAAGTTCAGAGCTCATTGGTACCTATGTAAAGCTGGAAATGTTTTCCTCAAGTGCACCACTTGTCTGCAGGAATGACCTATCTGCACAGAACCTGTGCTCATTCCTCCTCAATGTGCCACATTTTCCTGTCTGATCACCCTTTCCTATTAAATTGCTGATTACTTAAGACCTCTCCTTTGCTTGAATAGCCACAAGCACAACAAATTGCCCATCTGGCAAGAAATTATCTCAAATTACATACTTTTTACATGTGTTTGTCCCCAGCAAACTTTCCTACAGCTTCACCCGTGAGCATCAGTAACCTTTAGTATTTAATTAAGCCAGTTCCACCCAAAAACTCTCTGGCATTCCCTAAGTGTCCTTAGGAAGCTCAGCCCTTTATTTCCCATTTTTGACACACACTTAAGTACTGTCTCTCCATACCTCTATCTGATCCTGAATATGGTAGTGGAAACATAACAGAGAATGATGTTGTCAAAGTTCTGGCCTTCATTTTCCTGTCCAACACCCTCCACTTTTCCTCCATAATGTCTCTCACCCCTTTTCTTTGGTGCCCACATGGACTTTATCCCACCAACATTTTCTAGAGATCTGGTTCACAAACCTCCTCAAGGCTGCAAGGACAAACACTACTCAGTGTTGTCTCCTCCAGGTAGTAACTGAAAGAAACAGAAATAATTCTGGAAAACAAACCCATCTGTTTCTTTTTCTCAAAGGTCACCAAGAGACTTTCAAGTTTTGTGTGTTACTTCACTACGAGGACAACTCCAACTCTCTAACATTGCTAACAATTCTATAAGTTGCGGCCTATTTCTGGCACATTTTGTCAAGTTCCTCCATAGCACAGGTCCAGAAACAAGTGAGTAGGATTGCTTTCAATATTCCATTTATTTCTCTCCAGCCATTTGTCATCAAACTGCAGTAATGATCTGTTCTCTCTGGTGACCAGGGACAGGACCTGAGGGAACAGTTGGAGCAGTGCCAAGGGAGGTTCAGGCTGGATTTCACAGAAAGGTTCTTCCCCCAGAGGGTGCTGGCACTGCCCAGGCTCCCCAGGGAATGGGCACACCCCGAGGCTGCCAGAGCTCCAGGAGCCTTTGGACAGCTCTGCCAGGGATGCCCAGGGTGGGGTTTTTGGGGTGTCTGTGCAGGGCCAGGAGCTGCCCTGGATGATCCTTGAGGGTCCCATCCAGCTTAGGACATTCCATGACTCTATAATAAATACCATCCAGTTTTCAGATTTTTACCTTCTTCTCCTTATAAATGATCCCTGAATATTAAAATCAGATTTATTTATGAGAAGTGAGCTGCATATGCAAGCAATAAAAGAAAGCACTCCCCGTCCTGAAGCAGAGGCTGAGTGGGCCGTACCTGTTTGCGCACGTATTCCACGAGCAGCTCCAGGTGCCGAGGGTCATCACAGTTCCTGTTAAAAAGGTTTCTCCAAAGAGCTGCTGCCAGAACATGATCATCAGACAAGATTCCCTAAAGGGAAGTACAGAGGGGGATTACAAACTGCACGTGAGGAAGGTCTGAATACAAGACACCCCCATTCGTGTACTTGGCCCCTGGCCACAGCACCTGTCCCAGAGCCCACAGCTGCCATGGGCTCTGCACATGGAAAGGCAGCAACATCACTCTTTCCCAAAATGGAAAAACAGACCTGGCCTTAAATTAATTTACAGAGCAGCCTGTAACCAATTTTCTGGCAAGTTAATTTGGAAAAAACCTGGGTCCGGGTATTCCTAACGTTGGAGCTGATAACTGCATTTCTATGTTATGAAATCTTTAGCATAAAAATGGTGATCTTACAGAGAAGGCAGCAACACCTCATGGGAATGTGTGAAGCTCTGAGACTTTAAAAAGAAAAATTAAAGGATATTTAATCCAATGTTTCGGAACTGTAGTCTGGAGTTTGCTATTTTCCTTTGCTTTTTTACTTTTCATTCTAAATGAGAGAGAAATCCTGCTCATCAAGAACTATCTAAATTTCTCCAGTTAAATCTAATATTAACTTTGGTTTATACAAGAATAACATCCATTAATGTTATTTGTCCAAACTGTCTTGAACTTTTATTGTCTTTTTAGATTATGTGGTGTTGTCACAACAGGCTCATAACTCTTGTCTTCTGCTGACACATTTGCCAGAGGCAAAACACTTTAAAATATTGTTAAAAAAAAAAGGTCAACATTCGTCTTTAATCAAAGCAAACACTATGTTTCCAAAAAGAGTGTCAACAAAGCACAGGCAGACACATCCTGGCTATACTAAAACCTAGATTAAACCTAGCATGTGCAACACTGTCCACAACTCTATGAGGTTGTACTTAAAATGTATTAATAATGCAAATCACTGTGCAAAAAAAATCATATCACGATGTGAATAAGAGCATCTGAAAAGCAACACTCACTAGAGTAAAAAAATTATGTAATTGTACTTTCCTCTTGAAAGTCCTGCAGACACTTGTGCAGAGTGGTGCTTTTGCCTCCCTGTATTAATAGGTACTGCCTATAAATATTCTTGCATAGACTACCTAAAAATACTCTATAAATACTCTCTTTGCTTTCAAAGTACAGCTGAGTACAACAGGATTCAGAGGGAGGAAATGATTTAGTGGTGGCCAAGAAGGGATGGTGAAGTAGCACAAAGAACACCCTACCTTCCACACCCCATAGTTTAAACCCGTATGCCCTGTGCTGATTTCTTCTAAGAACTTTGAGTCAAGGCTGCTTCACTAATGCAGTATTTCTTCAAAGAAATGGACAGTGAATGTCTTACCCATCTGGACTATTCTGTGTTCAGGAATTAGATGGTCTACTTGTTGTACATTCCCTGAAAACAGCCTTCTTACCTCATCATATCCAAACAGAGCTGCATAGAAATTTTCTACCATCCTTTTCAAGTCTTCTTTTAGAACAGTAGAATTAATCTGAAAACAAACCAGAAAACCATCAGTACAGGCTCTAAGGAAGAGGTGAGGAGAAAATATTCCCAGTTTCACTGTGAGTGGACAAAGAACCACCAGTGCCCCAGCCCACTGAGATTTGGCTGAAAGCAAGAGTCAGTCTCTCTGGAAACCCCCCAGGACACAGCCCCTTTAATTCTGAGGTTGGTGTTACTCAGCACACAACTCCCTCAAACATCCCAGCCAATCGCTCTGCCACCAGCTACAGGAGTGGAGAGAAAATGCTGCTGGGGGAGTGTGAAGCAAGGCTCCCCTTGCAGCGGCAGCACAGCCCAAGAGCATGGAGACCCCTCTGTAGCTTCACTACTGAGCAGCTATTCCAGACCTTCATTCATGAGTGGAAACTCCAAGGGTTTTCAACTTTTTTTTTTCCCCAAAGCACAGACTGCAGGGCTGGATGTGCTACTACAGTGGAAATACTGGAATGCTAAAGACAGAGACACCACCCTGCCACTGCTCCTCATGTACTGCCCAGACTGACTCTCAGCCAGCAAGAACATGAATTCTGCCTCTCCAGCATCTCTAGCAGCTCAGACTCACAAGTTTTTGACTATGATTAAACTTCTTTCACAGTCTGTGATGACACAGCAACTTCCCCCATGCTCTAAGTGTGACTCAGTCCAAGTTCCATACTGACCTTTAACTAAATTTAATAACTGCTTAAGTATTTGCTGGGTTGGCCTAAGCCACCCATTGGCATGAGAACTGACCCCATGGGAGCTTAAAATGGGACTGGACCAACTGCTGGGTGCAGAGGCATGGCTGAAATGCCTCCTGTGCATCTCCCTCATCCACACTGTCTGTCCCTCTTGCCTCTACTCATTACCTCTACCAACAAAGTGATGCAGTTCCTCTCCCAAGGGCCCAGCTACACTTTGGTAAAGCTTCTTCTTTATACTGACTCCCATGAGGGATCCAAGAGACACAAAGAATTTCTTTTCGACAGCTCTCACATGCTCCAGAAGTACAAATGACAAGGCCCATCAGCCCTGCACACCAGCAGACACTCAGGTTGTGACACTGCACTTTGCAGAGACAGGATTTACACACCAGAGACACCAGCCCATCACACCCACCAAATTGGGAACCCCTTGTCCTGAATTTTCTCTCAATATCCTTACAAGTATTCACCTTGGCAAATACACAACAGCTTTTTTATCAAAATATGAGTTAGTTTCTGCCAAGTGAACAAATTTCCAGTTCATATACTCTTCCCTTAAACCACTGTCTTTTTTCATCTGTTGATTTTTATAGCAATGCACATAGTGCAAACACAAGGAAAATTCCTTTCATGTCAGTTACTCATATTTTTCCATTAATATAATCTATTAGAATTCATGCAGGTATTTTATAGGCTATCAAGATTTGGAGACTGGTTATTACTGAATGTTTAAAAAAAGAACTAAACATAAGAAATCAGAGGGTTAAATGATGACTGCAACTTCTGTAATGACTTAATTAAATTTTTATTGAGTATATAAACTATGATGTCATTTCTACCCAACCATGCTCAAACCTTCTATGCATGTCAGAGACCGTGGTTTTTCTCAATAGAACATACTTCTAAATAAGCTGCACTTCTACAGTTCTAATAAGGGGGAGCAGGTCTCATGTAACACACTCAATAAATTATCCTTCCATTTTAAACAAACAAATTCCATGAGTTATTATATATTTGCCACGCACTTTTTATGACATAATAAAAATGTTACCTCAAGGATTACTTAACACATACTACAAATGTTACAGCAGGCAACTGCAAGGGGCAAAGAAAACAAACAGTCCCATTACAGAGACAAGTCCTGGACTATACATCCCTGGGGAAGCAGCTTTCCCTACTAAAACCAAAGTGCAGCAGCTTTAAGTTAGCAAGAAACAGATCGATGAAGGAGATAACCAAGTTAAACAAACATGGTAATAAATACATCTTAAAAGACAGTTTCAGATATAAAATCTGAGTTTGGGGATAGAGCCATATACTTGGAAATGAAATGATATTTAAAGGAATATTGCAGTTTCTGAAGAATACAACTGGCATCAGTCAAGTACTAACACTGAAGGAAAAAAATCCTTCTTTATAAAGCAAGAAAAATGAGCAAATCCAAAGCAGTCTTTGCTGGAAGTGTTTCCTCTTTCGAAACTTGTACGAGTTCTTACCACTGGCCAGTTTCAGGATCTGGTTGGTCATGATTCTGCTGACTCTTCCACAGTTTGTTATGAAGAAGAAAAACTGCTAGAGAATTCCAAGTGAGTAATTGCTAGTAACAAGGAAAAAATCAGTAACATCTGGAGCTCTTCTTGGGACTTTGCCCCTTTGCCTTCCTTGGAACAGCCCAGTGCAGAGCTGTCACTGGACAGATTTATGTGCTGAGTGACACAGGACTATGTTAGTTCAAAACAAGGAACCCATTTTTGGTACACATCTCATCTTTACAAGACCTCTGAAACAAGGAAATGTACAGCTAACATTATCTTCCTGCTACAGGTCACAGCTGTTCTTTGAAAGGTTCCATGAGTCCACGTTCTGCCTGTGGGACAACTGCAGGAAGCAGCTGCTGGATTTTCCATGTCACAGTGAAGAAACCATCTTCAGCCTCAGGGAGTTCATGTGCATCATCCAACAGCCACGTGCTGAGGGTGACTCTGCAGCAGACACATCCCACAGAAGGTTTTATATTCTAAGATTTCTAGGGAAGTAAGAGCACAGTGCTCTCCTGTACTGCTGGACATGTAGCAAAAGACCTAACACGTGGACAGGGTATTTAAAGTGAATGCTGCTCTAGAATCAGTCCATATCAGTGTCCTGTGATGGACCAAGAACCTCCTCTAGTAATGAATCTCCTCCTCCTCCCCACCTGCTTTGGCTCACGGTGCAGAGTAGGATCAGTGTGCACAGGCTGGAAGGTAACAAGAGGGCAAGAGGAACGGCTTCAAGTTGTACCAGGAGAGGTTTAGATTGGAATTGAAGGAAAAGAAACAACAGATAGACTTTTAAAATATTGGCACAGGCTGCCCAGGGCAGTGGTGGAGTCACCATCCCTGGTTCAAAAAACGTGTGGATATGGCAGTTGAGGACATGGTTTAATGGTGAACATGGAGGTGGTGTTGCACTGACTGATGGTGACTGGATGATCTGAATGGTGTTTACTAATCTTAACAATTCCATGGGCTCTGATGTGCTCTGTCTTCCCAGAGCCATTAGCCCAGGGATGAGCCCAGGTGCCGAGGTGCAGCCCATCCTCTCGGAGGACACAGGATTCCTGGCAGTGTCACTGCACACCTGGGTCCTGCCAGCGCTGCCCCAGCTGGGATGGCCACGGGCTGCACTGTCTGAGAGCACTGCAACAGGAGTTTCTTTCTGCTTCAGCTTTTGCCAGCTTGTGTTGCACCCTTAAGCTACTTTAACACATTAATCCTTCCATAGACTATAAAGCCAGAAGGGGCACTTCTAACTGCCTCATACAAGCACTAGTCATTGAATTCCAGGCAGCAATTCCTCTCTTCAGGCTGTAAGTTATGCTTGAACTAGACTTTTTTATGAAGAGATTTCAGCCAGAAGAAATGATTAGATCATAGAACCTGACCCTCTGCATATCACAGACCATTACATTTCACCGAGTTCCCCCTGTACTAAAGCTCACTAAGTTGTGTTTGGCTAAAGCGTATCACCTCTCACAGTTGAACATGTGTATCTCATTTCATATTTGAATTTTCTGGCTTGGGTTTCCACCCCCTCATTCTCATTATACCATTCCTGCTAGAATGAATAGCCTCTCCTGTACAATGTGTTTGCTCCTGTACCTGTACACAATGGATGTGTCAGCACAGTCACCTTTTCAAAGCAGGACTGGGCTATTCCAGGTGCACTGTCACACCTCACCAGCAGCACACTCCTGGAGGAGTCAAAGTTGCAACAGCAAAGTAGTGGTTTATGCTGACACAGTTAATCCATCCCTTGTGCAAAACAAGTTTCACAAGTCTGAGTACACTCATCTTGTCATGGCTGAGTCCACTCTGGGGACTTTTGCAGCCCCACGGCCACAAACAACCACTCTCAGTTCTGACTGCTGGAGTAGGAATATCAGCAAAAGTTCCTGAAGGAGATACAGGACCAACCTTTCATGGTAAAAAATGTCATTGCACTAATATTTAGGCTTTTTTATGCCCCTTCTCTCAAATTGCAATTGGACAGAATTACTTGTTTAACATGGTTTATCTTATTTATAAATAATATATAAGCACTTATAGTTATATATGGGCTTTTTGAATCTTTACTCAAAACATTATGTTACAACACACGTGACATTAAATGGGCAAACACAGCCCTTTTATTTCATCCTGTAACATCACTACTGCTTGCAGGACATGATTGAGACTGTAGCTAGGATCAAAAAGATTAAATTAGTAAAAAATATTAGGAAGATTTCTGTAGCAAGGGGCCATAATGGCCAGTTCCTTCAGGCACATACTTGTGAAATGACAAAGATATTGAAGGAATTGTTTTTTCAATCTTTAATTTCTGAACTTTTTTTTTAAACTGCTCTGCTACTTTATCTGGAAAGCAGATCACTGCTTGTAATTAGCCACAGCTCGAGTCCTGTATGCTTTGAATATTAACTCTTCTGATAAATTCTCTATTTTTTAAATTGTAAGTAATTTTGCAATATGCCTCCATAATCATTAACTTCAGAGAACAATCTTTAAAGCCTTCTTCAGTATTCAGTGATAACCAACTCCAATATTCTTTTAACCTAGACAAAAGCTAAATGTTGAATTGTGGCAGAACCAGCTCCTGCCAAAATCTTCAATCCATAAAAAAAACATGTTAATGGAAAAAGTTGTGCATGTTCTACCTTCACAACTGATGATTGTTCAATCATCAATAAGGCTCCTCAGAGCAAGTTTATTCCAAGAAAGACACAGAAAAGCAAGTTATACAACATTACCTACATCTTTCAGCAAAAGCAGATGCTCAACCCTACCTTTCTGCTGCCCAGAAAATGAGGTTTGTTCCTATCTTGCAGTTTATTGATTTGGAAACTCTGCCACGGTAACAGTTACACATGCAGAGGAAATCACAATACAATCTGAACTGCATTTAACGGCTTATTCCAAATTCCTGCTTCCCTGCAGAACATGGCTGGCAGAGCTCACTGACAACCTCTCAAGAGAAGATCAGGGAAAGATGTTTAATTGATGCACCCTGTAAAGTTGTGTTGATTCTCTGTAAGGTGAGCAATTGTCAAGAGATTTTCCTGTAATGCCTCTTGAAAAAACTAGTTGCTAAAAGCCTAAAGCTAATCATCAATGTGTTTCTCAACACACCAGAATCGGGAATTCAGCCTGATAAACTGATACAGGAAATTTCAGAACCAAGTTTGAAAGAAGTACTCGGATAAGACAGTAGTAAAGGCAGATAAATCATTAAGGTAAATATGCACCATAAGCACTCACAGAGATCGTGTAAAAGCTGCAGCTCGTCACTGAGACCAACCTCAGGGACTGTCAGAAAGTGCCACACACCAGGAACACTGATCAGACCAAGGGGCCACCTACCACACTATCCTGCCTTCAACAGCAGCCAGAATCCCTGGGAAAAGGCCAAACCCTACAAAGGCTGATACATACTTTCTCCAAGGATTCTCCCAACCAATTTCAGCTAAGAATACTTCCCAACTATTGCTATTTGTTTAGAGAGTAACTTCCAGAAGATCTCTATGTCCAGCAGCTTGTCCAGGGAACTTTCTGCACTGACCACGTACTTTAGCAAGAAGCACCCTGGTCTTCTACCCCAAGGAGATCCATCTCCTCTGGTGGGTTACCCCTGAAACTGGCTTCTGCTGGCTTCCTCTGCTGCCCCAGGCTTTCCACAGGGATCAGGCACTGAATACTCATTGCTGCATCACCTTCCCATAGCACTCAGGATTTTGAGAGTCAGAGAATGATCCCAGAACAGTTTGGGTTGGAAGGGACCTTCAAGCCCACCCATTTCTAATCCCTGTCATGGGGAGGGACATCTTCCACCAGACCAGGTTGCTCCAAGCCCTGTCCACCCTGGCCTTGGACACTCCCAGTCCATATTCCAGGTGATATAACCTACCCATAGAGAAAGGCTTCAGATAACTTAATAAAGGTCAAGAGCAACAAAATTCCAGGGATCATAAAGTACTAAAGTAAACGAAACATCTTAGCTAACGTTACAAGGGCTGCAGAGACAGGAAAGGTGGCATCCATTCTGAAGTCTTTCAGCAGAAACAGGTAAGTACAAATTAGTAGAAAATACAGTCAATGAAAATGAAAATCACAGATAATCATGACCAGTGATATTCAATGCTGATAAAGGTAGCAGCAGTAGGTGTTAAGAAAAATAGTCCATAAAACCTATTTAACAATATGCACACATTTAGCAGCTACAGTTTGGAAATGGATCTTTAAGAGAAAAAAATTAAGTTCAACAACTCACTAGTGAAGAAAAAGATAAATAAATTTTAGGAATTATTATGAAAGGAATATAAACCAAAAGAGGAACTCTATTCTGCATAAATCCATAATGTACTGCGTATAAAATGCTGCACATAATTGTTACCTTTTAATCTCTGAACAGATCTAAAAGTGGTAGGAAACACACAGAAAAGACCATGATGACATGACGAGACATATGAGGAAACACTCAGGAAACTTTTCAGGACGAAATGAGGAAGAAGATGGTGGAGAGGTAAAATCATGAGTAGTATCAAGCAGATAACTATAAAATAATCTAATGAAATGTCCAAATAATATTTTAAAATTTAGGTGTTTTCTCATTCAATGCATTTAAGTGGCAGAAGTCATTGTCACCTGGCATTAAAGAGCAAAAAATATGAAAGAGGTAACAAAGGGCTGCACATTCCTGGAGGATTTCTGTCAGTGATCCCGAACTGGCGGCCCCCGTGCAGCTCTTGAGTTACTCATTAGTGAATGCCAGGAGAATGTACCAGAAGGAACTGACTGACAGTTCTGTTTCTTATCCTTTACCCAACTATCTCTGGTCACTGGCAGCCACAGCACACACTGGATCTTCATCTGACAGGAGCATGAGTTCTGAGCACGTTCAGCTTTGTCCATTTTTTGCTGACCTTTGCAGATATTGGGTGGTATCTCTCCTGTCTCGGTCTCCATTCTTTCCTGCCCTGACTTCCAGCAGGACAGGCACAGCTCATTAGATGATCCTGGACACCAGACATCAGGTCACTTTGTTGACTTGGCAGGAATTTCACCTGAACAGTGCTAGTGCTATTAAAAAACCTGCTCCCTTTGCCATAACCTTTAATACCCTCATGGGAAGAGGCTACATTTTATGTAGTAATATGAGCAAGAACGATCCTGCTCATAGCATATAGGTCATCCTCCCCTAGGGGAAAAATAGTGAGAACACAAAAAAACATTCTTTCTCCAGAATGTGGGACCAGAACAAGCTTCTGTTGGAGGGGAACAGCAAGGCACCCAACTCCTCTTCTAAAAAAACTGTCCAAAAAAAAGTTTATTTCATTTCAAATGAATGACAACTGCTATTGTTCTTACAATCAGTCAGCAATTCACCAGCCTAATCCTTACTGCTACAACCTTTATCCAGTGACAGAGGCCAGGATAAATCCAAATACTCACAATTACTATCACCTTTTCAAATTAATTTCTGTAGTGCCTGGCAGACTGGCTGATTTGTGTTTACTCCATCAGCCTCCCCACTCTCTCCTAGCAGGGCCCTGCTCATACGTGACCTGTCTGACATTCTCCCATCAGTTCCACATTTGGGTAAAATTCTAATTTGAAGTCACATGCTTTCACCTTCTACCAATATTCTGCACCTTCTGGTTTCAATCATAAGCTGAGAAAAACCCGATTTCCCCAAGCATTCCTCCTCCCCAGGGCTTCAAACACATGGAGGCCACAGAACAGTTAACAGTTAAATATTTTCTTGCCAATATTTTAAGAGTGCAGAAGGTTCCAAATTGCTGGTAAAATAAACAATGCCAGACTGTGAAAACTCCTGCCTGCCATATACTCTGATGTTAACAAGAGTTTCTTTATTACTGTAACCTTTCAGAAGAGAACAAAAATTATTTCTCTACCCCAGTTCTGCCCTCAAGTAAAAGGCAAAGAAGGAAAGTGAACCATGAAAATGCTGCTTGGTAAGATATTGTGAGTTTTCCATCTTACTTCTGCATTTCATTCAGACTCTATGCTGCTGTGAATAAATAAACTTCCAGAAGATCCTAAAAGCATGGGCAAGGATTTTAAGAAGCCAAAATCTTCCTTACACAGTTTCCTGAATAACACAGATTAAACCTATATATAGGTTATCTTCCCTCCTGCAAGGACATAATAAAACAGGAAATACAAAAGGGTAAATTTAGGATGCTCTCAAGGAGACACATTATTTTTAAGCTCTTGGTCCTCTGGGGCTTTAGTCCTGTTATTTCCACCAATTACAGAGGCTCTGCCACTTCCCCACTTTCAAAAAATGAAGTCTTCAAACAGCATCTCCAAACAGAATTGCTGGTACTCAGCATCTATGACACAAATGACTCCAAAGCTCAGGGGACACCCCCTAAAACCCCTGCTCACCCACAGGCCTGCCCCTTCTGTTCCCTGCTAGATCCTTCTGGATGCCCAAGCCCTGTGAAAATCCATTAGACCAGGGTTGCTCATTTCACATTGACCAAGACTATACTGACCCTATCTCCCATCCACAACATCACAATCATAAAATTATCCCTTTTATGTGCACTTATTCTCCTGGCCTGAAGGCCTCCTGACAAACTTGAAAATCAACATGATGAACACTTTGCTATCAACAAAGAGAGATCTCCAAGATTAGATATGTTGGTATTTTAAGCTTTGGGATTATTTCCTGACCTTTGAATGAAATAAAAACATTCAAGCTCTTACAGAAGTGTAATGGTAATTAACTAATTAATAGAGATTAAGCAAGTGCTGTGTAAGACCAGAAAGAGAAGAGAAAGACTGAGGACAGAAAAAGGAATAGAATCCACTGAGATTCCCAGACCAGAATGGAAAACAGAAAAGCACCTCAGTTTCCCTAGATGTGTACAGAAGTATCCTATGCTGCTGCTTTACTACTTCATTTACTTGTAAAAGAAATCAGAGGAGCCAGCAAGTGTGGAAGCAGGCACTGGGTTTACTGTAGGGATTCCACTTGCACTTCCTGATCATTATCTTTTGCTCTCCTGTGGGAGCAGTTAGCAAAAGCTGTCAAAAAAACCCCCAAAAACCAAACCAAACCCAAAACAAACAAACAAACAAAAGTTTCAGAGAGCTGCCAGTTCTGTAAATAGATAAAATGGACCAGAGAACTCAGAAAATGGAAGCAAAAAATAAACCAAGCTCTAACAAGAAAATACAAGACTCACTCCAGAAGTGGAAACAGAAGATATCAGTGACTTTCTATCTGTAGAGAAAAGCACAAGCAACAATGTGATTGAAATATATGGGAACTACAGAGAAGCTGTCAATGGTTTGTTTGGTTTGATTTAGAACAGACACTGGTCTTGGTATTATTTCTGTTTTTATGAAGGAGCTTAAAAGCACATTCTGGAGGAAGAACCTTTCCCTTTATAATGGACATAGAGTAATATAATACTGAAAAATACATAATACTGAAAGAAAGGTATCTCTAGAAAAAGTGCCACAAAGCAGCTTCCAGTGTAATTCCTGCAGGCACACAAGCAAGGCACAGAACAGGCCAATGACACCACCTTACAGTAACAGGATCCAACACATCTGGGAAATTTAAATTGATTCTTTTGTGCCAGAATTGATTTCTTTACGCCAGAAAACTGGGGCAGCCAGCTGAAAAGAACCCAAGCTTTTATTGTATCTTGATTTCAATACCAGGTAACCTCAGCATGGCCCAAACATTTCACCCAGGTGTGTTGGTTCCACAGATGTTGTCTCTAGAACAACTACATCACAAACAACCTGAGAAAGAGACCCATATTTCAAAGCTTCACGTAAAGCGACATTTGCATCGTTACAGTTTGTTCCAGACATCATCACAGCTGAGATAATTCAAGGTAACATTCCATAAACGTGCACTATCCTACATATTTAAGTTATTAAGATTTCCAGAATCAAATTTACTGAGTTTCCTCTGGAAAAGCACCTACTATTATTCATTTATGAAATGACAAAGTACTGGAAACTTAGTGTGAATTTTCAAGCTCTCTGAGAAAAGATCAGGGGTCAATGAACTTTTTTTTGTGATGTTCTTGAAACAATAATTTCAGGTGAAACTAATCATACAATGTCTGGTATCTTTAAAAAACCCCACAAAAACTACAGAGCAATTTTGTATCTCCCTGCTTTGGCAAGGGTTTTGTTTCTTTGGTTTTTTTTAAAGACAACACTAGAAACTGGTGAAATTTTATATATTCCAAGTGGTCATCAAAAATCATAACATTTTTCTCCTTAAAACGTCCTAGTAAAGCATTTCAAAATATACATAGATAATTTAAAACTCAAACTTCTCTTCTTTAGTTCTTTAGGTTTTTAAAAACTTTTTTCAACTGTACTGAACACTATCCTCTGTCCCATATCCCAGTCCATTTCCTCAACAAAATCAGTACCTTCTCTGCAATGTTTTACTTCAGTACATTCCCTTCATCCCAACTCCCCACTCTAGCCCCAAAATATTGCACCCACTTTCCTTCTGCCCCATTCTCTCTCAAAAATATAGTTTCACTCCTGTGCATCCAAAATTGACTCCATGACTTCTCATCAGATTTTAGAGGTAGACCTGGAGAGGGACCCCTGAAAATCCCAGTACAGCAGCTTCCCAATTTATACAAAGATCAAGTTCTATTTTAAAATTGTATCCATTTTACACCCTGTCTTCTCATCCTCTAAAGCCATTCTACAACTTGCTGGTCTCACACCTACCATGCCTTCTGAGTCTTTAGTTACAAGGGTCAAACTTTCTGTTTTCCACAGTAAGAATAACTTAAACAGAATTAAACTGATTTTAGGAAATTCTGTAGCTCCTGTAAGGTAAATTGACATTTTTAATCAACTGCAATTTTCTAACTGTACAAAGAGGTTCAAGACAAAAAATGGTGTTCAAGTTCCCAGAGCCAATTTCAGCTCTCAGTTACATGTATTGATTCTGATGCTGTTACTTCAGATGTACATGAGTGTAACTGAGAGCAAATTATGGGTCACTGGGTATAAACAGCTCCAGCTAAAAGTGCAACAAAGGCTGTATTGTGCTACACACAGCAGAGCCAATAAAGGAATTCAAAAGACACCTAGATGTGTTCCTGGAAAAAAAAGAGGGTAAGAGTCTAAGTGGCCTGGTGGCAAAACAGGAAAGTGAGATTACGATAAATTAAAACAGGTTTGGCACGCTGGGATAGACAGCCCCTCCTAGTCCTATCTCTTTTAGAACATTTATTCATTATAAAATGAATTGGCAGCTTTTAGAACATTTATTCATTATAAAATGAGTTGCAAATTTGCACTGAAAACAACTTCAATCCATTTCAGCAGCAGAATCCCACCACAACATACACGAGCAAGACAGGTAAAGTGAACCTACAACCAGTTACAAGTTTTAGAATAAAGCCTGATGGATCTTCCTGAGACACCACAGGATTTGCACCCAAAAGCATTAGTGTGGGGTGCTTGGAGGAGGGAGAAGGACTGTTGGGTTTTTTTCAGTTTGGGATTTTTTGAGTGGTTGAAAGTCTATAATTTATTTAACCCTCATATCTCTTGTCCTGTTATCAACTGAAATCTTGTTCCAGGGAACGCCTACATCTCCTTTCTATCAATTTTGCAGCTTAATCTAAGGGTATTAAAACAAACTTTTATAACAACTTTTTTTAAATCCACACAGTTACTAAAGCACAATACTGAGATCAGCCAGGTTTATTTTCAGGTGGAACTCCAGAACTCCCTTAAGGAGAAAACAGCAGCAATGTCTAGTCCTGAGAGAATTCCCTTTCCAAACCGATGAAGCAGCTGCCAGCTTGCACAGTATAAATCTATTCCCTGCAAGCCACGAGGTGGAGATCTCTGGCAAAGCAGGATCCAAAGGAAGTCTTTTACCCAGCGTAATGTTACTATTAACACTTGGAGCCATTGCATCAAGCCAATTTTTCTGTTTGTTTTTAAAGTTTGATAGAAATGTCACTAGTGGAAAAATTAAGTAAAAAGCACTGGTTAGCCACAGAACTGGACACACCTGGCTGCAAACCCACCAAAAGAGACTGACTTCATTAGTACTAGGGACAGCAGAGTAAAATTTATATCTGAAATATGCCTGTACCAGTAGAATTTGCTGAGGCCACAGACTCTCAGTGTGTTTTTACAGCTGTGTCAAGTTTGGGTTTCTGACTCTTGCCGACATTCAGGAGTGCTGAAGGAGCTGAGGCTAACAGGTCCCAAAACTTTGTAGCAGAGATTTAGATCTCAGCAGTTTTAACAACCAGGTTTTGAAATAATACAAACTCCATTTGGAACTGGAGCTGATATAAATTTGCAGTTAAAATGCTTTACATTCTACCCCTTTCAGCTCCAATGAACCAGTTAAGAGCAAATGGCACATTTCAATAAACCATCAGTATCACTTCAGGAATATAGTGTCCATTTTCTGCATCAAGTGCTGGCATTGTTGCTAGATTGGAAGCGAGCTAAAGAACTGCAACTCTCTATGTCAGCAAGTTAAACTAATTGCATCCAGCCAGCAATTCCACCCAGGTGCTCTGTCACTTGTGCCACAATACCGGAATCGTAGTTAAATCCTGACCTTTGATACACTGCATGAGAGAAAAGGCAAAGAATGAATTTCCTAACCTTCTAGGATCTGTGCAGATGACAATTTAGTTCTCTGGATGTATTCAGTAAAGTTTCTTTTCATTTACCTTACCTCTGAGAAAGACTCAGATTCTGAAGTTTAAAAGCATTGACACAGGAACATAGATGTTATCTTTTTTTTTTAATCTACTATTCTTGATGCATTTGACCACCTTCTTTTGGAGGCAGGATATTTACTGATTGCAGGACTACATTACTTGCAAATAAATTGCTGTTACACATATGCCTCCATCAGGTCACAAATCCTCTGTCATTACCTCAGCTTCAGTTTAAAAAAATCTTCAGGGATAAAGAGGTCAAGATTAATAAAAAGAATGTAGCACTTGGGAAACTGCCCTTTATTGGTCATTCAAAACTTGCAATTGCTAAAGGTGAGAAGTGAGAAAGACTTCAGTCAGGGTACAGCTCTGTGAAGGGAAGGAAGGTGAGTGGAAAAGGGTGAACAGGCATGGAAAAAACAGGAACTGCCCAGGCAGGGGCATGAGTGTAGTGGGATATGAAGCCAGAATCACTGGCACTAATGAAAGAAAATAAAGCAGCGATAAGGAGCAAGGGAACTGGTAACATCTCCAAACATCAGTCCATAGATAATTTTAATCTAACATACAATAAATCTTACCAGAAGAGACCAAGAAGTTTGTTCATCTCAACAAAATCCCAAAACTTTTGGGTTGAAGGTACCTCAAAGCTCATCCCATTCTACCCCCTGCCATCGATAGGGACATCTTCCACTATCCCACGCTGCTCCAAGCTCCATCCAAGGTGGCCTTGGACACTCCCAAGGGAAGAATTCCTTCCACACGTCTAACCTAAATTCTCTCCCTTTCAATGTGAAGCCATCTCCCCTTGTCCTGTCACTGCAGTTCCTGAGGAGGGGTCCCTCTCTCTGGCTTCCCTGTAGCCCCTTCAGATTTTGGACAGGTGCTCAGAGGTCTCCACACAACCTTCTCTCCTCCAGCCTCAACAGCCCCAACTTTCTCAGCCTGTCTCAGGGGACTGACTATGAATAATGACTGAAAGATCAGGAATAAAGATTAAAAACAACAACACAAACCACTGCAAGATAACGAAAGCCCTCACTAGGACTACAGTGAAGAGAACAGTCCTGATTTTCAAGTTTGCCCCCAGGAGAGTCCACTCTGCTTTCTCACTTCCCCCTCAGTGCCTGCTCAGGAGTTCACTTCTACCTCAATGAGGCTCACTAAACCAAGGGGCCTCTGTGCAGCTCAGCTCTACTAAATACCCACACAGGTGTAACTGCCTTGCAGATTAATACCTGAAATGTGCAGGTTCTTACTCTGAGCATCTGCTATGGGCACATTAAGGCTGTGTTAGCACCAGGCCACAGTCTGATGTATTATAGGTATCACAGTACTGCAATCTAAGCACACTGGAGATTCCACTGCAGAGTCATTACTAAGTCTGCAGAATTTAAATTCAAGGATAAAGTGACCAGCTGCCTAACTTGACAAGGCAGGGAATGAACTGCATCCCAGCACCTTCAGAGCTTCCTGCAGTTGCATCACACAGGAACCATGCTACTGCAAAATGAATGTATAAACATTTCAGGGTCCAGACTGGATGAAAATATAAAGACACTGATGGGTCTTTACACTTCAGGGAATTTTGTGGAGCAATGGAATAGTTTAGTTTGCATAAATGGAAACCCTGTGCATCCCTTTAAAAAGAACTGCCTGTAAGCACTATCGTTTTCCCCTAAGGTTTACTGTGAAGCTCTCACAGGCCTAACCTGCAGCATTCTTCACTTTGGAGCATTGCTTGGAAGGGCAGTAAACAGCCAGCTTTGCTCCTCTTTGCTGTCTGCTGCTTCCAACCCTGCACAGAGAACAACAAGCCAGCACTTTGTTCACAGAAGACAAAATTAGGACCAAAAAAAACCCAGACAAATCATTCTGTTTCAAAGGTTCATTTTCTCCACGGAATCATACACATAATTTCAGCTGCTTTGAAAGGGGACATGTTTGGCTGGGGTTTGTTTTGGGTTTGGGGGGTTTTTTGCTTTTCCAGAAGAAGGACCTTAAATTTACACCCACAGTAAAGATCTGAGCTGTGTACAGTTCCTGGAGAAAGCAGAATCAACCAGCTGTATGATATGGAAGCCACTGTGTAAGTACAAAAATACAGAAACTCTTTCATTCAGTCTTTTCCTCCAGTACATCTGATTTGTCAGGCTCACTCACACTGCCCTCCCAGAAAGGAGATTCCCACACTGGAATTTATTTAAGCACATTAATATAACAAAAAATTCTCAGATGTATGAATTTAGACTTAATTCAAAAGAAGATTAACAGGATGTCTTGTCTTTAAAAGCAACATGTAACAGAGTAAAGCTATGGAATTCCCAACAGCTAGGAACAAACCCTACTGCTAAAGGAATGACTGAAAGTTATACCAGAGCCTTCTAAAACCACATACAAAATAAAGAAACAGAGGGAAACTTCTTGAATTACTAATGTGATTGCATCCCAAATCCTAACTCACTGGTTAATTCCCTTGTCTGGCACCACCAGGAACACCCTGGCAGCTTCTCCAATAGAACTGACAACTAAGGCTCGACAATACGCCATTAATTACTGCTACATGAAAACTGTCACTTCTCAAACAGCATAATTTATTCTACTCACAGACAAATATCTATTTAATCACTGAACAGTTCTCTTCCTTTCAGACAACACAGGAGATCTTTGCCAGCCCTGTTCTCCCACAGAACTGCCCTGAACACAGGCAGCCTCACCTGTATCAGGTCTGCTGTCACCTACTTCTACTGCCTCTGCAATGGCTTTTCTTCACAACACAAGGTTGGAGAAACACATTTTCATACTTTAAATATAAAAATTACCATTACAACCAACTACCAGAACCTTCCTCAGAACAGGTCAGAATGATTCAACCTTTCTCTTCCTTCAAACTTGCAAAGGAACTCTCCTTGGAACTACTCTCTCCTTAGAATGTTCTTTTTTTTGTGATAAAGATCAGGTATAGTGAAAATCCAAAATGAAAAACACACTATGGACTAGTTACAGTCATGTGCAGGAACTTGACAAAAACCTCTTGTTGATTAACTTTCCTTTGACCACTTTAGATACAGAGAAAACTCAGAGCTCTTCTGGAATTACTGAAGTTGTAGCTACAGATATGGCACCAGTCACATTCCTGCCTACCCCAGCTGCTTATTCCTATCCTCATTCTGTTGCAGCAGCATCCATTTCTGCAATCACATAGCAAATCATGTAGGAATTAATTTCAGACAAATCAATACCTTTATCCAGGCCACAATGCTCTTTCAGAAACAAGGTCAGTGGCTCAATACAGCAGCTGAGAGATTGAATGGTCCAGAGTGAGGGCTGCAGGTACCAGCTTAAGCTAGTAAGGGAATCAACCAGGTTGATTCTCAGGCATTTTTTCTAAGATATTTAAATCCAAAAAAGCATTGAAAGATGGGAATCATCAGGATTAACACCACCAGAGAGGACTTACCCCCATCACCTTCCCACGCTGTTCGACATCCTCCCACATGCAGTGAACGATGTAGCGGCACATGTACTTCCCCGTGCGGCCCTCCTGCTTCAGCCGCACCAGGCACATCCTGCAAGAGCACACACCAGTCAGAGCCCCTGGGCTTTTTTTAAAAGGGAAAGAGTAAATTGAATGCATTACAGCTCATTTAAGGTTTTTCTTATACGTCTGTGATCAAGAGAAAAGTACACACGGATTTATTATTTTTAATAAACCATCACAAACATTTCCATTCTGTACTCAGGAGTGGTATCTGCTGGATTTTGGCCAATCCAGCCATGGAAGAGTGACAGTGGACTCTATTCTTGTTGACAGTACTATAATCTAGTTAAACACTACTGCAACCTGAATTCCTCAGCCTTAAGAACACCTCACCCTCTGGAGCAGGAACACATGGCTTGTCTAATCCCAGGCTCTGAGCCAGCTGTAGCTCAGCTTGGTGCACTCAAGTGCTGTAAGAGCCCAACTAGCCAAACAGGGAAAGCTTCAGCAAGTTACAGACTTCAACCAATCCACATTAGAAATGTCCTAAATTATTTCAACTACAGGGGTATCTAGATATATGTCCAGCCACCTGGCAAAACCTCCATATGCAAGACCAGCTCAGAGGTTTGTAAGAGCACTGTGAGATCTTAATGAGACTATCAGGTTGAGTTTTACTTTTTCTTTTTAAGCATGAAAGCCACTCAAACTTCATTGCTACTGTTCTGTCTACCAAGTAAAACAAACATTTTATTTTGCCTCTTATAAAATATCTGTAAAGAGCACAAACTAAAGCCCAAGCTGATTCCTCACCAGGCTGGGACCAGTCCCATCACCTGTCCCATCTTCTCTACCTCTTTCAGCAACTCTGCTCCTGTGCTGAAAGACAGAAGTGCCTGTCCAGGACTGACTGAGTGACTGTAGACAAGGTCATGCTCAAACATTGGAGTTGAGAGAAGCCACTGCTTTTCACAGACATGCTAGGGAGGAAACTGCTCCCAGCTCCTGTAAAACCAAGACAGCAGAGCTGCTGGAGGCTGCTGTGGAGCTGGTGCACACTAACAATGGTGAATGTGCCACAAAAGCTAAAAGGAATATATGATTATTTATTTGTTAATAGGTTCATTTCTTTAGTGAATCTAAGATCTACAGGCATTAAAAGCATTTGATGACCCATGAATGTCAGTTCCACAAGGAAAATCACAAATACCTGAAGCATGCTGAGATGACCTGTAAAAGGACAGATACCCATCTTCATGATGGGTTCTATCTTGTGTATGTATTAGTAAAAGGAAGTGTATTTTTTAACCTGTAAAAGAAGTAAAACTTACTGCCAGGGAGAATCAGAGACAAAAACTAAAGGTAGCAAAATCTGCAGCCACCCTGAATTCTTTGTGCTAGTCAGAACCATCCCACCACAAAAATGCAATTAAGATGGTACCAAAACCAAATCCTCATTTTCTCACAGAAGGATGACAAAGCTTTCTGTTCAAACAGTGGTCAGAGAACAGCTGTCCAGACCTTCCACAAAACAAATGCACAAAGAGCTTAAAACTTTCAGTTTACTTCTACCAGTTTCAAAACCTGTGCTCCTCTAGTGCATTTACATAATTGAACTGCACAAAGAAGTGCATTACTCAAGTGAAAATTCTTACTCACTCTGAACAAGTCAAAGAGAAAAAGACTCAGTTTGAAAGACTAATTTTGCACTAAGAAAAGCATTTTTATACTTCTCTTGCTGAATATCTTAACTCAGGGGTGAAAAACTCAGGGGCAAGAAAAGCTCCCCCTGATCATAAACAGTTTTCTATCCTGTGTGCCTTCAGTGGTGGAGAAGCAGGAGGAGAGAGCAGTGCAAAGACCAACAGGCAACAACTGGTCAGCGATGAGCAGGACTGGAGTGGAGTGCAGAGGAAAACCTCCAAGTCATGGAGCTTAAAAGGGAGCTCTGTGTCTGGATGCACAGTGCTGTCACAGAGCTGCTCTGCAGCACCATGAGTGAGATCATGGAATTTTGCAGCTTATTTGAAAGTTTGGTAGTTTGTTACTACACCTGCTGTCTGAGGCAACACAGAGTCATTAAAGCCTATAAACTTTCTAACTAGATCACCACTGTGTGAAACATTTCATCATTTCACTGCAGAACCTGTTCCGTAGTTTAGTCAAACACTGACTCATCATCAAACCCTGAAAGGAAAATTACTCCAAACTATCTTTAGAAAGCTGTCTACCTCACACTAGTTGGGTTGGATAATTTTTGCTGTATTTAAGTTATGCAGAGAGATTATCTTAGAATAAAATTATACAAAAGGATCCTGAAAAGGATCAGGAGCATCTGTAACTCAACCCATGTCAGCTGAGATGCGGTTTCGCACAACAGCCTCAGCTACAACTGCTTCTGTCAGTGTTCCCAGAATGCCAGACTGGCCTGAACACCAGAAATGGTGGTTGACACCCTCTGATCACTGCTGTGATGTGCCCTGTGCCATGAAGCAAGGTGTGATGAGCCATTAAGGGTAAAGCCCACTCGGACCTTCCTGTACCTGGCCACTCATTCCTGCTTCCTCAGTAACTCCAGAGCTATTTCTGCAGCTCTGCTATAGTTGTTCAAAGAAATTACTCAGGCTTAACAACACAAGTATCAAGAGCATTTTTGGAAGGCTTCATTCTGTTTAACTCGCTCATGAACAGCTACCAGCTTGGGGGATGGCAGAAAACACCTGAACTGACTTTTCCATTGGCTCTCTCATGACATTACACTTCAGTGAATGATGATTAGCAGCAGAATTCTGAACAGGTCCTAATTACGTTTGCACTTTCTCCTGCACTCCAGCCTTGCCAACCCCCACCCCTGCTCTATCCAGCAGACAGAACCCAGCCTGGCTGTGCAGCCTCCTCTCCCCTGGGGCCTTTGTTTAGGCTGCTGTAGCCCATTCCCTCAGGTTAAGGCAGGATCAACTAAATACTGGAAACATTCCAAATAAACTTACTCCTAAAACCTCTCTCAAGCAAGACTATTCTGATGCAATTAAGACACAAAACAAAGAGTTTATTCCCTTTCTTCTGAAGCATCACATTTCAAAATGGTACTGTGTCCTCAGGCTTCTTCATGCAAATCAGAGAAATCTTTTCCTGCAGGAACTGTTTTCTACATACACTTGGTGGCTCTCATTCTCCTCCAGACTTCCTCAGGCTGATCAAAACCTTCCTAAGTGATTGCCCTGTGAAAAATAATGCTTAGATGAACTTTTGCAACAGGTCTCCAAGTCTTTCAGAACAGGAACCATAGCACCACTCTATCTGATCCTAAATACTTCAGAGATGTCATTATGCTTGGTGTGGTGAAAATATGAAGGGAAATCAAGGTAGCTACATGATAAATACTGAACCAAGACATTCCTCAGCCGTCACCCAAGTAATTTCTTTGGCAGTTCGGTAACAGCTCTGGATTCAGCCAATACTCCATTTAGATGCATGGGAAAACGCAAACCCAGCAGAAGAAATAAAGAGCTTTTCTACAAGTCTGGGCTTCTAAATATAAACCAAGAGTCCTCCTGACATCAGAGGTGTGAAGTAACAGAAACAGCCTATAAAAACATTACATTCAGGAAAGAATAATCATGGGTTGGTTTCCTAAGTAATATTGATGGTTTGACTTTTTAAAGCACGATTTTAGCACTGCATTGGAAGGCACGGGAGTGTTTCCGTAGGAACATTATATTGAAAGAAGTTTGCAAAAGCAGAGGCTAAATATGAGAGCCTGAATTCCTCTCTTTCTGAGTGGGGTCAGTAGGAGCATTCTATTCACAGACAAGAAGTACTAGGAGCCAGAGACTCAAAGAGAACCCACCAGAATGTGTAACACAACAATGTAGCCTGACAAGCACTTTAAATCTGTAAAAGATGGGATGCACAAAGCACAGAAAAATTGACTAGAACATGCTGGGCAATGGCAACAGTATTTCTTACAAAGTTTAAGGAGACAAAGTTTACCAAAGTAGGGAAAACTCTCATCTTCTCTGGCTCCAGAAGACACTTTAAATCAGTTGAAAATAAGCTGCTGAATAAGAAGGAAGAAGTAAGTACATAAGAAAGTGATGCAGACTGCTCTGCTAGGGGGAACAGGAGCAGATGATCATGAGAATCTCCTGACAGGTTGTTGGCCACCAGATCAGGAAGATTTCTAGCCCTGAGGCAAATGGTCCAGCAGGAAAGACAGAGAACTGGAGCCTTCAGACAGGGGTAGGAAGTCTTTGACCTTGTCAAAGCCAGCAGAAGTACTTCTGCTCCCACTTTACTGAGGTCAAACTGCCTAAAGGAAGAGAATCCCAGAGAACATAACAATAAACCTGCCTGGGAAAGCAAAGTATGTCATGGCAGAGTGCTGGCCACTCATCTCATCAAAAGCAAAGCCTACAGCATTTCCCAATGACCCAGGTAGTGAGAAGGCCTGTCAAAGGCTTCTCTGTGTCCTGGAATATCAAACCAGATCTCTCAATTGTGGTCTGGAATGACAGAGCTCCTCAGGTGAAACACAGGAACACAGAGGAGCCAGGCTCATAAACCCTAGAAAAATTAACCTCTAGTGCTAACCTCCACACTTGAATTTTCACTGCTGTCACAACGAGGCAGAGGGATTTGGTTTTTCATGCTCATACAGGATACTGCTGTCATCCTGCCCACCATATCTCACACGTAAGCGTATTTCAATTCTCCTCAGCAAACTTCTCCATAACATCACCAGCTAGAAGGGCAGTGACTCTTGGCCACCTTCAATAGGAGCCAATGTAGATTTGATCTTAGAAATTTGTGCCTATCCTATACCAGTTTCATCTCTGTCATAGTTCTCTTGTTTATTTTTAGAATTAATCTTGAATTTGATGCAGTGCATTAATCACAGGATACATTGTCCTGTCAATGAGAAATCAAGATGAAAAAAGTGTGTTCTCTGCAGATTCATCTAAACTCTCTTTGGTTTTCTCAGATACTTACAAACAGTCTTGTTTCTAACATTTATTGCACTAAATTTCAAAATACCTATATAAATTATTAGCTTACTGATTCATTTTTAAAGCCTTTTTCCCACAGGGAACAGTAGGAAATAAATAAACTGCAGATTTCATGAGTCTTCCTTACAGAGTTCCACTGATTTCATTAATTGATTATAATTTCAATGGTTCTGCTCATTTATTCACTCTTTAGTGTAATGAGCTGCTCCATCTTTCACTATATTGAAGAATCAGGAAATTAAAAGGAGGGAAGGGAAAAAGGAGGAGGCAAGGAAACAAGAGGCCTTAAGTGCACCTATTTCAGTACAAACTTACTTTTAGCCTTTGGACAGCTGAACCCAAGTCTATGGACTTCAGTTCCCTGAAAGATCAGGCGCTTAAAAAATTACTGAACTCCCTTGTGCATCCTCTGACCTTTATAAGTATGTAATGCTAGATGAAAACCTGATTTTTTTTGGCTGCTATTTTCACAAATGAAAAAGGGAAAAAACTTCACATTTAAGGTGTTAAATATTTTTACATGCAGCCAAACTGGCATGCACCACCCTGCACATACCTTTCAGAAGTGAAAGAATAAATGCCAGCACTATAATTCATTAAATGCTTCTCATCACCACAAATTCTCCCAATTTAAATGACTTTTACATAAATTTAAACCTTTCCTAAAAAACCCTAGTAGGATTTTTCCACATAGCCTGAGCAAGGCTTTTAGAAAACTCATGGCAAAGACCATTCCATTAGTGAGGAATTTTGAGATGTAAGAGATGTCAGCTTCTCTATGGGACTTTTTGTTCTTCAGCAGAAAACTGCTGAAATTCAGTCATCAGTAAAATGAATATAACCTCTATTATCGATCATGGATAGAAGGCTCTACTTTTTCTCACATTAAGTTATATACAACTTAATGTTGTATATAACTTAATATATACTTATATATTAAGCATATATTAAGTTATATATTATAAGTTATATATTAAGTATATATTATACTTAATATATACTTAATATATAACTTAATTTTTTCTGAAAATNTACTTAATATATACTTAATATATAACTTAATTTTTTCTGAAAATAATTTTATTACTATTTTGTTTTTCACTTACCAGACATGAAGCTGGGCCACGAGAAACCATGAATTTAAAGTTTCAGGCATTTGGCACCCTTGATGGAAGGGGGAAAAAAAAAAAACAAACACAAAATCAAAACAAAACATGAAAATAAGTTTAATCACATTTTGTGCATAACAGAAATTCACTGCACCAAAACCTAAAAGTATTTTATTTATTTATTTTCAGCAATAACAGTACATACATACTGGAAGCAAACACTATTTACTGTCATGTTTGTGCTTAAACTCTAGAACATGTAGCCACAAGATGCTGTGGATTCTGAAAGATTCCAGCTGTTTATAGCTCACTTGGATAACTTTTACAGGGGGGAAAAATTCCACAATGGAGAATGAGACAAACATGTGGCTTCTAGCTTGGAGAGTCCCAAAGCATCAGTGAGTAACACAGAGGAATCAATGGATGCTTTGCTCCATTCTTACACTCCTCCTTCCCATCATGTGTTGCTGTCTCCTGCCAGGGACAGAATTCTGTGTCACCTGGGTCTCTGCTCCCACTCCACTGTTTGGATTCACTCCATGGCGGCACAGCCCACAGCACTCTGAGTGTTCTAGCCAGGCTACATTAGGATTAAACCCATCAACCAACCACAGAAACAATCTGTTTCCAGATTCTGCTCTACTCCCACAGCTACGGTTTTCCCAGAGATGGCTTGTGCATATGTGTGCTCACATGATGGATTTCCATGTGCTGTTAGGATGTAAGGCTGGAGATTTAATCCACGTGGCACAAAAAACATATTCCTCTTCCTCATGCTTGAAAAAAAATGAACCTGTGGGTTCTGTGCATTCCAAATCCTTCAGTTCCTGTCAATCTCAAACCTTCCTCCCAGGCACACTCCTGCATCAATTTCCTGCAGAAGTTTTTAAGGCAAGTTAAAAACTAAGGCGAGTTAAAAACTTTCTCCCTAACGAGGAGGATCTGGGGCAGTAACCTTGGCCTACCCAGCACTTGGTGTTCTCTTCTGAGCTGTTCAAGCCTCACCGGAAGAAGGCCAGAGAGCCTTCAGAAAGTGACCCTACAGTCAGATGTACCCTAGGGAAGTCAACCTCACCTTTTCTGTGCTGAATATATTCCTTCCTGGCTCCTATACTTCTTGGCTGTCAAATATTACAAAGGAGATTCACCCAGATCATAAGCAATACTTTTATAGCCTCTTTCTTTTTATATGCCAGTTCTGGTCAGAAGAACCAAACAGATCACCACTATTTCTCCCTCCCCAGAGAGATGACTCCATCAGTCCTAGGAGGTGCCAAGCTTCAGCACCACTGCCCATACATCACCTCTAAGACAGTACACGGACACAAACAGTCCATGTTTGGAGATTAAACACAAGTCTCCCTCACCCTTCTACCCTTTTGGCTCTCTCATTCCTATTAGAAATAATTCCTGTGTCTAGAAATGACGACTCTGACCTAAAGCCATGCCAAGGCATCTCTAACTAGGGCAGGAGCACACAATGCCTGCATTAACCAAACCACCTCAGTAAATGAAGGTTCCACAGGCAAGAGTTAAACACTCAGTTCAGACAGATTTCTCCAGTAGTTCCCATGGATCACTCCCCCACCACAGAAATCACTCTGCAGTGGAAAGCAAAGCTCACACCTCTACTCCTGGAAATACGGAAAGTTTTTAAAGACCTATTCAGTACCCAGGAGGCAAGAATTTTTTCTCTAACTTTCCAAGAGTTGCAATTCTATTTTAACAAATAATTTTTAACTTCTATATTTGGACTGTCCACATGGTAAATTTAAAGGAAGAGTGGCTCCTTTAAAGCAAGAAGCTTGCCCTTAGCTATCAGCTTCGTATAAAGAATGGAATTCTAAAATTTGGGGGGTTGGAATACCTTATTCTGGTAAACTACATGGGGAGAATAATTTTCTGTTTCATTATAGGATGGACCATTCTCCTTAGGATAAAACTAGATAAAGAAAAAATGTCTGATGATAAAGCCACCTATGAAATTACAGTGGTATTTTCTGCTGGGGAATAAACCTGTTCTCTGCACAAAACCCATCCTGGCCACATCTTGGGAGCCAGAAGAGACAGAAATGCTCAGAATTAAGAGGACATGTGTTTCCCTGCAGTCATATTCTGCACTTTAAATTCATCAAGTAAGGGAGGCAAAACTTGACTGTGGACTTCTTCATGATGGATCATCTTTGCCACTACCCCAGCTTTAGGAAGGACACAAAGGGATAATATCCACATATCCTGCAAAACAGATGTACTGTGTCAGTGCTCCCCTGAGTGTGGCAGGCAGAAGCAGGAGCCTGGAAGGCACTGGGTGGGGTATGGGAGAGAGTCCTGTAACCTCCAGCCTTTTAGAGCTGTGGTGAGCCCCACTAGGAGCCATCTAAAAGGCTGATTTGGTAGGATGAGCTCTCTATTGCTGCAGCTGCCTGACTCTAGAGAATTAACAGTATTAATAGTTCAAGTGGAATTCAAGGTAACCCTATGGTCCACATTCATCAGTCAAACTCCAGTTCAGCTCTGAGTATTACCTGCCTGATCCTAAAAGTTCTTTTGACCTTTCAAGTCTGAGGTCAGGCATGAAACTCTCTCCTCACAGGCTGCCTCCTGTGTTGCACTGGAACTACCCAAGCTCTGTGCCAAACCTGGCACCAGCAACTCTGCTGTTCCCTCCACTGCTTCTCTCTTCTTTAAACAAGAAACAGCTGACATCCTAAAATAGCTCCACTTTCCACATAAGCAGCACAGTGCAGACATTTGGGATATGGACTCTGTAAAGCAGAGTTCCCAAAGTTTTGTCCATGAGTGATCCAATATCAAGAGACAAAGGGATGACAAGCATAATAAAATTAACTGCAGTTTCATACTCAAGAGTCTCAACTAAAACACCTCCCTTATGTCCCAGGGCAGCCTAATGACTTGCATACCCCAAGTCTGTATTTTGGGAACTGCTATTCTAAGGCATATACAGAGACAGGTAGTTCACAGGGCTCTCATACTGCGCCACAAAAAGTCTCGGAAATTCCACTGGGCATCAGCAGGAATGCAGTGAGATACAAGAGAGGTCATAAGACATGAAATGCTATCACTGTCCTAGTCCTCACCACCACACTATCCACTCTTTACGCTGTCACCTCTGTAAGAGAGCTGCCCTACAAACTCCACACCAATCCAAGTTCCACAAGGTCACAGTGCAGTCGTTCCTTATGCCACAAGACAACCACACCACAAAAGCACATCCAGAAAACACTGAGGAAGGCTCTGTGAAGAACTGGTTCTGCTCACTCAGGTTAACGAGCCCAGGAGTGGTTTCACACATGGATGGCTGTAGGTTTCCCAGGTCAGCTCAGCAGGTTAACAGGGCTCACACACAGCCAGGAAGGAGCTAATAAGCTCTCCAGAGAGCAAAGCTGACTCTGCGCAGTTCACCTGGATATCAACATCCTCCAGCTAGAGCTAGAAGTGCTGGAGGCAGCAGAGGACAAACACAGCACAGGTCAGCACACGGCTGTGGCCCTGACAGCACCTGGGGCTCCCTGTGGCACCAGAGGTGCAGCACCCACAGAGCACAGGCACAGGCACTGCTCTGCTGCTGCAGCACCATGGCACAGTTCACAGGCACTTGCTCCTCTTCCCACCAGTCCCCCAGGCTGCTCCTTCAGGAGCAAGCAAAGGGCTTAAGCAACATCCATCTTTAGTTGCAAAAGGAAAAAAGCAGCTCCTGACTGACACAGTTTGATGAAGACATGGTGAACTCAAGTGAAAGCTGGGTATCTTGCTTCAAGTTCCCCTCTCAATTATGCACTCCCTACCTCCTGTTTTGTGTCACAGCTGCTCTCCACCAGACCCTTCCATGTGCAACTTTAGCTCACCAATACACACACCAGGATGCCAGTAAACTGGGCTGTTCTCTTTCAGTGACCTGAATGTTCACCAAGGACATAACTGTGCAGTCCAGAACAGGGGCACAGGAAGATGGAGATGTGAGACTTTCCCCTTTGGCTGCTACTTCAACTCAGCTGTCCATGGCACCACAGCCTAAAGTTTCTCCATGGCAAAATCATGTTGAAAGCTTCCCACCCATCCCCCACTGCCTGTATTTTAGGGGAACTTTCTAACACAGATCACAAAACTGTTAAATTTGGTGCTAATCCCGCTAAACAGCTGCATTTCCATGCAGACAGAAGTAAAAGAAACTTCTTTTACCTGTTTTGATATAGAAACAATGATTTTTTTGGAACCTCAAGCAGTGACAGGTGTTCTTATACCACCAACGGGTGAATCATGCACTCTACCAATCTCAGAAAACTGCCTTGTTCCTTAGGCAACAACTGTCTCATGCAAACATATCCTACTCTTTAAAATACATGTTTTCTTTTTAAGATAGTAAGACAACATCAAAAACACAACTGAAGCTATTTTACTCCGTATCGAACCTGAAAATCTGTACCAGTATTTTTTCCACAGACATGTTTAGAAATTCCTTTAAACTTTAAGCTAGAGCAAAATTTATAGATCTTTGTACAATTAAACAGGGATAGTGAAACACAAGTTAAAGACAGCAACGCCCTTGTCTGAGAGGTAAATACCACAAACAGAGGAGACCCTATCTGAGCAAGCCTGGGAGGGCGTGCAGCTGGGAGAGGGTGTGCACAGGCAAAACGAGGTTCTCATGTTTTGATCACTAGTGATGAATCCTACTGCTCACAGAGTTTTCTCACTCCTGTAACTACCAAAACCACATCACAGGTTTGGAAAATCTTCTGAAAAACACTTGAAAATTTTGCAGTAGCAACACCATCGAACACACCACCCTCCATAAGCTCTGCACTGGATGAAGGTGTCCCTTCAGCTGATCTCTCCTGAGGCAGCAGCCCCAACCTATGCTGTGAGAAAGCATCTGGTAGCTCAGGAATCCAGGTGACAGGCCAGATCCAGCTAATGGGTTTTCTACCAGCTCAATCACACTGGCATGGAAAATAATTCACGTAAGAAAAAAAATATTATTGTAGCTTACGTAAGTCTCAAAAGTACATCTTCTCCCTTCACCAGCCAGATTTGAAACTATTCAAAGCTGCAACAGATTTTTTAGCTAACAGTTAAAAAACACTGTATACAGCATCAAAAGAACCATCCCAATCCAAGCCACTAATATGCCTGTAAACTTACAGGAAGAGCTTGTATCTCTGTTCTAGTCATACTCTCTACCCAGTCAAGAGATGTGTCCTGATTTAATGCTGTCAGGATCAGTAAAAAATGTAGAAAGTCTCTTAAGTTGTACCTAAACCTGCCCCAGCCATGATAGAGAGACAGGTGATCCCTGTCATCTAACTGACCTTGTATCATAAAAAAGTTGTGCATTAGTGGGTGGGGGTGATTCCCTTACCTGCCCCAGTTATACTTGGGATAGTGCAGGATAGTACAGAGACCATGTGACCACCATAAAAAGGGAAGAGATATTTGCATTCTTAGTTTATCCCACCCCTAGTAATAAAAAATGGCAACATCCTTTCAAGTCCAGGATATTCTATATTCTGAGTTTCACTCTTCCCACCCCTGCTCCTGTTCCCCGCTCCAGCAGGGAAAATGTAACAATATCAGACTCCAAAGTCTGCCCTTGTACCCCTGTCACTCCAGAGCTTAAGGGAATGCTGCAGTACAGCCCCTTCCAGTTGACTATGCCTGGTAGGGACTGACAAGTCTTTTTGTTGTTGCATTTATGGGCACAAATATATCCAGTGACATAATTCCATCGTGTGTTCTCTTACCAGGGCAGAGTTCACATACCATCAGTCCAGCACTTACTGTTAAAGAACTCCTCGAAGTCAGTTTTCTCCACACAGCACGTGTACATGCGCAGCGCTGCCACCTTGATCTTCTAAACAAAAAGAAGAGACAACAATTGAAGTATTCAGCACCAGAGCTGGTGAACACTACTGGCTTTGTTCCACACACTGCCATTTGCTGAAAACATTTCTTTTGAGAATCACCACCACTTGAGGTTTTCAGGAGCACACTAAACTATTAGATCTGCCAGTAATGGCATGAGTATAATTAATTTTGCCTTGAAGGAAAAATATTGTTAAATGTCTTCCTGAATATCCTTCCAAATCTAGGGTGTTAAAATACTTGATATAATTACAGAAAATATATATCAAATGGCTTTCCTCACAGAGTCTCTGAAGATCCCAATTCACAATTACTGGTTTCCACTAATAAATTTAAGTGAAGTATACAACTAAGAGTGCTTGTGTAATTTAAGTTTTAAATATTAAAGAAGTCATATACCAGACATGTCCTAAAAACGCCTTATTTTTTCCTAAAAAAGTGACACTCGACTGATTAAAAAAGTGAGAAAGGAATCCCAAATGATGAACAACATGAGGTATTCCAAGGTGATTTGGCACTTCTCATTTTGTTCCTGGCCTGCCACTCCACCCAAAATATCTCCAGTGCATCATCTAGAGCACAGACACATGCTGAAGCTTCAAAGAGCAAAGTAACTAATAGCAAAAATCTTAAAGAGAAATGGCATTGGGTTTGGATTGCTCTGGTTTGGTTTTTTGTTTTTTTCTAGTGACATATATCAGTGACCATCTCAGTGCTCACCATACTGCAGGGAGGAGCACTCGACCTGCTAAATGGCAGTTAAAATCACCAAAGTAATTATTTGTGTCTCTTTCAACCAAAAGAAAATAAAGAAGTTGCAACTGATTGCTGAGGAAACACAGAAGCCCATTATTATTTTTACTCAGTAATCTCAGACTTCTGTCAAAAATCAAACATACATCTAAACTTCTTGAAGTAAAATGATTTACACTGCTCACAGGACTTCTGAAGGTTTCCCTTTTAAAGGTAACACTGCCTGGCCTGTGACCAGAGATCTCCCTGGTGAGAGTCTCTGCCCCAGAGCAGGCATTACTAGACATTAAAAACATATTGTAAAAAACAGTCCCCACAATCCAGCCCTTAAATAATGCAGGTAACAAAGGAGAAACTGATGAAATTTAATCATGGAAGTTTTAGGGTGTAGAAGTGTGGGGGAAGGGAGAATGAAACAGAAAAAAAGCAAGAGAAATATTAACAAACTACCCAAAGATCTCCTAGAGTGCACGGGCAAGGCCAAAAATGAACTCAGGTCTCTTGGGCCGTAACCACAAAATAACTCTCTCCCAGCCCAGGTTCCCCAGCCAAAAGCAGGCAGTAAAGAGCAGCAATTAAGGAGAACTCTGAAATCAACACTTAGAGCTAACAAGAATCTTTATTACAACAATATGTACACAAGCACATGGGAGAGAAACTACACTCTCAAGAGGTTTAGCATCACCTGATTAAAGCAACTGATTTTAACCAAAATACCTAAGCCTGTTACAAGTCATTTATCTTTGCTTTACATTTTCTGAGGAGCAGCATGCAATCAGCAACAGCTTCAGATCAGTCTCCAAAGGGCTGCACTCTGCATTCAAAGCATCTTAAAACTTCTATTATGCTTAATCTTTTTATTCAAATAACTTGTTTTAATTTCAACACAATTGGGCTCAGTCCTTCTTTCAAGCTGCCTTTTCCTCTCATTCTTTTGTATTCTTCCTTAGTTCAGAGAAAAGAAATTATGAATTTTATCCCTTTTCTTCCACATAAGGAAGCAAAAGCATCTCTCACAGAGGTGCTCTCACTTAGTCAGTGTTAACAACCATTTTATGAAAGGGCTATTTAAAAAGAAAAGGAGAAAGAGAAGGACCTATTTGTGACTCAGCCCTAGTCAGCTACCACTGAACAGGGATTTGAACAGCAACCACGCCGTGTCTCACCACTGACAGCTCAGCAGACGCTCCTGCTAAGGCTCTTACTCTGTTCTTTGGTGCACAAATGAACTGAAAATCAGATATCTTAAGAAGTTCAAGAAGGATTTAGACTCTACAAACCAAATACAGTATTGCTGCATATGTCAATGACAGCAATGTATAATGGAGGTTCAAGATCTGGATTATTAATTCCTTACATCAGAAAAAAGGAATTTACATTAAAACTTTTCCATTAAGTACTGCTCCCATTGTAAGAAAAAAATGCAAGGTGTTTTTGAACTATCAAACAACCAAAAGAATTATTAAATTACTGCTTTACCCATCTGCTGTACTTGAGTGGTCCTGTGAACCCCATTGCTTCTATTATCCTTGTCAAAGCACCCACTTTTTCTTCAGATGGCTGCAAGGAATCTTTTGCAGAAAGATGCTGTAAAATTGAAATAGCACATATTTCAGTCTCAGCAATTAAAATAGTTATCAAAGTTACACATTTAACAGAAAATTTTAGGGCTTTTTTGGTTGCTTTCTTTGTTCAACAAAGGTCTCCTCTGTTTAGGCCTCCTGAAAATATTCCACTCATTTTCGTATGTGCCATTCCTCTGTTTATGAATACAAACATTGCATAACCATTGTGATAACAACAACCCATTGGAAGCTCACATTCAAAGTTACAGAAACCTGCTTTCCAAAATATGGCTTCTATCCCAGACTCCCATATTCATTCTAGGTGTCTTTACTTGGGCTTAAGTATTTTGCAGACAAAATGAGCAAACAAATCACAGAAACAGAGTAAATAAAGCTAACCTTTCACATCCCCTCTCTTCCTCTCACAGGCATTCTACAGTAATTCTGCATTATACAAATCAATCAGCTCTGTTTTAAAACCAAAGAAGATACATGAACCCACCATTCTTACCAAAGAGCTCCCCCAGACTGTTGTTCCTCTTACAGTTACTCTACAGAGCACAGGCAGAAAATCCACATCAGCAAAGTACTTAGTCAGCAATGATTTGCAGTGTCAGCAAACATGAAGAGAAATGTTCTCTTCCAGACTCACTACATACCTTAAACACCCCTGGGCTGATGCTGTGGTTTAAACCCAGAAGAGAGAATTGGGAGGGTAAAAGTGAGAAAATTCAGGGGCTGAGATGAGGGCAGCTTAATTAGTAAAACAAAAGCCACAGACACAAGGGAAGCCAAAGGAGGAATTCATTCCCCACTTCCCCAGGGCAGCTGGGCTCCATCAGATAACATCACACCAATGTCCTCCACTTCCTCCTTCTTCCCAAGCTTTCTGCACGAATGATGCTGGATGGTCTGGACTGTCCCTGATCAGCTGGGATCAGTTGTCCCTACTGTGTCCCTCCTGTCTCCCTGCAACTCCTTGCACACCCCCAGCTACTCCACTGGTGGGGTGAGGAGCAGAAAAGGCCTCGGCCTTGTGTCAGCCCTGCTGACAGTAACTAAAACATGCCTGGGTTATCAGGGCTGTGTCCAACACCAATCCAAACCACAGCCCATACCAGCTACTGGGAAGAAAATCTACTCTGCCCCAGCCAAAAGCAGCACAACTGGTAAGAAAACTTTATGGCATTCTGCCTCTAAGCACCCCAGCAGCCATTAGCCAGCTGTAATCACCACCGGTACTCCAGCAAATAATTTCCATGAATTAAGTATGCAGTATACATGTTTTGCTGTCAACAAATTACTTTTAGCCTATCTATTGCACATGAATCTCCTACATATACTTGAGGAAGTACAGCTGAGAGCCATTATAATCTGCAAAAGTAATGAGACCAGGATGCCGATTCCAGCAAGGATCAGGAGAAGATCCTAAGGGATGACACAGAAGCAGAGAAATACAACACACACAGCTCCAGCCTTCTGGGATGTACCTCTCCAGCCTTTGACAGACATTCCTGCACAAGAAAATTTATTCATTCATTTTTTGTCAGCTCCAACTGGATACACCTTCAGCATCCAAGCATTTGAAACTTTAACCTCAGTAACACAGTTGTGGTATGCTGGGTTTCAGAGTTTAACTAAGTTAAAAAAAATCACTTGTGCCTTTTTAAAATCCAGCCTTGTAATTTGGACTAGATGATCTTCAAAAAGTCCCTTCCAACCCAAACTATTCTATGATCCTTGGATGCTCCAAATTTTCCCATAAGAACCTGCAAATAACCATTTCCTGTCCCACTTTTCAATATTTTTTATTACTTTTATAGGCCAGTATCATACACGCACTCCTTCGTTTAGAAGGGTCCTAAAATAGGCTAGGCTCATGTCAAAAGCTTTTTCCCTTTCTGATCATCCTCTATAGACTTCGTAGCTCTATTATAGTAGCTTCTGAAATGGCATGAATGATAAGTAAATACGTATTAAGATGCAGATTAAAATACAGATCCATACTCCGCACAAGTTGCCATATTTAATTAAAAACTAACTGTAAAGGTGAAAAAAATTACAGCTCTGAGACAGAATGCATCCCTGTGTATATCCGCACACCAGCCTGAGCATTTGAGATAAAACACCCTGCACTTGTGCACTGTCTGCAGACGGCTGTCAATGGCTTGAATCCTGCCATGCCCAGCATCCAGCACCATTTTAACATCTGTCAGCCATCCAGACAGTGCAACACTGCCCAGCAGTTCCTGTGATACTCAGTTCCTCCTCAGTTCCTCTTCTGAATGCTGGTCATTAAACCTGTTCACCACATCCCCTCTTACCAATGTCCGCAGAGGCGCGTCCCACCCTCTGCCACACGCGATGGACCCAGTGATTCCACTGACACAGACATGGGTATTTAAACCAATTTTTAGTACCTTCTCTTCAGGATTATGCAATGCAATACTCCCTGATACACTACAAATGGCTCCTAGCCTTCCAGCATAAATCCATAATCCCCCTCCAGCCAGACAATGATAGGAACTTCTCAAGGCAGAACTTGTGTCCAATAACCACTGCCACTCACACTACATCAGCATTCATCCCCTCCACAGGAATTCAAATCACACTGAACCTCTAGTGAACCCAGGCAGAACTTCACTACATGCCTCTTATCTATAAATGCATATGAAGTCTCCTTCTGTACAGGTTTTTCATTATGCAGAGAAAGTTAATAACCAAAATTATCTCAATTCATCTCTTGTTAGCTCATCACTAAAACAATGGCTAACCAACAAACACGTTTTTCTAGGAAATGCCATGTTTCTCGCTTCATTCCTCTGCAAGGCAGCCTGGACTAGCTCAGGAGATGGTGAAGGGCTTTAAGCAGAGAGTGCTTGGTTCAACCTAATGATAGAGGCCTGAAGCTCATCCTGCCAATGCCAGGACTGCAGCCAAATGCAATTAAACAATCCTATAAGCATCTGTAAAATCAGATCTAGGGAACCCTGGGGTGAGGAGGGGGAATCTGTGTGGTGCTTAGTTACCAGCTGGGCTAAAACCACAACACAGAGAGAGAGAGAGAACTTCAAAAATGTATTTTATAACTCACTCAAAACAAGCTCATTAAGACACTGTGCAAGGGACATAAGCCTACCTCAGGCTGCCTTTCCTGCTCAATACCTGAAAAGCAGTGCTTAAAGAAAACAATCATTTTAATTTTGACATCAAACGTAAACTGAAACATCTGGAGCTTACCATTAATTCCAAACCACTTTCCCACCAGGACTGCATAGTCAAGTTCACATCTCAAAGTTGAGTAACTACTTCTCTATTCAAAATAATGAAGTTTCAGTCCAAAAACCCACCTCAAACCTACAGTGCTGTAAACTGCTTCCTCTCTGGTCATAAATCCTGCCTGGCTCCATACACCACGGCTATTTTAACTGGGAAGTTTCCCCATCCATCTTTCAACCCTTGTACCCCTCCCCCTGCCCTTTCCAATACACCAAAAGCAATTCTTGAGACCTGCCTTGAAAATCTTTATGGCACTCCTGGTTTGTCTGATCTACTGTCTTGTCACCCACTACTCTCCCCTATCCGCTCTGCAAGTGCAGGCAGGAATGGGGATTAGGGCCATGCACCATTTTTGGAAGTCTCGATTGCAGCTTTAGATCTGGCCATGATAAATTGTGCAACCTCTTTGTATATGCTTCAATCTCTGCAAAATTTTTGGTTTATCTCAACAGCTGAAAAACAGTGAGAAACTGACTCTAAGAAGGAAAACCCCTAGTTAAGAACAAAATGCAAAGAGCAGGCAGAGGTTCTTTCCTTGCCTTCCACACTTCTGGTTTTACTTCATTTTTTCTATCCATGTGAAAATAACCAATTTAAAATCCTTCTTAGTATGTACCTCTAATTCCACCCCAGCAAAATGCACTATTAGCTAGATAGCAAACTGGGATTATTGTTTTCATTAAAGTTTTACCCATCAATCCCTAACTCTTTTTCCTTCTGTCCTCTCATTTCTCATGCATGCATTCCATTCTGCCATTTTCTTCACACTGGATTAACAAGAGCAGCATTAGGATATTTATTAGTTGAGAGATGCTAACACCCTTAGTTTAAGTGGTAAACTGATTTTATGGAGCTGATTCATGCCTCAGAAAACTTCTACTCCAAGACAAAAGACAATACATGAACAAGACACGCGGACCACAGATTAAGAAAATAGTACTGATGAACAGTAAATTATTACACAACAATTAGCTGTTATTAGTAGATTGCATAACAATTTTCAGTGCTCAGAAGATGGCAAAACTGTCACCACAGATTATCCCCAAACTAAAGAATCAGGAAACATCTTGTGACTTCTAATATGTGTGGAGGGAACATCTGCTCCCAACAACTTGACTTAATCTCTTTCCTCACTGGAAGGAAGCCCTCAGCCTTGCCAATGGACCCCTCATTCTGATAACCCAACTGTAACTGCACCTTCCTATGCCAGACTTTCCTTTCGTGGAAGGGAACAGAATTCCTTCTCAAATTACCAGACACATTGTTCCCATTACACTAAAACATCTTAAAGGTTGAATCCTCTCCCATGTGTTCTGAGAAGTGTTTTGCCTCCTGTCTCTGTAGAATCTCTAGCACATGTGCCCTCCAACAATAAAACTACCCAACTCTTCTCACCTTACTCGTATCGTAAAAGGATCTGTTTTGCTGTGTGACGGCTCCATTGGCTTCAAACAATCCACCACAGAATTTAGAGAGTTGGAAGGGGCCAGCCTTGTGTCTCTAGTAGAAATGATAAAAGAAAAAAAAATTAACAGACCACTGACTTAACTTTACATCAACCACCTGTGGTTTGCTTCCAAATCAATTAATTCTGGCTAATCCCAAAATACTCTGTATCACAAAACCCACGAATTTATTATAACAACTGTTACAAACAAAATGACTGTCTATGCTTAGTGTAGTGCTCCACACCACATTTTCCAGTGTTCCATAAATGTACTGACGGAATGGACTGGCAGAACACAGCACTCAAAAGCCACAGGCTCTCTGCTTTGACTCTCACACTGCTTCTAATTATGGGATTTGCCTCTCAATAAAGAGTAATTGTTTTTTCTGACTTAGCAGACAAACAGCTATTTTTATCTACAACTTTATAACCCATTCAACTGTTTTTGGCCAGGACTTGAGAAAACACAAATTGCAGTGTAAAAACTACCACTACAGACCCTATGACTTCAGAGCACAACTTCAATCACAGAGCTAGTGCACAACACAGAAAACTCTCAAGCAGGAGCAAGTGGGCTCCCCAGGAAAGAAGCTGCACACTGAACAGAACACTCTCACAGCCTCCCAGGACGCCCATCTTAGCAGTACCTTATTTATCAATTAATTCAAAGTAAATATGCCATTCAGAGCAGTCATTCTCAGATGTGTACTGAATGTAGAGTAAATCCAACTTCATTATTAACTTCCCAACTGCTCATTTCTACCTCTAGTCCCGACATCATGTGCTACTGGTGTGAACTGGTACTTTTATAGTAGGGTTGGCATCTATTCCCATTTTCTACACATTTTCACCTCTTTATCATTAACTGCTATTACATGATGCTCTAGTTGGTTTACTCTGGCACTATGCTGGCTGTCTCACAGTTGTGAGCCAAGCTGCAAAGCTTCCACTAAACAACATGAAATGTGCTGTGCAAGGTAAACCTCCATCAGTACTAGGAAGTCCAAGGCCACTGTACAGTGGAGATGTTCTATAAAACAAAAGTGTTCTCTAAAATAAAATGCTGGAAACAGCATGTAAATGTGACTGGCTTGTAATAGTAACACCTCCATTTGGACTTCCGCATTTAATCTTCTCACAACAGATCATTTGGATCTATTAAAAGACACACCTGCACATGTAACAGGAGTAGGAGCTTACTCTTGCAGCAGACAACTCCAGAGTTGCCTTGGTATTTCCACAACACACAGTAAAGACATCACTTTTGGAAGCCTCTTTATTGAAAAACCATTACTTTTTCTTGGTAATTTAAGATCATTCCATTTTTCACACACTTTTAACATGCTCTGATGTCTTACCTGGAAAATACTGCAGAGCATCCGCCTACACCGGCCTGGAACTGCAGCAGTCTGTAGCAATCCACTGCACCCTGCTATCCATTGGGTTCCTCCAGTCTGGCAGCTCTGCAATGACGAGATGAGCAACGAAAAAAAGGACACAAATATGCAGAAATAGTTTAACTCTCCCTCTGCTTCCACAGGTTTTACTCATTCATACGACAAGAACAACATGGAGTTGTGTCGGGGGAGCAAGAGGATGGGTTTAGGCTGGATTTCAGGGAAAGGTTCTTCCCCCAGAGGGTGCTGGGCACTGCCCAGGCTCCCCAGGGAATGGGCACGGCCCCGAGGCTGCCAGAGCGCCAGGAGCATTTGGACAATGCTCTCAGGCACAGGATGGGATTGCTGGTCTGTCTGTACAGGGCTGGGCACTGGACTCAATGATCCTTGCAGGTCCCTTCCAGCTCAGGATATTCCATGATTCTAACAATCCTCAGTTTCAAGTCCCAACTTGTGCTTGACAAGGTATAAATTTTGATTATGAAAATATTTTGCCTTCCAGTACAAGTATCCAACCCAAGTCTGATGGCAGAAACAGATGAATGGAAGGAAACGGTGAGCTGTCTACATCATAAAACCACACCACAACTTCTCTGTCTATACAATAAATTCAAATGCTTAAGAAGCATTCTTCAACTGACTGAGTAAGCTCTAAAAAGCCCTCATCCGACTCAGTTTTTATGCATCTTTCTCTTACTTTACTCAGGCACAGCTAAGAATCGTCACATTCCAAAAGCACATATCGTCCCAATAAATTTCAGTTGAGGTAATTATTTTCTGTCATGAAAATGTCAGCAATACAAAGACGAGGTGAGGCTTTTTTTGCCTGCACTTCTTTTGCACCTTTCACTTTCTGCAATATTCAAATTAGTACAATATTTGCCTCCTTCATACATGCACTACATTAATACTGGAAATAATGTATATCTTACTAGAATTGAGATGTCATTTTCTAATACAAATAGCTTCATTTTTTGTTGGCCGCAAAGATGATTAAGAGACTGAAGCATCCAACATATAAGGAGAGGATTAGTTTTCAGAAAAGAAGACTTCAGGGAAATGCTCTCAATTTGTATTAATATCTGGTGGGGTGGGCAGTCAGACTGTCCCCGGTGGTACCCAGTGAAAGGACAACCATGAGAGCAGCAGATCTGCCCAGAGACAGGAGGAACCAACACAAACCAACCTGAGATCCTACTCTCCCCCTGTGACCGGCACAGTCACTGCTGTCCCTGAGGTGTGGCCTTCAGCCTCGCAGGCTGACCCTCAACTCCTCCCAGAGCTGCACTTTGAATCAGATAAGGGAATTGATTTGAGGTTCTAAAAACTGCAAAGGGAGAGATGTTGTCCCGTGACAAATGTGGTTAGTGTTCACTGCTACTACACCTTCCCACTTCTACTGTAGCAAGACTACTCAGGCTTCTGATCTTCGGACGTAACATCACTGTCAGCAAGTGAAACTATGAAAATTATATGTTCCTATCAAAAAAACCCATTTCAGCTGAGTCCCACAAGTACTTTTTGCGATAATCTACAAACACTTTAACAAACACCTCTGCGAGAAAGAAGTAACCTTTTCTTGTGAACAATTACTACAAGATTCCAAGGATGTGACAGAACTTTTTTGAGGCTTTTTCTCATTAACATGCCCAGGTTGGGATATGGTTGAGAGCTTGAACACACTGAGGTTTAGAACTGTTGAATAGCACAAATCCAACAAAATTGGACAGAGACATAAAAAAACAAAAAAATAAGCACAAGCACACTTAAACGTGGAGATGTGAGAAACAATCCAGTAATAAAGAAAAGAGACACCAGGAGATAGCAGGTAATATAAGGAGCTAAGGAATTTTCTCTAAGCCAGCATCACTCTGCAGAACACAGCCCTCCTTTCAAATTACAAGTGCTACTTCTGCTTCTCCCCTTGGCTGAAAGAAAATGCACCAAGTCAAAACTGACTTGCAGGAATAGTCTGCAGACAGCTGCCTTGTCAAGACAGAGATGCAAGAATATCACTAGTCTTCTAAATCCTCTTGGAAACCTTTTGGAAAGTCTTAAGTAGCAGACGAGCTATTCATCAAGGTATCTTGGACAAAAGCCAGATTTATCATAATGCCAGTATTAAGGTGCAGAGCTGAAATGTCAGGGCTGTATCATACACCAGAAGTTCAGTCAGCCAAAAAACCAATTTTCTTTATTTCCAGTAGAAGGAAGAAATACAGAAAGTTTTAAGACTTGTTTTCATACAATTACGCAACCACTAAATTCTAATGCAGAAACAGGTGCTGAGAAACGCCAGGGATGAGCAGTTTTTGAGCTGAAGCTGAGCATACTTCAGATCAGAAAAATGGCAGATAACTACACCATCTCCTCTCTAAAGAGAAACCTTTCTGGTCAGGCTGAAAAATCGAATCGACTTACTTTGCCACATGAATGCCAGCAGCAGTTGGCTGAGGAGCTGCCCAGGGACAGGTAAGCCCAGAAGGCAAATCCTTCCCCTTCAGAAGCAGTTTTCATTGCAAACCTTGCCCTGGGGGTGCAGCTCCACAGACAGCGGAGCCCTTCCACAGCTTCCCTACTGCTCTCCGTGCTCCCTTCCTGCCTGGCTCCCCCCTCCCTGTCTGCTGACCATTGCCACTTTAATGCTTTCGAACTGCAGAACCTGTTGTCACTGTTCTGCTGCTCCAGCACTTGGATCACGGGGGCCAAGAAAAAGGTAGGCAACAGAGTAAGGACAAAGCACAGAGAAAGGGCAGGGGTGGGAGGAGTAAGCAAGAACTCAAGGTCGCTGCATTTCAGCTGCTCTTGGGCAGGTTTGTGCTTGGCTGCTTTCATCTCGAGATTGGAAAGGGCAGGGCTCACCATGCTTGGGGAAACCACACCCTGAGCCATCGGCTCAGAGTACCCGGGGACTAATTTCTTAAGTGGATATTGCCCCCATACCAAAGACTTTTCCTGTTCCTGGGAAATCTGTTCCCACTTAGCAGCGCTGGCCACCCTGTGTGGTGATATAAGATCATACCCAGGTACAAAATTCCGTTTGCTAGACAAAATGCTAAAAAGAGGAACTCTGCTGCAGATGCTTCAAAGGCTAATAGAAAAAAACACTGCAAACAAATGAATGGGAAAGAAAAAAGGAGTGGAGCCATTAGAAATCCACACTTTCACAGGAACCCAAACACTTCCAATCTGAATCACAGAACCACTAGGGCTGGAAAAGCCCTCTAAGATGATCAAGTCCAACCATTAACCCAGCACTGCCAGGTTCATTACTAAACCGTGTCACCAAGTGCCACATCCACATGGTGTTTGAATACTTCCAGGGATGGTAACTCCACCACTGCCCTGTGGTGGTGCCAGTGCCAGACCAGTCACCAGGAATTGGAATCTTTACACTATCCTTGCTATCAAACAGCTCCACAGAGTGAGAGGGGAAGGTCCCATAAGGGCAATGCCCACCTCCTAGGGCACACACTGAGCCCAGCAGAGGAGTCCCACTGGCAGGCACCAGGCACGTATCTCCAGCCCCCACAGCAGCCCAAACCCTTACACAACAGAATCACAGGATCAATTAGATTGGAAAAGACCTCTGAGATCACCGAGTTCAACCTATGACCCCAACACCACCATGTCAACTAGGCCATAGCACTGAGTCCCTTAAACACCTCCAGGGAGGGCGACTCCACCACCTGCCTGGGCAGCCCCTTCCTATGCCTGACCACCCTTTCAATGAAGAAATTCCTTCTGATGTTCAAGCTGAACCTCCTCTGGCAGAGTTTCAAGCTGTTTCCTCTCATCCCGTCCCTTGTTCCCTAGGAGCTGAGCCCGAACCCCTCCTGTCGGGGAGCTGTGCAGAACCAGAAGGTGCTCCCTGAGCCTCGTTTTCTCCAAGCTGAAACCTCTAGCTCCCTCAGCCATTCCTGGTGCTCCAGCCCCTTCCCCAACTCCATTCCCATCCCTAAACAGGCTCCATCCCCTCACTAACCCTTCCGTAACCACAAACTCCGCGGGAAAAGCTCGCCCCCCTGCTTCGCCAGACATCGGGCGCGAGGCCACAGGGCGGGAAGGCAGCAGCCCCCGCTGACACCCTCGGGCTGCGGGGGGAGGCCGCCACAGGGGCGGCGCGGGAGCAGCCCCGGCTCCACACCCCGCTCGCCCCCTCAGCACCGGCACTCTCTCCCCTCCTTCCTTCCCTCCCTCCTCCCTTCACTCACCAGGGCCCGTGCCAGCGCCGCCATCAGTCCCCGGCGCCGCTTCCGCCGGCGCGACCCTGCCCCTTCCGCGGGAAGCGCCGAGCGGGATAGCGGCCTGAGGCGGACGGGCAGCAATCGCACTGCCCCGCAGCATCGGGAGCCTTCCCTGGCGTGCAACAAGCCGATAATGGCACGCTCGAGAGAGTACTTATGTAATTGTGTCTCCAGAGGAAGGAGAGCACCTTTCCCCAGTATTTAAGGCGCAGGCCATAGGCTGCCCATGGGAGGTAAATGTTAAGGAAGCTTCCCATTTCTGGCCATTCTGTACGCCGTGGGAGTCACACTGCCAAAGGTCTGAGACTTTCACCGCTGGAACCGAAGCCTCTCCACAGTGGGGGGCTCAAATGAACCGAAGGGTGTCCTTGCATTCCCCACTCTCACACGGTCAGACTAGGTTTCCCGTAGCACAGTCTCATATTTCTCTTTCTACAAAACTACTTCTTCACAGTGCAGCAACACAGAAACAGTTCGAGCCGGAGACTCCAGGGAGGGCCCTTGAACCCCTGGGCTGTTACACCTTCACAGTCCAAGCACAGCGAAGTCTCAGCTCTTCCTGGTGAGTCTTTGGCTCCCGTCCTTCTCTCCGTGTCCATCCACTTCCCTGGCTCCTGCTATGGTTCTCAGCGTCACCCGGACCTGTCTTTGTGCCCTTTGTTAACCAGAGGTTGGCGGCTCATGGCTCTCACCCAGAGATCAATCTGCACCTCAATCTGCACCTCAATCTGCAGTTTGCAGGCCGAGTTACCTGGACCAGATTTATTTCTCAACGGTAAAGCCTAGCAACAGTTTTCTGACTTCTCACATCTGGTGTAGGAGCAATCCCTGGACTTATTCAGTTTTGAAGCAAATTTTGCAACCAAATTGCAGAGATTAGGTCCAGCAAGTGAATCAAAGCACCTTTCCTTGGGAAGGGAAACACCTGTTCCTCCTGTTGGTGCTGCAGATGATCATCTGCTTAGTGGTGGTAAAGGCCAGCAAGACTTTTCTGTCGTGGCACCTTTTGTGTGTGAGCAATCCTCAGATGTATTCATTATTGGAGGTGGTATCATAAATTTTGGTTATGGGCCCCCCAATGGAAATGACTGTGCTTTTCCATGGGAAGGAAAGCAAGTACCCCCAGTGTTCCAGGTGCAGATAATGGGCTGCCCAACAGGAGGTAAAGGCCAGCAAGACCTTTCTTTCTTGGAATCTGTTGTGTTGTAGCAATTCTTGGACATACTCAACCTTGGAGCTGAGCTCCTGATGCCAAAGTGGGATCTGCATGTAAATTACACCACCTTTCCTTGAGAAAGGAAGCACCTAGTCCTGCTCTTCATGCTGCATATGATCATCTGTGCAATGGAAATAAACATCAGCAAGATAATTTATTTCAGAGTTGTGCAAGCCTGCGTGCTCAGTGATATTCAACAAATCCAGTATGCCCTAGCAGACTTTGCACAGCATTTTTTAGACACAGAAATTCAGAGTTAGCAACTTCCCAAGTACAGCCCCTCTATTAGGATCAGTTAGTTGTTTCCATATAGTTACATAATCCAGGAATCTTTTTGACCTGTAGGTGTGATGTAGGTATTACAATAAACATAGTTCACCTATGGAATATATGGACTGTGAGTATTTTGCCAGGTTAGCGGTGTAGACATAGGCATGCATCTACATCTTGATTTACTCTGTCCTTAAAGCTTATTATTTACAGGATATCCATGCGTAGGGGATGCTCCTGCTCCCTGTTCCACTGACAGGGTTTCCTTTCTTGATCATTAGGCTTGAAAGTATACAAAGGCTTTACACCAAAAAACATCCTGGCTTAAGATAATCTTGACGCATATTCCACATTTTTGCAACAGTATGGGAGGCTCCATGTCTGTGCTGGGGTTTGGTTTGGAAGGGGCAGAGGTGGCAGATCCGTGCCTGCCTGCTGCTGTCAGCCATGTCCTGGGGATGGTGGCTCTGCCCCAGGGCAGCATGGAAGCAGCCATAGCTCCTGTAGTTGAGGTTGGTCATGCCATCCTGGCTGCCCCAAGCATCAGTGTGAGCCTGCACATGTGTCAGCACTGGGATAGTACCATGAGAACATGGCAGAGTCCCTCACTCAGAGTCCTCCAGAGCCAGCAGCTTGCTGCCAGGAGCCATCCTGCCTGTCCCTGTTGCATATTCCCTGCCAGGACCCATCCTGCCCGTCCCTGTCACGTGTTCTCTGCTCCTGGCTGCTGCTGGCACCAGCTTTGACGAGGCCACAGAGTGAGCCTGAGCAGTGACCCAACGGGGTGAAGCAAGCTGGCTTGTTTTGCCAGGTTAGACTGAATCTGGATCACATCTGCATCACCTCACAAATGCCAGTGCTGGTGCAGATGTGAGCGGCAGCAGCTGGGGCAGGGAGTGAGTCTGTGCTGCTGGCAGCAGCGCTGGCTTAGAGGGCTTAGGGAACTATAATATTCTCCTCCTCTCTTTCCTAGCGCGTTAACTGGGATGTCAGCTTCTCAAGAGGGCAGTAGCAGCTGCTTTAATGGCCCTGAAACTTCACAGTAGTCCTTAGAAATCTTTCATATGTTCTTAAATATCAGGCCTCAGGGGCCCAATGGAATCACCTGTCTGGACTTGCTATCCACAGGCATCCCAGGTCCCTGTGCTTGCAGCTGGTCTTTCCCGAGATGTTCTGACTCCCCACAGTTATCTGCTGAAAAGGGTTTAAGTGTGTCTGACAAGGTGTTTAGTGAACAAGCGGTTCTGATGAGGCAGGATGTTGAACAATGCAGGGAACTGTGGGATCTCTGTTGGGGAAATGCTACATTTCATTTTGTTCTTGTGCCTGCAGCAAATTCCAGGCAGGAAGGTTAAAGCTGGTTTTGTTGCTTTCTATTTGCTTAGCTGCCCTTTGTGCATTACACTCAAACCGATATTAAATACCAGTGTTAACAGCAAATTTTTTTTTGGAAGGCAATGGAGAGGAGTGATTACACTTTTCTGACCCCTTTTTGCCATTATTGAGTTACAGCCATTAAAAATTATGATGCTTAAGAGGCCCTAAAGTGTGTGGCCACGCAGAGAAAAGGCTCTTGCCACAAGCAGTGTCTCTCAGTGATGTGACATGGTCTGTCCACCACAGTGGACACTTTCCAACTCAGAGCTGTGTCTGATAAATATTGACACTTACCTGGGTTTGTGTTAGTCTACCTAATGATACACAAAATGATTCTGCCACACTTCATTTGGAGAAAGTTGTTGGCCCACCTAAGATTCCTGTGCCTTTCACTGTGCCATGTACCACCAAGCCCTTTCCCTGTCAGTCTGTCTGAACACAGCTCCCAGAGGGAACAGAACAGCACAGTCTTTGATGGGATATGAAGCTAGAAGAATTGGCTGTGGACCTGAGTTTCAGTTTTAGTTTCAGTTCTGAAGGGATTTCCTCAGTCAGAGCACTGATAATTTATTCCCCTTTACATATATTTTTTCTGTCCTTAAGCTCCTTCACTCAGCTCTGCTCAGTGGGCAGGTCCACAGCTTTTTTGTCTTACATCTAAGATAATGAATCTTCCATGTGGAAGATTCTCCTCTTCCTGGGAGATTGTCACATGAGGCCATGAAAGAGGCTGAGAAGCTCGCTGTCACGTTTTCTGAAACAGGTTGGGGAACATCAACAGTGGCCTCAGATGTTCATGTGGCTGAACAGGAAAGAAGGATCAGAAAGTATATGATGATGTTAAATGTGTATAATGAATTATAAAATAAATTTCTTATTATTTATAATGATAGCTCATTTATTAAGACATTATATTTAATGGGCCTCCTGATTTGGCCTCAATCCTGTCTTCTCTTTAGCCTCTCCTAGGTTGCTTCGGTGGTCATTACTACTACTCTCTTTCCTTTTTGTCCTAATGAACAAGGAATGATAAATAACTTTTAAACAAAGACATTTTAATATTTGATCTTCCTGTCCTCCTCATTCCCCATCAGCACATAATTTTCTTTTGAATGTTATCATAGCACATGCTCTTCCTGTTTTCACACAGAAAAACAGACTGACCATTTTTATGCAGGCCTCTGCTTTTATATTTTAAAATGTTAAATATGCAGGTTAACTGAACATCTTGAAATAAAGTCTCATAACAGCATCTTGCATTTTTCTGTTCTTGGACAAATGAAGAATCAAAATCAACTTAATAAGGCAATTGTTAGCCCAACATTTGCTGGGGGGAGCTCCCTCCTAATGAAAAACAAACAGAGCTTTGGACCAGGGCAAAAGTACAAATCTTTTAACTTCGATCTTTCCTCTGCTCATTCTCGAATTCCCGTCTAAGTAAAGATTTAAAATTGTATTCATTTTCCTTCTTAACCACCTGCTCCTTCTTCTGCAGAAGTAGAGTCAAAGGAGTCATGTGAGGAAAGAGGATCTATCTATCCGTGTTACCTGGGACAAACAGAGCTTGGGTATTCTAGCTAACTGGAGGGAAAATAGTCCATATGGGTATTCCAGGACACTCTGGAGATCATGATAAAGAGAAACCCAAAAGAAAAAAACTCAGTTAAAGTCCAGCAGGTCTTATTAATTCTGGTTTTGTGCCAATAGTGCAGAAGTGCCAGCTGGCCCCCACAGCTACGTGAGTGTCTTTCCCGGTGCTCCAGGTTCTGAAAGGGCTTTGTATGTACCACTGGAGCCAGTGTGGATCTGGCATTGCATCCTGTCTCATGCACTCCTTTAGGACTGAAAGTGCAGATCAGTGATAACATATACCTTTGGAGCACTGGTGTATGTGGATTGACTTCTTCCAGAGCTTTCCTGGATGTGTCTGCACTGCTCTTAGCAGAACTCTGAGTTCCAGCAGAGTGGTGAGGGGCCATCTGACTGCACGGGGAAACCCGGGCTCACTAGATTCCTGCCTCTGGCTGTTGCTGAAGGAAAAGGGCATTTCTAAGCTTGAACTGATAGTTCATAAACAAATTTGTCACACTTTGCTCTTGCAAAATTTTTCTTCTTTTCATATGGAGTAAATCTGAAAACTTTAAGGCCAAGTCCACCCTTAGGAATATGTTACAAGTTGGAAAAGGACTTTTAATGGAAGAAAATTATATTTTAGCAACATAAAGGTGCTTAGTCCTCCCCATAAGACTCAGCTTGGGATGTCAGTGTGCATACATTTTTCTATTGCCATTCCCAGAAAAAATGCTATTTAAAAATATGAAATTAAGATGTATTTTTCAATAAAAATACAATCCTTACAATTCACTATGGACCTTGAAAGATTTGACAAGTATGGAGATCAAATCCCTGATCTGGAATTCCTTGGCTAGTGGTGCAAAGCAGTCCTGGCTCTGGTCTCCAGAAAGGAGTTATCCCTCTTCTGTACCAGTGCTGCAGGAGGAAAAGCAGACATGAAGCAGAACAAGCTGCTCAGTGCTGCACCTCACTGAGTTTGGTGAAGCCTGGCAAGCACAACCTGAACTCCATGGCTGAACTGTTCAAGGCGAGTAGAAATAGAACCTGGTTACTTTTTCCAGGCTTTTATATCCTAGTGGCTGCTGCTACTGTTAAATATGATAAACTCCTATTTGTTCACATTAGCCAGCCATCAATACTCCCTGTTTGCTGGGCAAGCCCAGGATATTCCCCTCCCCACCTGTCAAATCTGGAGTGTGCTTTGGCACCCTGCCACTGCAGAGTCTCAACGACTTGAGCAGAAACGAGACATCCCAGTACTTAGGCTGCCTCTGTTTCATGAGCTTTTCTTCCCATCTGTCTGCTTTCCGACGAAGAAAGTGTTTGCTGGTCAGAGAGGTTTTCCACTTGCGCGTCCTTCAGCTTTCCATTACCTCTCCGAGGTTATATGGGGTGCAGGGCTATACACTGTACTGTACTATATGCAGAGGTGTTCAGACTTAATTTATTCCCTTCTCCTGGATAAAGATTATTGCAGCTGTGTGTTTTGGAAAACTATCAATGAAGGGAGTTCAGCTCATACAACACACTTTCAATAGGGTACTGTACTCTATATTTCCAGGTTGTGTTTTAATTACACTTGCATATTAGCTTGGAGGAAGCTGAAATCTGGAAAATGTTTTCTCATATACCATGTCTTAAACCTTCCTGACCTTCTGTTTTATACCAAGTACTTTTATGTTTGTGATGAAAACCATATAATATGGGGCAAGGTCTGGCTATCCCGGATAATCTACCAGAGACACGCTGTCAGTCCTTCCTAGCAAAGACTGAGCAATTCTAACTGAGAAATGTCCCTACCATCCCTCACCCCACCACCTTCCAGCAGTCCTTCCTTCTTCCCTCCCTTCACATGGCTCCCAACAAGAGCCCCATGCTGTGAATAGGGCATGCAGTGGCAGGGAGAGGCTCCTGCTGCTCCCAAGAATCTTGAGGAAGTGAGTTTACAGGATGGCTCATGCAGTGCCAGTGTACTGCCTGTATCCCAGAAAAAACAAGGAAAAGGCCCAGCCTCATTAGAGGAGCTGTGTCCAGCAGTGCACTCCTACAGCTTCTTGGAGGCTGGTGAGCCAGAGCAGCCCAGGGGCCCTTGGGGTGCCTGAACAGTGGCTCCTCCTGGGCCAGGGAAGCAGATGCCACTCTGGGGTGTCTGTACTGCCTGCACTGGGCACCACTGGAAAAAAAAACAAAACAACCACCTAATGTCCAGAATTTAAACCTCCTCAAGACAGCTGGCACTGTGCTGGGAGAGCATGGCCGTTGGTGAGAGCTCTGGCATGGCACATGCCCTCTGCCAGGAACAAGCAGCTACAAGCAGGTTACAAGCAGGTTGCAAGCAGGCTATGAGCAGGTTACAGAGTTGCTTTATGGACTCACAGCAAGAAGTGCAAACCTCCTCCAGCGATCTGAGAGCATGTGCTTCCCAGGGCTGACAGCAGAAAAAAATGTGTAGGAATCGGGCATCTGGTCTAGAGCAACTTTCAAGCAAACTTTAAATCTATGCCAAAGAGATCACATCTTGATTTTCACATCCTTGGGATGTCTGGAGAATGCCCTGGGACAAAGGGAATATGTGTCAATATTTGTGAGCAGCAGAGGGTTTGTCAGTCCCCCGCCCAGCTCTTGAAGCCCAGTACCTCATCATTCCAGAAGTATAGATTGCTGCCTGCATCTTTCTTCTATATCTTCTTGAGAAGTTCGCTCTTCCTGGAGGCATGGGATGGTGGCAACCCCTCCAGCCTGGGACCCTGGGCTCTGCTCTGGAACCTGGCACTGACAGGGTTCATAAGGTCCCACCTTCACTTGTCCCAACACCTCACCCTAAAAAGCAAAGTAACTTTTACTTCATAATTAATAACAGGAATTACATAAATCATATCAAGCAGAGACTTTTTAGTGGCACTAAACTGGTTTTTAACTCAGCTGTAAACAAGGATTTTCAACTCTGAGGCAAGAACTTATAAAATGGAAAGTTTTTCATTAGAAAGCAGTGATTATGGAAAAGCAGGGTTGGTCATAATAGAAAGCTGATTCTGAACTCCTAACGTGATGTGGGAGCTGAGAGGGAAAGCTGACCCCCAAACTGTAAAGGTCAAAGTCCAGTAAAAGTAGAAAGTTAGTAGTGCCTCTGTGGTGTTGATGAGACTGTCACTGCAACATTAAATGAGTTCTGGTGTTTACATACTAAAAGTATTTAGAGAAGTAAGAGCTAAAGCAAAAAACCCAAGAAGAAAAAATCTGGTAACAATGGTGCACAGCAAAAGCAGAACAAAGTCAATCAACCTCTTCCACAGAAAATAAAAGAAAAACATTCATCACAGTCTGCACAGGTAGAACAATGCCCATGGGAGTAAGTTTTTTCATGCAGCAGACAAAGAAGCCAATTCAGTAATTCAAAGTGGAAACTGGACAGTAAGTAGAAATAGCTGCTTATTAAAAAATGAAGTGCTAATATTCCCAAAATTAGCTTAGAGCTGAATGTGGTGAGCTTTTTAAAACTTTTGGTCTTTAAATCAATGCTGGATCTTTCTTTCCAAATATGTAATACCCAGCTATTATATAGCGTCATTTAATTCCACGGAACATTAAAAATAGGCTTAAAATAAATAGATGGGAAAAGGGACACCACATCAGACAGCCATGCTCCTCTAACAGGACAGTGGCCAGCCTCTGGTAAGTCCTACTGGTTTGAGCCATGATGTCCCATTGTACCAGTTTACTTCAAGTTTTGCCTTCATATGGAAGAACAGTTTTGCCAAGTTAGACCATGGGTCCCATGGAGCTCATCTTTTATAGGAAACAGCAGATCCCTACTAAGAAAATAATGGACATGGAAATGGAAAATAAAGGACAAATGTGCAGCAAGGTTTTCTTGGCAGAGCTTTTGAACTTCCAGCTGCCAGGGACTCAGAAAGTCCCATGGACTCATGGTGAGCAGCTTTTCATGGATTTTTCTTCCTTTTCTTTTTTTAAATGTATATAAATTTTAGCATCCCAACCAGGATGTGCTCAGAAGTTCTGCAGCTGGGCTACCCTGATGGAATCAGTGTCATTCTGCTTGCTTCAAGCCTGTCCTGAGCCACTATCATTTGGTGTACTGTGGTTCTTGTTTGAGAGAAAACTTGCTCCCAGTTCACATTCTTAGTCCTCACCACTTTTCCTTCTTGCTCCAGTCACCTTTTATTGGAGGGCTCCAGTTTCATTACTTCTCTCACAGAAGCTGTTTCATACTTCCTATCCTTACTGCCCTTCTCCAGCTCTTTTGCATCCCAAGTATTTCAGAGTTGAGTGCAGTGGCTGCATATTGTCTTCTCATTTATTCTCTATTTCCCTCTCAGTCATTCCTAAAGTTGTATTTGCTTCACTGATTGCTGTAAAAACTTAACTGACACTTCAGGGACTCAGAAGTAATTTTTTTTACCGGGGGTAAGAAGAGCTCATCAGGCCAAATGATCTTCATTGTTCTTCTTGCCCTTATCACCTTCAAATTAAATTGCCATCCTTCAACCACATTATTAGATTCAGTCAGTATCAACAGCCCCATAATTTGCTTGTGATTGCCAGTTCAGAACAGTCACCCTTTAATGTACTGAATTAAGTTTCTTTTCTCTTGAGGCTCCCATACCTCTGGAATTTCCCCCAAATCCCAAGATCTATTAAAAATCAGTAGGCTTACTGGTGCAGGTTAAGTGTTTTAAAACTGACAATACCAGCACATGCTCCTCGTCACTTTCTTATCTTACTGGCATGGGGAATATTTCATTACTGTTGCAAGAAGTGAATTATTTCTTACGGCTTTTTCTCTTACCAAAAATATAGTGTTCTGAGAGACAGATAGCCCCACTGTGTTTTGAGATAAAGCGCAGGTCATTTTTCTAGAATTCCAAAGAATCAATTTGTGTTTAAAGTTTCTGTACTACTGAAAGATTCCATCTTCTATTTTCTGGAACTTAATGATCAATTATTATTATTATGCTCCTTCCAGTTGCTCAAGTTGCTTTCTCTCCTCTCTTCTTCCTCACACTCAGTGTTTCTTACCCGTCTCTTGACTAATCCAGCCGCTGTTCTCACAATGCTCCTGAACCACCAGGCTGTCTGTAACCTGCTGTTTAACTAGGAACACAGGAAGTAAAAGAATCAGTTAAATGTGGAAACGTATTTCAAGTCCTTCCTCGAGGTCAGATCAGCTATTCCCCAGGGGGTGTGCAAGAGTAGGTGGCTGTCTCAGCCCTGCTTTGCAATGTCCAGCTTCATGCTTGTGGGGCACAGGCAGGAACGTGACTTTCCCAGTAGCAGTGGGAGACATGGGGAGTTCCCCCTCCTGGTGCCTCCAGACAGGCAGAAGTGCAGCAGGGAAAAGGAACTGGGCCCAAGCTCTTATCACCTTGGCAATTAAAAGACCTCCCAACAAACCCAGGGACTGTTGTGTTTAATAGGAGCCTCCTCACTCACTTTTTTGCCTGGAAAGTACGATCCTTTTGTGCCTGCAGCTGAATCTCAACAGGATGGAGGGACCCAAATACCAGTACCTGTCCCCAGCCAGGAGGCTCATTTGGGACACTGTGCCTGGTGTCACTCACCAGCTCCTGCTCGGCTCAGACACTTCAGCTCACTCTCCCAGCACCTGGCTATTCCCTCTTGCTGTTGGGGAAGCTGCTTACTTTAGCACTCTGAATCAGCTGCTGGACCCAAGAGTTGCTGAGAAAAGCACAAAAATGCCAAGTTAAGCACTTTGTAAAGTCCAGAGCTACCTTTAACCCCAGGCTGCACATGGCTAGGAGAAGACAGACTGCTTGTGCTTGGGGCCCAGCAATGACATCTGTGATCCACCTGAAAGTCTCATAAATGAAAGTCCCTCATCATCTAGACTCAAGTTTCTAACCTCTCTTGGTTTGGACTCCCACAACAGCACACATGGCCATAGTCAGTGTTGTGGGAAAGTAACTGTTGCTTCTGTCTGTTCAATGCCACTGTCAAGAAGTTATTTGCCTCTGCTGGGCTTCTGAAGTGTTGCACCAGCAAAGGTGTAGCCAGTAGGACCAGGGCAGGGATCATTCTCCAGTGCTGGGCACTGGTGAGGCTGCACCTTGAATCCTGGGACTAGTTTTTGGGTCCCTCATGACAAGAAAGACATTGAGGGGCTGGAGTGTGTCCAGACAAGGGCAATGAAGCTGGGGAAGGGTCTGGAGCACAGGTGTGATGAGAAAAAGCTGAGAGCTGGGTGGACTCAGCCTGAAGAAAAGGATACTCAGGAGGGAAGGAAGTTGTAGCCAGGTGAGGGTTGGTCTTTTCACCCACTGAACAAGTGACAGGACAAGAGAAATATGCTAGGAGAGGTTTAGGTTGGATATTGAGGTCAATTTTTTCATGGAAAAGATGGTCAGTCATTGAACAGGCTGCCCATGGTGGAGTCACCATCCCTAGAGGTGTTAAAAAATGTGTGGATGTGGCAGCTGGAGACATGGGTTAGTGGTAAACCTGCCAACTCTGGGTTAAGGGTTGGACTCCATGATCTTGGAGGTCTTTCCCAACCTTAACAATTGTGTGATTCCGTGATCCAGCAGCCTGCTGTTCCTCTAAGCCTTCAGCAGTTTATGGGCCAGAGCTCCCAGGAAAGCCCTAGAAGCCACTAGCAAGGACAGGCAAGTGCTAAGACAGAATTACTTCCACCAAGCCCTCAGAATAAGGGTGTTTTTCCTGGTAGGCACATAGAAGGAATCATAGAATCATGTACATTGGAAAAGACTTCTGAGATTATTGAGTCCAACCTTTGATTTATCACTACCTTGTCAACTAAACCATAGCACTGAGCGTCACATCCAGTTGTTTCTTCAACACCTCCAGGGATGGCAACTCCACCATGTCCCTGGGCAGCCCCTGCCAATGCTTGACAACTCCTGTGAAGAAATTCTTCCTGATGGCCAACCTGAACCTCCTCTGGTACACCTTGAGTCTGCATCCTCTTATCCTGGTGTTTGTCACCTGGGATGTGTCTGTTCCCCCAGCAGCACTGCCACCCACCCAGCTCATGTACATTTGGAGGTACATCCACTCTACAGTTGCTCCTGCATTTGCTTCACCTTATTATTCAGCCTTTCACCCGTCTCAGCTCCTGCTGTGGAGCTGCCTGTCTGTGTTCCCCCAAGAGCCACTTGTCCCCAGGTCCTCTCTCCCAAGCCACATTCCCTTAGAGCACCTCCTCCTGCTTCTCCCCGCACTGCCTTTAGCCCTTTAATCCTCCCTAGCTGGGTTCCTGTAACCTGATCACCAACCCTATGAGTTAATGACTTCTTTGCCATCTGAAGTTTATGAGTCTTGTTTCACGTTGAGAGAAATGAGAGCTGTGGGGAAGATATTCATCCCCTTCTCTCAGCATGGGGAGGACCCAAGTTGTGTTTCTTTTCTAAAGTTTCTGAAGAAGGATTAGTGTTTTGAAGGCATTTGCATGAGCAAACTGAAATGTCTGGTTTTATCAGTTAAAGCCTTATTTGTGACTTTATGCAACAATCAATGGCATTGTGTAAAAAGAGGCAGATGGAAACTGGATGTGCAGAAGCAATACCTTCATTTTAATTCAATTTAATTAGTTTTAATGGCATTTCTCTGGCAGTATGATGGGCAGAGGCTGCTTAGCCTGGATTCCTGGATGGCAAAGTATGGCTTAAGATATCGTATCAAAGAGATTCTAAGAGAAAAAACAGTGAAAAGAACATTTTCTGTCCCTAACAGAGGGTCAGCCAATTAATCACTGTTATTGTTGACTAAGTCATTTTTTCTTGACAGCTGTGCCCTTCAAAATGACATCAGAGGAAACTGATCCATTTGCATTACTTCAGCTGGCCAAATCCCTGCAGAAAGTTGAAACTAGTTCTGAAAAAAAATGAGGAAAACAGGGACATCAGTGAACTTTGAATGACAGAATAAATGGACTATTCTGAGCACTCAGCAAAGTGCATTTACTGCTCTGTATTTACTGTTTTTCAAAAAATGTTAAGATTATTGTTTATTGAATTTGTTAAGAAGCAATGAAATCTCCTGCAATTTTATTTTTAAATATCATTTTACTACTCAACAGCAATAGTAAACCCATAAAATAACACGATTGACCAGGACTATGGAGTAAAAAAAAATACTGTTTGCTTTGTACATTCTTATTAGTCTTGGCTAAGATGTTATAAAAGCAGTATCTTTTAACACCTTTTATTATACAAGGGTCAAGGGGTTTTTATGTTTCGTAAAGAAAGCTTCAAATAGCCCACATAGTGGGTTCCTGCATCTTTCATATGGCTGCTGTATAAACAAGCCCATTTTTCACAGGAAATGACATAACCGTGTAAAAGTGTACATGGAGTTTAGGCACATATTCAAACACTAATGGGAATGCATTGTTTTCAATGGCATACTTTTATGTTTACCTATTGAGCTTAGTACCCATATTTTAGCCAAATACAACAAAAATTATCCACACATACCTGTCTTATAGTGTACTGTTTATTTGAAATTTGGACCTTCACAAAGACTCTCATGGGACAGATAATGACCCTAAAAAGTAAATACAAATGAGGCATTCTCAGTGAGAGAGTGAAACCTGCCATCATAAAGGTGGAAAGCTAAACTTTTAACCTGTATTGCTTTACAGCTCAGGTTTCTGCCATCCAGTTGCTCACACCAGCTCACCCATGGGAAGAAAGCCATAACAATAATTTAGGGTGTCTATCTTTGCACATTATATCATGACCTGGCTAAAGAAAGTAGTGCCAAACTCCTGCAGTCATAGAATCACAGAATCACTCAGGTTGGAAAAGACTTCCACTAAACCACATCAGCAAATGTCATATCTGCTTGTTTGCCGACCACTTCCAGAGATGGTGAATCCAGCAGTTCCTTGGCCAATGTCAAGGTTGCTTCTTTCTCTCCAGTTTCTGTGCTGAGTGTCAACTCTGGGGTGTGCCTTATTCCTAAATCCCTGGGATTGGAGGGGAATGAAGATTGAGTGAACCCTGTCTGGGTCTTTCTTTTGTGCTCATCCGTGCCATTCATATACCTTGGGAAGTTTCAATGCCTGTTTCTGTTCACATGTCAGGTAACTGAAACTGCAGATTGCTGTGTAAAGTTTGGACAAGATTGGCAACAATTTGTAAGAAGACAGAAGTTTGTGACAGGGGATTCCAATGCCTCCAACAATGTACCAATAAAGCACCTATAGGCTAGTACACATTTACACTACAGGGAAAGTCAGTAGAGCATTCCAGAATAAAATAGTGTTGAACCACAATTCCCAGACTTATCAAACAATTTCACAGTGTAAATGCAAAAGGACACTCTGGACATCGCAATACTGGTGTATAACTAATGGTATAAACCAAAAATACACAATTTAAAACTTCAAAGTGAAAAAGAACCTACCCTATTCCTATGCCCACGATTATAAATTCCTGACCTGGAGCTGAACCAAAGTTGAGCACTGCCAGGGCTGTGCCTTCTGTATGTCACCACCTTGAGAGACCAGCCAAGCAAACTGAATGTCATGTTACCTCCTGACCTGGACACTTGGGCTTAAACTGCTTCTGTTTTGGCCAAACCCATTTTTGAAGCAGTAAAAATCCATTATGATTCCAGCATTTTACTGTCTGTAGTTTCAAATTTGTTTAAACTGATACAACAGACCTACTGGTGGTTTGGTTTTTTATTTTCCATTCTAGGTATAACTCCCACCAAGCAGAATGTAGGCTTTTGAATGATTACCAAAGAGTGTATTTTAAGACATTAGTTTGTCAGTATTTCTTTTAATTTTTCCTCAGATCATACTGTTTGCTTTGGGATAATTGCAAAACCTTGGCATATTTTTCCATTTAGATGCTGATACATACTCAATTTAAATACAATTTGCCTGAGCCTTGGTCTTGCCTTATTCATGCATTGAAAAAGTCATACAAGGACACCAAGAAAGAACCTCAGAGAGGTTTATACTTACTAGGCTTTGGAAATTTTCTATCGTGACCAGCCTCAGCAGGACTCTCAGGCTGGTCACCAGCTCTGCAGTGTGAACTGAACAGGAATTTTCCTCCTCAGATTTCCAAACTATCATGGCTTGTGTGTAACACCAGTGCTCCCATCCACCAGTTACAGCACTTAATGAATCCAGGTGGTAATGAAGCAAACTGCACTATGCAGGCCATCCTAATCCCAGGAGTTAACTTGTCTTAACTTAGATTTGCTTCAAGTGCATTTAAATAGGCAGTATTTGCTATTTTAAACTGATCACCCTGAGCCATTGAGGAATATGCCTGTGTGGTTAGTAACTGGCATGGCACAGCTGTGTCTCCTGTCAGAGCAGAGATTTCCTTGGGAATGTGCAAACAGCATTCCCAGAGAGTGGGAGCAGCACTTGCCTAAGGAAGAAAGGAGACAACCCTTTGTCATGGTCACCTAGCAAACCTCCAGGAGACAGCTGGAGCCAGTGCTAGAGGAAGCTGCAAACACACCTGAGGACAGCCAGGAGCAGGAAAAGAACTGCTTGAACAGATCGGGGAAAAAAAAGCCCGAGCTGCCCTCCTGGCTTTAGACTTGGCAGGGGAGTGTTTTCCCTCTTACTGTAGCAAAGGTAAAAATCAGCAGTATCTAAATCAACTTTTAGTAAAGCTTGGACTTGTAGTTTTGAAAGACTGGCTAGTGATACACAGTTAGTGCTGGGGTCAGTAACTGTTGCGCCCAGCCTAAGGCTCTATGAGGATAAGGAAGAGCAGGACCTGGGAAGCACACACTGAGAGTCCAGAAGGGAGATGGAGAATTCCTGCGGGCAGCCCTGACCCATCAAAAAGACCCATAAAATGCCTGAATTTCTCACACACTTGTTACAAAGTAGCTTTGAGTGCTCGTCATTTTACATGCCTGCTGCCCTTCACTCTGGGGATTCACTGTCCGGGCAAGAGCAGCTTTCTGGTCCCCAGGTTTGCAGCCCCTGCAGGCTGAAAACCGCAGCCCCTGCAGGCAGAAAACCAGGCGATGTCAGCCCCTGCAGGCAGAAAACCAGGCGGTGTCAGCCCCTGCAAACCAGGCAGTCAGTCTCTGCGGGCAGGAATGACAGCACTGAGCAAATCCCACAGACCAAATTTCCCTGCAGGGCTGTTCTGCATCCCCAAGCTGCAGGTGAGGGCACAGGGCAGGTCACCTGCACAGGGATTCCCCAGGTGTCTGGCAGCAAGGCTTATCCAGGTACGTTAAGCTGGTTAAAGGTTGAGCTGCCCAGAAAGTGCAAGAGGAAGGGCAGAGCTTTGTGTCACTGCCTATGGTCATTGACCAGGAATTTAGGATGGTTTGCTGCTGGTGTGAGCTTGAGAATGTCCAAACTGGGGTACTGAGCAGAAGGACCTTGGGGACTGTACTCAGCTCCCTGCCTCTACCCACACCAGTGATTGCTGTGCAGAGCCAGGATATCTTATGACTTGATGGTCTAAGCAATATCAAACCTTAGCATTTATAGTTTGTACTATTGATAAACTCCTTCAGTAATATCTGATGGTTCATAAGACCTTTCTCATTCATCTGTAGTTGAACATGTGGTACCTACTTTTGTGGGTGGAAACATGCAGGGGCGATTCCATTTATAATCCATGTAGATAAAGGGGACATACAAGCCCACAGCCCTTGGAGGATGAAATAAAAGGATACCAAAGCTCTTTTGCAACCATCTGAATAACTAATTTTTGCCCCAAATACATCAAGTCATAGTGTCATTCCCCACCAAATCGAACCAGGCATTCCTTTCAGATCTTTCTTTCAATGTTTCCACAGTTTCTCTCTGTGGCAGCAAAATACACAGACATGTTTTGCATACCCCTGGTATCTTGCTGCACGGAAAAGACCTTTCACTTGTATTTATTGTACAAAAACATAAAACAAATTCTTAATTGCGTTATAATTATGCAGAGTTGGACAGCTAGGCAAAATGCAGCACTGTATCAATAATTTATTACATCTTATGCCATAATTGAACACTTTTGCTATGAGCATTTGAGAACAACTTGGACCTTATACAGAATAATATATTTTGCTACATAATAATGGAAAGGTGGATACTTAAGAAAGATATGTAGCTTGGAGGAAAACATACATGGAAGCAAATACCTCCTGCCTCACCTATCTTCATGTAAAACTTAAAACTAAACCAACATATTATATTTAATGACCCCTTTTTATATATGCATGGTTTCAAGAGCTAATCAGAAAGAAATCATATTACAGTGCAACTATTTACACCAAGACAGGGGCACACCAGAACACAACTCTTCTCAACACTGGGACTCTTTTCTCACATTTATGAATGGACAAACCACATGGGAATCAGACAGAAATTCAGTCTCAAGAACAATGTTCAAGGAACAAACAGGTCATATCCACAGCTCATTGATATCATCTCTATGCACTGCCTCGAGGCTAAAAGCAGGAGGTCTCAAGGTGTAGAGATATCATCTTCTCTGTCACGGACTTCACTTAGAGTCAGTCCTGTGTTGCCAGCGGCACAAGGCCTTAAATCCAGCTGTGTGACAGCATCCAAATACTACTGAAATATGTCCATGGAGAAAAATATAGAAACACTGGATTTATTGCTACATCCTTGTAAACATACTTACCCTAGGGGTAAGAAATCTAGTTAACCTTGTTTGAGGAGGAGTTATGTCCAATATGTCATATTACCTTCCATAACATATTCATGTGAACAACTGTTCTGCTACCTACAACCGCACGCCTCCACCACCATGTCCTCGTACTGCTTGTAGACCACGTTGTTTGCAGAGTCAATGAAAAGGATGCTGATGGGGCTCAGCCGGGTTGGGACACAGCAAGTCGGGGGGGTGGATTCAGGGTCCATTGAGTTCATTAATGTCTGGATAACTGCGTGGTTGGTGGGCTCCAGGTGGGATCGGAGGGGGAATTCACAGAGCCCTTCGCAGTGATACGCCTCATACTCCAGAGGGGCTATTATCCAGTCATCCCAGCCCATATCCTTAAAATTCACATGGAGGGCTTTTCTGCTACACCTCGCCTTCAGATTCTTGGTGGGCCTCTTCCCTTGTCGTGTTGCTAGAGGAGCTCTTCTCTTCCGCCTCTGGTTGAATAAGTACTCATAAACAGTTTTGTCATCTTGGCCAGATCTAGCTTTGATTTCATTGAAGAATAAGTCTCTTTTTTTTGTCCTCCCAAATACCAAGAACAGAGCCTTTTCATTGACCTGTCTTCCTGTTCTATTAAATCCCACACTCCTGAGATCAACAGCTCTGCCCCTGTCAAAAGTTTCCAGTTCAAAACACAAGTTAACCAAATTTTTAAAGTTTCTGAAAAGTTTCCAGATGTCAAACACTTCCCACTTGGGTGTATCGGTGATACTAACAGTCCGAGAGTCCAAGAGTGTTGAGGCTTGTCTGTTTGTAGAGCAACTAAATAATTTTACTTGGGAAGTTTTTCCAGAAGAATGAGACTTCCACGTATCAGAAGGTTTTTTTCGCAATATTCGAAGCTCTGCTCCCAGCAAACCATCTTTTTCTAATGCACTGATGTCAAAAATATATTTTTGTTTTCTTATAGTTGGTGCTCGCTCATCTAAAAAAAGCACACAGATTTTTAAATGTATATCAAGCACAGACCAATATCACTTATTCAGTTCTTAATGGTAATCCTCAGATTTGCTTATAAGCCTCAAAGTTAGCCAGAAATAGCAATTTTTGTCTAAGGGATCAACTCCATGCAGAGACTCAGAAGAACTCAGGGACTCACCAGAGAAATGAGTTTCTGAGTCTGCCTTGTACAAATCTCATTTCTTCCACCAGTGGGCATTTTCTACCTTCAAAGTCGTGATTAGCCAGTTGAAAAATAATACTTTTTCAGGGCTGAGCATTCATAGAACCTATTCACCACTTATATCCTACTTAAATTACTGAAACAGAGCTTCAGTAATGGCCAGGCCTACTTAAATTACTGAAACAGAGCTTCAGTAATGGCCAGGCCTTATGCTGACTCCAAACATGAGCAAATTTACCTTTAGACAATACAATAGTCAATTAGTCCCTTAAAACCAGCATCCTCAGGAACTGCCAGACACTAGGGTAATTGTCTAATTAACTAAACGCCACATGATTCACAGTTTTTCAAACTGGGCAGAAAAATATTTCTCCTTTTATCCTGACTTTACATTTGCTTGCTTCAGCTGGTGAGGAATATGGCTGAGACAGCCTTCCAGTGAGATGCCATTAACAGTGCCTTCCAATGGCAAGCTGGGAACCTGAAGGCAGCACTCGTGAGCAGTGTATCCCCCTTTCCCAGCAGCCAAACTATTAGTGAAGAGATGGCAAACAAATCCAGTCCTGGTGAGTCTTTCATCACAATTCCTTCACCAGCTGTGTTGCTTCCTTGAGAACGTGACAAAACTCTTAAAAATGTCACTGGAAGCAACATGTGGCTCCCAAAGCACGGTGGTGAGGTGAACATCATTCGTTGGGAGGCTGGTTATTTCTCCTGTGAAAGCAGGTACTAGCCCAGATTTCCAAAATTTGGAATGGGAATGTTGAGCTGCAAGTTCTGGAGTCCTGGATGTCATTACCCTTGGTAGCCTGTGCTGAGCTGTGGGCTCCATGGTGCTACCTGAAACTTTTAAGCTAGTACAGATACACCCACCCCACAGGATAATGACTCCTGGGTCTGCAGTGTAGTTCCTTACAATTCTACTTTGAACAAACCAGACTGGCCCTTTCATACTGAAACTTGTGGGGTTTTTTTTTTTTCCCACAGAATAGCTCTGTTCTTAGCATATTATATGTTTTTAGTTACATTATGTAGCTTTTAGGTAGAGTATGTATGCACACTACAATCTAATGTTAGCTGTTTCTATGAGCCAGTTTCCAGCTAGCTAGAAAGAAAATAAGACAAAAATGCGAAAGGTTTTTAAATACCTAAGCATGCAAAGACTGATTGATTTTCAACAATATACATCTAAAATACTTCCTAAATATTTTCTTTGGCTGACACACAACCACCTAGTTCTGCCTGTAAATGAGTTTTCCAAGATAAGGCAGGAGGACAAAATCTGCAGCAAAGTTGTGTGATTTCATTTACATTACAAAGAGCTATTTAACTTTACCAAAGTATGATTATTTTCCAATACTCTCTGTATTTATAAACACACTCAGGCATGTCTCTCTGTTCACACTCACTCACACACAAGCTCCTTTCTTACCTTGTCCTTTGTCTATAAAGCTGGTTATTGTATTGGCAAGTCCAGCCTCCAGTTTTACACTTCCATTAACACCCTTTCTTTCTGCATCTGAGAGAGTCCTGTACAAAGAGAGCATGTATTCATGTGGCGTTATCGGGGGATGTCGGAAAGTTTCCTTAGCTTCCCTCTGGGTTACAGGCTCTTTAGTCTTTTTGGTTTTGAAAGAATCAGTGTCAGGACTGCTTGTGCCAGTTTTTTTCAAAGCCACCTTGCTGCTAAAATTTTGAACCTTTGGAGTCACTGTCCTTACTCCAGAAGGTCTGCTGGGGAGATGTCCTACCTTGCCCTCCGTGGCTGCTGTTTTTGAGGGAACCTTCTTTGAGTCATCATTCTTGGCCAGCAGAGCTCCAGCCTGAACAGCACTGCTTTTAGTCCTGGCCTTTGAGGTCCCAGCACTGTATCCATGGCTTGCAGTCCTCAATGTACCTGCCCGTGCGGGGTGATTCCTCTCCTTTCCTTCAGGTTTCAAAAAACCTAGTTTAGATCCTGGATTACCCTGGCCTGCTTCAGAATTACTCAGCGCTCCAGGAACTAGATCCAGAGACAGCCAAGTCAAATGCCAAAGCAGTAAAGTGAGAAAATGCAGGATTTTCATCCTCTGGTCTTCCTCTGAATGCCACTAAAGAAAAAATCAGAAAAGGTTCCTCCAGTTTGGCAGAAGAAAACATGAAAGAAATTAAAAACCAAAGTTAGCAAAAACGGTTTTCGTTTGAGATTAAAACATTTCAAATATCGTTGTTCAATACTTGTATCCAGTCCCATAGTGGAAATGCTCATGTACTCAGATACGATCTCCCCTGACTTCAGTTAGCAGCTATAAAGAACTTGTTCTTGAAAAGAGAAAGTTTACCACCTCGTTTTCTTCTGTAAAACTGACTGAAAACTTGAAGGAGTCTTGTTTAAATCCAAGGGTTGTTTTTTTTTTTCCAAGAAGGAAGAATGGCGTAATGCTGCCTCTGTGTTAAAAGGTTTTTTTAAAGTTTTGAGTTTTGAATCCTTTCCAGTGAAAATATTTCACACACAGAGACCTGCAGGTGCTCAGAAATCTTTTACAAACCTGAACTCTGGAATTGAAAACGGAATTCCAACAAACCTATTTAATTACTCTCTGATGTCATGCTGTCTAAACTAATTTAACTGCGATATATTTCTTTAAAAAAAATCTTCTTTACCCTTTTCATTAGCATGAGTCATACTCTGCCTCATGTGAAACAGCTCCACAGGCTCAAAACTCCAGAGGATGCCTTTTCAAGTGGCAGCATGACCTCTGCCTCAGCCCCCGATGAACTTCACGTTTAGACAGGACAAACTGCAAAATCAACAACTAAGAGCTGTCACACAGCCCACTGGACACATACATAAACTAATTTAGAAATAATTCATGTAGCTCTTTTTCCAGAGAACTTTAACAGTGGCTTCACTTCGTCCCCCTGTGACTGAAGGGCTGTGCTGTAACGCAGGCGCTTAACGAGGGTAACATTTAATTTTACACAAACACAACAGGGCCGTGCCCGCAGTCAGTGTATTTTGGCTTATTTATTGCTGTGCTTAAAAAAAACCCGTGTCAGCCCAGCTGGAGAAGCAGCTCCTGCCGGAGGGGATGCCCTGCGGGGCGGGCGCGGTGCAGCGGGGCAGCAGTGCACCCTGCAGGCAGCCATCCTCCTCCTTCTCCAGAGCCACTCGGGAGCTGGAGACAGGCCGAACCCCATCTTTCCTCCCGAGACTCTTGAACACCAGCCTTTCTCTTAATTTTAGGTGAAAAATATCCAAGAGCTGCTCATCCCGGGGCCCCAAAAGGCTGCAGGTCAAAACCAGCGCTCCTCATGGTCAGGGCTGTCCTGCGGCTTTCAGCCATCCAGAAGGGAGTGTGGAGCAAGTGTGTATTTCACAAGCTGCAAAAAACGAACTATTGTTCTAAATGAGCCTTCGGGAAAAGAGGAGCTGGGCTGGACTGAGCAGGGATTACTGGGACCCATCTCTCATCTTGCACTGATGCTAAGCCCAGTCCCTCTCCTGCAACTGCTTTTCTTTCTGAATTAAGATGAAAGGGAAAAGATACACCACTTTTTAGCTTGTTCTGTGCATCCTGTAGCATTCCCCACCCATCCTGACTGTGCAGTATCAGAAACACTGAACTGCTTTCATAAATAACTACCTACATGACATTAAGAGCTCTGAATGCTTCACTTGTTTTGATGGAGGAATTGAAGGACAGAAGAGTTCAATGATTTTACAGATGTCATAAATAAGGTAGATTCAAATCATTATCCTGATTTAGATCCAATGGCCCTTCCTCTGATGTCAGTTGTGCTTTTGATATTTCCCTACAAAATAAAGCAGCTTCTCCTGAGAGTTACCAATGGTGAAACCATTCCCTAGCAGTCAGTCCACATCATCCCATGGCCCCCCAGCCATGCCATCACTTTATCCTTCCCATATTGCCCACCTTTCTGCTTGGTAGTGTGCTCTGTCTGATTCTGCACCATGGGGGTATTGATCAGCTTGCCAGTAAGCCACAAAAGTAGCTAAATGTTGAGTTTCCACTTTTAATCTATCCAGCTTCCAGTTTTCACAATGCTTGTAAGAATTTAGTATCTTTAAAAGATCATTTGCTCTATCAAACTTGGCTGAGATTTGACATGACAGAACAGGAGGTTGGACAATGTGATTACATGGGCCTTGTCTTAGTAAATCAGATTAAAGCATGATCGTTCATATGTTCAAAGAATATTTACATGTCTGAGATAAAAATATCTTAGCGGGCTGGGCAGAGCTAGACAGAAAGAAAAAGGAAAAGCAAGAAAAAGAGGTGTGCAAACTAATCTCTCTCTTTAAAAGAGGCTCTCTTGAAGCAAACTCCATCTCAGTGCTTAGAACCATGGATGGTGTAGAATGCACTGCGCCCCACAGACCCCAGAGTGGAATGCTGACCTTGAACAGACTGGGGAGTTCCTATGAACCCTACACTAAAGTGGAGTTATTCCAGCTGGCTAAAATCAAACTCCGCTGGTATCTTCAATACGTAGCAAGAAACCCTCCTGCTGGTGAGGCTTTGGACACAGGACACAGTGGATGCAGTGTTCAGAGCCTCTCACTGCTCACCACCAGCCGAATTTCTGTGCACCCTCGAGTGGCTGGGTTCACGTAGCCCACCTGTCCTTCTCAGCCCATTCTGTGACAGCAGCTCCTCCCTCACATGGTGTGTGTAGGGATTTGAAAATGAAGGGCCACCCATGTCCCTGCTCTCTGGAAGTGCACTGCCTCCTGTTCTCCAGATCCTGAGATTATCCCTACATGAGCTGTGATGCCTTGTCAGACAATCTCAGTGAGCCCTTCTGGATGTCCAGCATGGTCTAGAGGAAGGGATCACTCTGGGGAGCCAGAGGAAGATTTCATGGAGTTGATAACATTGCCATTCCCTGAGGATGAACAGCTCCACTGGATATATGATGCCAAGAGTTAGAATTTGTTCTCTGCTGCAAACTTGCAGTTGAAGCTGCACACAGAAGTTTTTATTTTAGGGATCTGTCAGGAATTTAATTGTCCTTTCTCAGGTGGACTAATTTCCAGAAAGGACTTACAGGACTGAGTTAACTCCATGTTTTAGGCCATTTGCTGTCACATTGTCTTGCTTACTGAAACTAATTATCATTCTATTTCTGTGATGATTTAGGCCTCTGTACCATAGCTCTTGGGGGACTGTTTTTTAAAAGTATGAAGTTATAATTTTAGGAAGGAACTTAACAGCTCTGGGCTTTTCAAAAGGAAAGAATTACAAAAAACTTACAGATGTTGTAATTAAAACTTGCTTATCTTAGGCCAGAGCAAAACAAATGTAATGTTTCCACTTTCATGTGAAGGTGGCATAATTTTAAAACACTGTGCTACAATGTTGTGATGTTAAATAAAAAAAATTGGAAGTCCAAAGAAATAATTGTGTCATTGATTATCAAGAAACTTGGCTACATCTGCAAACAGTAGTGAAGCACAAAGCGCAGAATCTTAGAAACATGGAATATCCTGAGTGGGAGTGTTATTTTTGTTTCTTGATTCCACAGATGTATGTAATTCCCCCAACTCTGAATTAAGTGGATTTTTTTCCCTAATTTTGGTATGTCTGCCTGTTACCAGTTAGCAAAATTCAGGGATTGTTTCAAGCTTCTTCAAGCCTATTCACTGATAGTCCCTCCATTTGGTATACAATGCTAATTAGCCTGAGCTGCCTTTTGATAGGTATTGTTCATCTTTGCAACAGAAGCAGGTTTAAATGATTCAAGATTTGTGAGAGAGATTCAGAGATCTCCAATTATGTAGCTGACCAAAGAGAATCTTGGTGGCAATTAATTCATTCTACCTCTTTAAAAAAACTAGCATGTCAGTGATGAAGTATTCACTGTCAAGGGAAAAAGCAGGGACTGAAAACAATCTAGTGTTATTGAGCAGCCAAAAACAAAATGAAACATATTTTTAGCAATGAGTTTAACTAAATCCCAGAAAATTCCCGATGAAATGCGGCAGATTCACTACCAGTTTTACTGATTACACTCCCTGCCGGCGCAGCGCAGCGGAAGCGCCGATAACGGCCAGCGCTGTGCGCGCCACGGGAAGGCCCAGCCGCCCCTCACGGAGCCTGCGCTGCCTCCGGGCGGGCCGGGGGAGCCACTCCGCCCGCGGCGGGCAGGGCGGGACCCTCGGGGCGGGCGGAGCAGGGCTCCGGGCTGGGCCGGGCCGGGCCCGGGGCTGGGCTCGCCATGGCGGGCAGCGCGGGCTACGAGGAGCAGAGGCCGGGCTCGCTGCGGCGGCGGCTGCGGAGCGCGGAGGAGGTGCAGCAGCGCCAGGCAAGACTGGTGCGGCAGCTGCAGGACGAGGTGAGGAGCGGGCGGTGCTGGCGAGGAGGGCGTGCAGGGCTGCCCGCGCTGCCCAGGGGGACTCGGCGGGAGCCCGCGGGGCCTCCTCGGGCGGGCGGCGCCGAGCTGGGGGCGGGGAGGTTCCGGGAGCGCCCGTCCCGCCGCGGTCTCGCTGCCGAGCTCCTCCTGAGTTCGCTGCCTGCAGCATCGCTGCTGTTCAGCCCCGTTAGCAGGGTTTGTCCAGGGCAGGAGTCGAGCCGGTTTGCTTGCGAAGCAAGTTTGAAAACTCATTTTGGTCGCTTCAAGGGCCGTCTTGAACAGCCAAACGTTGGCTCGGGGTACATGGGGGCCGTAGATCAGGTAGAGATGCCCACACCTGTTCCCTCGTTCTGCTTGCTGGCGCTGTCTCAGGTGAGCAAGACAGTGCTACGTGTGAAAGAAACCCCGCCCCAATCTCTGTCATGTTAGAGTGAAGCTTTTCTGTATTGGAGTGACTTCTTGTTGAGTGTATCAGCATCACTGTGCTTGGGCTGGACAGACTCAGAGAAAAGTTAATGTGGGGTGAGTAGAGGCTATTACAGGTTACTTCTCTCATTTTCATTCTCTGTATTCATTCAGGTACTACAGTACCAGACCTGGTGTCGAGAGTTGGAGCAGCAAGTGAAAGCTGGAGGGGTGAGTGTGCGGGTTGTGAGCTATAAAGGGTGTACTAATGTTCCCAAATGCAGACCAATAAAAACCCTCCACAAATCAATGACAGGAAAGCAGATTTCTACTGTCTGAGGGTTTAGAGATGTGCTGTGAGTTTTCCCATCAGTGTTTTGTCCAGCTGCCATTCTTAGAGAAGTCAGTAGTCCCAGAAATGCCAGTCCAGAAAACCCAGTTGAGGATTTTAATTTTGTGAAAGAGTGCTTCATTGGAGTTACATTTGTCCTGGGTCTCGGGAGAAGACTGTATTCTGTGTTAAATGATATAGCTGTCCTGGAGAAAGAACCAGTTGAAACAGCTTTTTGGAAGTCAGGAAGGCTGGTGGTCAACATAGAAAAGCATAGAGCCAGTTCTGTTTCTGCTTCATGGCTAAAGTAAAGCTAGAAGCCAAAGGGTGGAAGAATAGGAGAGCATTCCTGGCCTTCAAGTCCAAGTCAGCACTTGAGGTCTTAAACTGAGGACACAAAGCACTGGGAGAGTGAGGAGAGGTAGTCCCACTAACACTCTTCCCCTCCCTTCCTCCTTGTAGTCACAACATTGTTACACCTGGAAGAAGCCATAAGCTCCTGAGATAGCCAACAAATGGATGGAAAAATGGTGGATGCTGACAGTGGTGAAGGAAACACCATCATTTGACATAACATTTCCTTTCTTCTTAAAGGGATCCCTTCCAGGGAGGTGGGAAGTCACAGCAGACCACAGCCTGGAGAAAGCACTGCTTCAGGTGGAAGAGGAGCAGCAAAGGTACAAGGAAGAAGCATTTCTTCATTCTTGGTATCCTGGATGCTCGTGGAATTGAGGGAAAACCTGTCGTGCTACCTGGTCTCCCCAAGGGAAGCAGTTGGTCAAGCTGCTTTGACAGGAGAAAGGTCCACAATCTGCTTTCTGTGGTGCAGTAATAGTGCTGTGTGCTGAATGGCTCTGCTTTGAGTAGGGTGTGTGGGTATTCTAGATGAAAGCCTAAATTATTTTGTGGTTCAGTAGATGAACAACTCTGGACAGTGCTAGAGAAAGGTAATACATCCAGTGACCATCAGCATGAAGAGGGGAAAAATTGTTACCCGTGGGCATCGTCAAGGTTGAAGGGGAAACCAAAATCATGGGTGGAAATTGAAGGCTCAAAGCACAGGGAAGCAAATGAGGTTTTCATTACAGAGAGATCTTACTTAACCGTGTAAAGTGCTTTTACTGTCTCTCAGACAACAAAATCAGTGTTGAGGGTGCTGGAAAATCACAGGGATGCTGGAGAGCTGTTGTTTAGTGACCTCATTGTTATTTCTCTCTCTTTCGAAGGTGTGAGAATCTGGCAGAAGTGAACACTCTCCTGCGGGAGCACCTCAATAAAGCCAGCGAGGTTAATTCTGCCCTCAAAGAAGATGTTGGAAAACTGACAGTGGATTGGATGAGGGCCCGGGAGGAGCTGGAGCTGAAGGAGAGGGAATGGCGCGGTGAGCGTGAGGTGAGGATAGGCTATGAGAATGCCAGCTATGATGCCAGAGGGGAATGGGAATGTGTTTTGTTCCTGGCATGGAGAACTTGCTGTGTGGAAGCTGTCAGTCTGCTGAGGATGTACTGGTGCTGGACAGGGGTGTGGGAGGGAGGAGTGTCACCACAAGGTGCTAGGGGAAGATGCCCACCTTCTGTGACTGCACTTCTCAGTTGAGAAGACAGAGCTGGGCATTGAAGGGCAGTCACAGGAACACTTGTCTCTTTAATAGTTCCTAAATCCTTCTTTTGAGCAATGGAGACCAAAGAGGTCTGTGTGTGTTCAGATTCAAAGTGGCCAACACAGGAGCAAGACAGGCCTCCTGTACTGACTGCCTGTTGTAAGCCAACCTGGAACTAGGTTTGGAGGGGCCTGTGTTTGTTTTCCTCTGCTGAGACTTTGAGGTAATAAGTCACAGTCAGCTTTGCTGCTACTCACTGCTACAGGAGAAGTGTGGATGTTCCCTTCTTGGCAGGTGCTGTGGGCCTCTGTGATACCCCTTCAGTCCTTTATGCCCCTGGTGCAGTAGTTATTCAAGGGCACCTGGTGATGGTGATTTACTCTCTCCTGTCTGAGAGATGTTACAGTGACAGTGAAGGCTGAATTGGCATTTATTTTTGTCTTTGTGTGTTTAGCTTTATGACAGCTACTTAAGGGGGGAACATAACCGTCTGCTCAGCCTGTGGCGGCAGGTGGTGACCTTCCGCCGCCATTTCCGGGAGATGAAGACTGCCACGGACCGGTGAGTGGAAGCTGAGGCAAGATGTCCTGCAGAAAATGTGTGGCTGGCTTGCTTTTCAGTCCTGCTTTTTGAATCTTGATGTTGCATTACTTACAGCAGAGGTAGGATTTCTCCTTTGGCAGTCAGAAGCAATGCCATTCAGCATGCTTTGGGCTGTTCTCAGAAGAGTTGTTTGCTGCTGGTCTTCAGATAAAGCTGAAGGGCTTGGGCCATGAGGACTGCAGAGGCTTTGAGCAGGTGATGACTGTGGTGATGTGTGGGCATGTGAATGCAGGCTCAGAAATGGGTAGACACCTGGGAAGAGACTCACTGAAGCAGTGCATGCAGCATATAGAGTGGTCCCTTTTATGAAATTAAAAAAACCTGAGTTTAAAAAGTCTTACCAGGTTTCTTTTTCCACAGCTTCTTAGAGAAAGATGATTAATGCATATTTTTTTTCCCTTTTCATTTCCAGCATAATTTTATTCTGGTCAGTTTGTATTCACTTACTCCTCTTCCAGCATTGTTGAGAGAAAGAATAGCTTCTCTACTCTGTTACTGCGTTTGTCCAATTTATTTTGCTTAGTTTGATACCTCTTTTTTATGATTGTTTTCTTGTTCTGGAGCTCTCTGTTCTTTTCTCCCAAGAAAAATAGTGTAGCCATAATAGTACCTTCTTGTGTCAGCATGCACTTTCAAACTCTGGGTCACCATAAGCCATTTGTCTTATTTAATTATCGGTCTTCCCTATTGTGTAGAGTCTGCCTGACCTGCTGTTTAGTCCTTATGTTTTTATGCTATAGCATGTGCTTTTATGGTATAGCATTTCAGGCTGATTCTTATACTGCCTTTCTGAAATGTTTCATTATATAGGTATAGTCTTGAGCCTCTTAGCAGTCCAAGTGGGGATAACAGAGCACTCAAGAGCACAGTGTATAAAAGCTGGGGATCTTGGTAAAATTCCTAATATCTATTAAGGATAATTAGAGTATATCAATAAGAGTAATTAGAGTTGCTTGAGGCCTTCTGGCCTGTGCCATATCTTACTTCTTATATATGAGGAGTAAACAGACTCCACACTTGGCTGCCTGGTAAAGTCATTGCTCAGCTGTCAAGATGTGTCCTGGTCCCCAAGTGTCAGATGAATGACTTGTCCCCAACGAAGATGTCACCTTGCCTGCCAGCTCTTCCTGATGCATGATTGCATGCTTCAGAAGTGAGTCAGCTGATTAAAATGGTGGAGTGAATGTTGGCTCTCTCCTGGTTTCTCTTCAGAGATTTGTCTGAGCTGAAGGCGGAACAAATGAGGCTTTCTGGATCTATTCTTGTGAACTGCACCCGCCTGAACTCCTATGTGCAGCTCAGGGAGTCCATCCCTCCGGGTAAACCTGTCCTGAAGGATCAGGCAGAGCAGCAAATGGAACCAAAAATAAACCAGACAGCTCAGGAAGTGATAGCCTTACAAGTCAGGTGGGACATGGAGAAGAAAGAGCTTCAGGACAGGTAAAGGTATTTTAACTTTGCTATTACTGACATTATCTTTTGTGGCATCTTCTTGAGTTAACAGATGGGCTCACATCTAGAATAGCCCTGCACAGTCCTGTGTCTGTCCCCAGTCAAAAACTTGCCTTCAACAGAAAGGATGGAAAAAAGTATCTGCCTGACAGAAATACTTCCAAGTAAGACAAGACTGGAAAAGAGATGGTCTCAGATAGTACTTTTGCTGTTAGCTGATTCTTGGTGAAAAACTGAATTCAGCATAAAGAGAGCTGTGTTTCTTGTACAGCCCTTTTACTGCTCAGGGCTATGCTGAAGGAGTTGGGAGGAATTTGACCAGGGCCATCATAAGCACTGCAGCACCTCTGTGCTGACAGTTCCTTACAAGAATGAGTGCAGAGGCCTTTGGGGCAAGAAGTGCCATTTGCCATTTTGCAACATCAAGCCTATTAACCTGTAGAGGTGAATGCTGCCTTTGCTGTGTTTCCTTGGTTGAACTTTGCTGTGCTATGCTTTGGGGAGCTGCTTGGCTCTTTAATAGGTGCTGGTATGCAAAGCTTTTGGAATGGCACATAGACCTTCTCTTCTCAGGGTGATGGAGCTCTCCACCTTGCTTGTACAGTCTCAGAAGCAGAATGAGGAGAAGGAGAAGACCATGAAAACACTTAACGACACAGTGGAGATTCTAGTATGTTTTACCTTTACCTGGGAGATAGCCCAGTGTTTGCTCTCCAGCCTGAACACAGAGATGTGGCTTCCTCAAGAGAAACAGTGGTAACGATGCCCAGTGTATGGGAATATCAGGCACCTTGCCGAAATATTCCTTGTGTCTTTGGCAGATGTGGAGTCAGTCCAGATGCAGGCAGTGGCAGGGAAGTGCAGACAGTTCAGGTGTCTCTTCCTCTGAGGGGTGGCACCATTGCACTTCTGCCTGTGACTTTAGGTCTCTGGGGATCAGAGTTCCTTGGAACTGACAGTTTAATAGCAATCTATAAAAACTAGCTTTTGGTCTTCCTCTTAGTTTTAGCAGAGAAGAAATGGCATAGATATGGGCGGCAATATACTGAAAACACTAGAGCTGAGACCTAGCAGTGAGACTGCTACTAAGGATGGAAATGCTGCCGGTGGGAGCAGCTCTTCCCTGCCCACCCTTTCTTTATTCTGTTCTCAGGAATCAAGTTGGACAGAGAAAGAATTTGCAGCTTCATTGACTAACACTGCCAAAGAAGAGAATCTTTTCCTTCAAAAGCTCATAAAAAATATCACTGAGGTGAGTACAAACCTGGTACAGGGAGCACATCCTTGTAAATTTGATTTTGAAGTACTTGAGGAAGGCAACAGACTGGCCTAGGGTCTAGAGATACGTGTCATTGCCTGTTTAGTTTTTAGATTTTTCTGACACAAAACCTGTTCTAGCTTGTGAGTTGCTGTCCTGTGACAATTCAGTCATTAGAAGTTTCAGTACTTTTGCCTTCACCACCCCACTAAGATCACCCTTGAACTGTGTTTTCGGAGTGTGCTACTTGACATTTGTATTCCAGCGTTTCTTGGGCAATTCCCTCACCCTCTTTGAGCAATGAGTCTGTTGTTCTTCAGATCGTTATGAAAGTTCACTGACTCAAGTTGATGCACTTGCCAGCTCTGCTCCTTCCCTCTGTGTTTACTGACTTTTATAGTCTCCCAGAATCGCAACTTTCAGGGGTAACCGTAACTTAGTCCTAAAGTTCTCTTAATAGAGAAGGGTTTAGTTGTCAGCTCTTCTATACAGCTGCAAGAAAGTGAGTGTTCAGGCAGCCTCCAGCCACTTCACACTTGTGAAGAGTAGCTGTATTCAGAAATCCCTGGAGTACTTGTAGCCACAGGGACAAACCTTCTTTGTGGACTGAAGAAATGAGAGAACTGAGTTTTTAATGACTCCAGGGTAAAGTGGGAGGAAGAGGAGAACAAGATAAAGAAAACCAAGTAAAATGAGCAAAGACTAACAGGTGGATGTGGGCTTTCAGATGGTGTTAGACGACAGTGACAGCATGGTCAGCATTATCTGCACTGACAGTTCCCAGCATGGTGACTCTGGGGACATCTTCTCAGCTCCGAGACCTGTTGATACAGGGCATGCCTTTGGATTGGTTCTGGAAGCACTGGCAAGGATGCGAGGAGCAACATGGGTGAGAACTTCTGTGTCTTCCCCAGTGGCCACAGGCTCGGTGCTGAGGCCTTGCTCAGCTCGACACCTTTCCATTTGCTCAGCCACTTGAGGAACTTTTTCTCACCTTCATGCTCATGCTCCTGCCCTGCTTTGCTGATCTTCCCAGCTCTGTGTTCTACTGCTTTTCTCTCCTTGATGCTCACCCCCTCAGCACAGCTTTTGTCTTCAGGGGAGCTGTCTCTGCTAGCTGTTTCTTCCAACCCTCTGGAACCACCTTCCCTGTTTTTTATTGCTCATTTGTGCTCCTTCCCTGCCCATTCCTGCAGGCCCTGAGAGAAGAGCTTTCTGCTAGGCAGGACTCAAATAACTTCCTGCTGCAGCAGCAGAGACATCAGGAAGAGAAGTGCAGGGTGGTGCAGCAAAGGCTTGAGCAACTGGAGGAGACGTGTAAGAAGTCCAGCAGCCACCAACAGCACCTTCAGTCTTTAGTGGAAACACTCAGAAGGTGAGCATTTCCTCCTCCTCCTGCATTCCAGAGGCAATCTGCTTCCAGGTGTGGGAGTTCAGAGGTGTCCTGGGTGAAGAAATCACCTGCCCTACCATGTGGAGGCCTCAGTGTGGCTCTTGATCATCGTCCTGTCTGGGTTTTTCATGCTCTTCTGTGACTGTCTGGGAGGTGCACAGCCGTGTTGGAAGAGAAGACTCCTCCTCCTCACCGCACTGCTTCCCTGAATTTTGTTCTTTGCATGCCCCTGCCCAGTCATTGCTTCTCACTGAAGGAAGGCAAAATCCTTTCTTCCTTTCCCTTTGCCTCTGGAGGATTTCCTTGAGAGAGAAAAAGCAAGGTCTTCCTTAGCCCCCTGCTCCATCCAGGAGTGCTGAAAATGGGATTGGGGACTCTTCAGGCCTCTTTGTTCTGACTTAGCCTTGTTTCTGCAGTGACTGTGCAAACCTTGAGAAAACTAGGGAAGAGTTACAGGAACAGCTTGGATTAATGGAGCAAGAAGCTTCACATCTGCGTCAGAGTAATGCTGAGCTGCAGATGAAGGAAGAGTCGGCCCAGGCAGAAAAGGCAAAGCAGCAGGATAGGATGGAGAGAGCACGCCATGAGCAGGAGCTCCTGTGAGTATTAAACCTTTCTCTGGCAGTGCTGCCCTGAGGAGGCCTAGTGTGAAGGAATGAAGGATGCCTGCTCCTCTCTTTTAGTATAAACTGTTTTTTCTATAAAAACCTCTTTCCTCTCCTCATAGAGTGAAGGACTTGGCTACCCTTGAGAAAAAACACTCATTATTGCAGAGTGAGTTGGTAGTCAAGAGACAGACTCTGGAGAAATTGCAGCTTCAGAAGGATCTGCTGGAGCAAGAGAAGGATGAGATTGCCATGGCTCTGGAGAAGGTATGGACACCTTATTCCTAGGCAGCACTTGTGGGAGTGGGAGTTGTGCCACCAAGATCACCTGAGATGTTAGAAGAGAGGGACACTGTTGTTCTTGGAAAATGGTGATCCAACCAGGCAGGCTCTTTGGGGTCATTGGTCCCCATGATCTTATTGGGAGCTGTGCCCTAGGAGTTAGTCTAAGATACCCAGGGGAGGTGGAGTTGCTGCCTGCAGTCTGGGATTTTGCTGCCCTTGTTATCCCATTGTTCTTTTGCCTCTCCAGGCAGAGCGGTCAGTGGCAGAGCTGACAGGGGCTCAGAATAAGCTGAATGCTGAAAGAGCTGATCTACAGGCTGCGGCAGTGAAGATGAGCAGCATCAATGAAGCTCTTGCATTGGACAAAGTGCAGCTGAACAAATACGTGTGGCAGGTGAGCAGAGTTGCCAGAGATGTTGCCAGATGTTTGTCTCCAGCTGCTGCTGCTTCTCAGCCTTCTTACCTTGGCACAGTCTGACCAACTGACTGTGGCAGTGTTCCTTTTGTGTCTAAGCTGATCTTTGATAGTAATTCTTCCTGTACTTTATTTCCTCTATGCTTCTCTGATTGTAGCTGGAGCAAGAGAAGGAAGTTTTGTCTGCTAAAGTGAATGAAATGGAGAGAGCAAAGATCTGTGAGCAGGAGAAGCTGAACTTGTGTGAAAGAGCAAACGAAGAGCTCTGTGCAGAGAAAGCCCGTCTAGAGCAGCTGCTGAAGGAAGCAGAGGAGCAACGGGAGGAGCTGCAGCTGGAGCTTAGGACACTGGGAGAGGAGAAAGCAGAAACCCAGGAAAAATTCCGTCAGGTGACCAAAAGTATGGTGCATCCATGTGGGCACTGGGCTGCTTGGATGACGGAAGCTTTACCTGTTGGATTCTGCAGTGGTTTTATTGAGGGGACACGTGATAGTGCTGGAGGTCACAAGGCTTTGTTTGCTCCGTTTTGGAAATGTGTGGGTGGCTTGCAGAGCTGTTCCACAGTTCTCAGAGTTGTCCTCTGCTTCTACAGAGTCTTTTAGTCCACCTGTCTTTGTTGATCCCTTTTTGGCTCTTGATAAGCTGCAAAGAGATGATTGTGTTGTCGATGCATCTGAGTGGGTGGCAAAAGATGTGGCAAAAGGATCAAACTGTAGCTCTGAATCGTTTTTCTATAACCAAAAACAGATTTGCATGTTTCTGTTGGTGTTTTTTGTCATGAAATTGGAGCACATCTAGAGAAGGGAACAGAGCTGGGGAAGGGTCTGAAGCACAGGTGTGACAAGGAGTGGCTGAGGGAGCTGGGGGGGCTCAGCCTGGAGGAAAGGAGGCTCAGGGGGCACCTTCTTGCTCTTTACATCTCCCTGTGACAGGAAGGTGCAGCCAGGTGGGAGTCGGGCTCTGCTTCCAGGGAACGAGGGACAGGACAAGAAGAAACAGCCCCAGGCTGTGCCAGGGGAGGTTTGGATTGGGTGTTACAGGAGAGCTGCAAGAGAAGGGCTTGTTTCTGATGGTCTCTGTCACACAGTCTCAGTTCTGGGTTATGTGGCAGGTTTGGCAAATACAAACCAGAGGTTTTGCTTCTGAAGAAAAGAGGCCAAAAACACGACTTAGTCTTCAGGCTTGAATACCGGCAAGGGCCATTAGTCCCTTTCTTTGTGTAAGACAAGGAAGTGGTCTTGTTGGTGTGAACTGCTGCACAAGGAGAGTGTGCTTCGGCCACATCAGCCAGAGTTCCATCAGTCACTAAATAACCGCTCACCACAAGAGCTGTTTTCCTGCCAAGTATGCCCCCGTTGCAGAGAGCTGCCTTGAACATTGAAGGAGGTGACATTTTGATGTGGGTTTTGTTCTAGATGGGGAAATCCTGTATCATTTCCCTTGCTTTAGTGAGCA
>VZDJ01000761.1:109052-156578 GCA_008694505.1 Cyanoderma ruficeps | reverse complement strand
TGTGCTCTGTTTTTCCAAGACTTCCCTCAGAGTATCTTCCCTGTTCCCTTATCGCTCCCCTTTTGGAGTGTACTGGTAGGTGTCCATAGGCAAAGGGAGTTTGTAGGACTTTTCTTTTACAGGCATGGGGAGGGCTCAGCAGGAATGCTGACAAGAGAAAACTCATTTGAAAGACTTGTCTGGAGTATTTCTGAGCAGCAACCCAGAGATGTCTTCTGGGCTGTATTTTCAGTCACTTCCTGGGAAGCTGTGTCTCCCCTGGGGCAGACAGTGGCCCAGGGGAGCAGCAGCCCAGTGCCCTGAGAGCACGTGAGCCCATCAGTCTTTGCCTCTTGCCACACAGATGTTGCAGGAGCAGTGTGAAGCCCTCTGCCCTTTCCTTCTGAGCAGGTGCTGCTGGAAGAGCAGAATGAGAAGAGTGCTTTATCAGAGGCACTGCTCCAAACTCAGGGAGAGCTCAGCCAAGCCTGCCAGCAGGTCCAGCAGCTCAGGCAGGAGGTGAAAGAGCAGCAAGAGAAGGGGCAGGAAAGTCTGAGTAGGCAGGGATCAGAGTGCAGGGCAGGGACAAGGGGGCACACAAGGCAGCTCCTGGCACTGAGGAGGCAAGGGCTGCTTCAGGCCCTGGGAGCACAGAGCCTGGAAAGCCCCAGAGCTCAGCCCCAGGAAGGAAGACTTGCAGTGGAAGCAGAGCTGGGCAGAGAAGCCAAAAGAAGTAGCGGAAGGAATGGGATTTTGAGAGAGCAAGTGGGAAAAGCTGAGCCTGAGGAAAGGTCTCTGGAAGCTGCTCTGCATTTTGTTGCCAGACCATCAAGGCAGAGCTGCAAGCTGAGCTGCAGGAAGCTCAGAGTGAAATCCGGGCCGCGCAGAGGAGGCACCAGGAAGAACTACAAGGCGTCAAAGAGGAAATGAATGTTCTCCTTGAGCAGAGGGAGGCTCTACAAAAGCAGGTGAGTGAAACAGCAGTGGCACTGCAGTCATCCAGCCAAGGGGTCTGTGCCCTTCTTGCTTTTCCATGGCAGAGCAGCAGCTGATGGGACGATCCATCGTGCTCTGGGGGCTCCATGGCAGCTGCTCTGAAGGACACTCAGTGCTCTGCTGAATCTCAGTTGCTACCTTGGACAGCTGGGCTAGTCCTCTGGGCTGTTGGCCAAGCAACCATCAGCCTGGATTCCTGCTGGCCTCCTCTTGCTAGCCTAGGTTTTGGAGGTGCTTTTTCAGTTGCCCTTGGTGGGCCACTTAGAGATTGAAACAAGTTGTCCATATCCATTGTGAATCTGGTGCTCTCAGGACAGGGAGCAGTGGGAAGTTTTCCTTTCCCTTTCCCCACAGCCTCTGCTCTGGCTGACAGTGACAGGCTGTGGCTGTAGCCTCTGACTGCTCTGTTCTGTTTGACTGCAGGTGGGAGAGTTGACATCCCAGCTGGCAGCCTCCCGAGAGTCCCGGGAAAGAATTGTCCAGAGAGCACAGCAAGATGTGACTGAGGCCCAGGAAGAGTTAAGGCAGAAGGTGTTGGAGGTTAAGCATGTCCAGAAGATGCTGGAGGAGGCAGAACATCAGAACAAGGAGCTGCAAGTGCACCAGCAGATCTTGGAGAGGGAAAAGAGTCATTGGGAAGAAGTGGCACAGCAAAATTCAGAATTGCAGACTGCTGTGAATACCCTAGAGAGTGAAAAAGCCAGGTAAATGAAAGCCTGTGGGGTTCTGGATTGTGGTGAATGGATTCCCTCTTTGTCATCTTTGCACCTGCCAGGGGCTCTGGCAGCATTTCTGAAATGGCAGATTCTGAACTCTCCGTGCAGACACATCTCATTGACTGGATGTTGTGTTTCATTTTCTTTTCCTTTAAGCCTTCAGTCACAGTTTTTCTGAAGACCAAGGCTCGTGGGGTAGCTCTTTCCCTCTGAGGGATGTTGTGTTGTTAGGTTAGGTGGGTGTGTTAACACTGCCCAAGCTGCAGTGTAAGGAGCTGGATACCTCCATCAGCTGCACCTTGGCTCCTGTAACTTGAAGCCTTTGGGATCTGGATCAGCCTGGCATCTGATGCGTTTTGTTGACACAAGATGTGTTAAACCCATGATTTTTTTATCTAAGCCAGATGGACAGAATCACAGAATGCACAGGGTTCAAGGGACTGCAGTGGCCCATCTGGTCCCATCTCCCTGCTCAAGCAGTGTCATCCTGAGAATATGGAACAGGATTGCATGTAGATGGTTCTGGAATGTCTCCCATGTGGGAGACCTCACACCTTCCCTGGGCAGCCTGTTCAGGGCTCAGTCTCTGCACAGGAAGGAATTTCTTCCTTCTGTCCATGTGGAATTCCTGGGCATCAGGTCCTGCCTGTTCCTCTGGTGCCATTGCCGGGGCCCAGGGAGCAGAGCCTGGGCCCTGCTCGGAGCCCTCCCTGCAGGCAGGGACAGACAGGGCTGAGGGCCCCTCTCAGCTGGGGCTCCAGGCTGAACAGCCCCAGCTCCCTCAGCCTTTCCTGGGCATGGAGATGCTCCAGTCCTCTCATCAGCTCTGTAGCCTCTGCTGGCCCTGCTCCAGGAGCTCCCTGTCCCTGCTGTGCTGAGAAGCCAGAGCTGGACACAGCATTCCAGATGTGCCTCCAGGCCTGAGGCGAGGGGCTGCATCCCCTCCTTGACCTGCTGGTAACACTTCTCCTTGTGCTTTCCCAGATCCCAGTGGCCACTTTGGCCACAAGGACACACTGCTGGCTTGTGGAGAGTTTCTTGTCCACCCCCAGGTCCTTCTCCACAAAGCTGCTTCCCAGCAGGTTGGCCCCAACTTGTGCAGTGCCTGGGGCTGTTCCTTCCTGGGTGCAGATCCCTGTGTTGGCCCTTGCTGAATTTCAGAAGATTCCTCTCTGCCCATCTCTCCAGCCTGCTGAGATCCCTCTGAGGGGATGCACAGTGATCCTGATGGGGAGGCATCAACCACCTCATCCAAGTCAATGGACAAGTTCAACAATAGTGGGCCCAGGAGTGAACCCAGAAGGACACCACTAATGACAGGCCTCTAACAAGACCCTCTGCCACTGATTACAACCCTCTGGCTTCTGCTGTTCAGCCAGTTCTCAGTCCAGCCCATTGTCCATTCCTCCAACCCCCACTGCCTGAGTTTCCCCAGGAGGATGTTGTAAGTGACAGTGTCAAAAGCCTTGCTGAAATCAAGGTAAACCATATCCACTGCTCTCCCTCTGTTCACCCAGGTAGTTGTTTTCATTGTAGAAGGTAATCAAGTTGGTCAGGGATGATTTATCTTTAGTGAATCCATGCTGACCATTCCTGATCACCTTCTTGTCCTTCCATGTGGGTAGAGGGGGCTCTAGCATGAGGTGCTCCATCACCTTTCCAAGGATTGAGGAGAGCTTGACAGGCCTGTAGTTCCCTGGGTCCTCCTCCATGCCCTTTCTGAAGACCAGAATGACATTTGCTTTTTTTTCCAGCCCCCAGGCACGTCTCCTGATCTCCATCACCTTTCAAAGATAATGGGGAGTGGCCTTGCTCTGGTGTCCACAAGCTCCCTCAGCACTCGTGGACACATCCTGTCAGGGCCTGTGGACTTGTGGATGTTAGGTTGCCCAGGCACTCACTGACCCAGTGCTTCTTGAAAGGAAAGTCTTGCCAAGAGATAGTCTTCCTTCCAACATTCCTTTAGCCTGGTATCCTGGGCCAGAGATCCCTGAGGGGTGGTCTTGTCTAGTACAGACCAATGCAAAGAAAGGCACACAGGAACTCTGCCTTCTCTGCATCCTGTGTTACCAGGGTCCCCCTTCCATCTAGGAACAGACACACATCATCCTTGGTTTTCCTTTTGTTACTGATGTATTTTGAAAAGCCCTTCTTGTTGTCCTTGACATCCTTGCCCAGATTTAATTCAAAGGTGGTCCTTGGACTTCTTTGTCTCATTTCTACTTACTCCAGCAATCTCTATATATTCATTCCAAATGGCCTGAGCCTGTTTCCATCTCCTGTGTACTTCCTACTTGCACTTGGGGAATGACAGGAGTTCTTTGCTTATCCACTCAGGTCTCTTGCCCACTTTGCCTGATTTCTTGCTCAGTAGGATGCATTGTTGTTGAGCCTGGAAGAAGCGATCCTTGAATATAAGCTTGGACCCCTTTACCCTGCAGGGCCTGTTCCTATGTGCTTCTTTCAAGAAGATCCCTGGAGAGACTAAAGTTAGCTCTCGTGAGGTCTGTGGTTGTAATCTTGCTTGCTGCCCTGCTTTTTCCTACCCTCCAGCTGAACTCTGCAATCTCATTCATAGGCAGTGCAGCCAAGGCTGACCTCAAGCTTCACATCTCCAACAAGGTCTTCCCTGATTGTTAGGATATGGTTGACCAGCATGCTGTTGTGAGATCCTCCACTGCCTGTGACAGCAAGTTCTCCTCAATGCTTTCCAGGAACATCCTGCACTGTGTTGCCTCTCTAGCTGATGGCAGGGAAGCTAAAGTCCCCCACAAGAACCAGGGTCTGTGACTTTGAGGTTGCTTTATGTTGCCTGTAGAAAGCCTCATCTACTTCTCCTCCTGTTCAGGTGGCCTCTAGCAAACACCCACAGCACTGTCACCTTTATTTGTCTGTCCTTTTATGCTGATCCATAAGATCTGGACTCACTTCATCATCTACCCCAGACAAAGCTTGACAGGTTCCAAGTGTTGCCTCACATAGTGGTCAACTCCACCACCCACTCTGAGGCGCCCAAGGGATATGAATGTCTCTCATGGCCATCTGTTGACTTGTCCACAGGCTGACTCTGTCTCTGGAAGAAAAGGATCTGAGCATCAGAAGCCTGGAAGAAAACAACCTGGCCCAGATCAATCAGACATCTCAGCTTCGTTCTGCCCTTAACCAGGCTGAGGAGCTCCACTCAGAGCACAGAAGAGAACTGCAGGAGCTCAACACCCAGGTGAGCAGTGCACTGGCATCCCCTTCTCCAGGGACACACAACACCACCTTTGGCGTGGAGGCCCCAACCTCTTTCCCCTCCCCGCAGCATCCGCTGCTGCTGTGTTTGGCCTTGTGCTGCTGCTGCACCCTGAGGCCAAGGCTGGCTCTGGTGTGTGCTGCCAATGTCTTCTCCCATTCTCTGCCGAGTCCCAGCAGGCAATCTGGTAGGAGAAGCAGCAGCAGACTGCTCTGGAGCTTCTCTGTCCCTCTGCTAGCAGTGATGTCCCAGACAGAGTTGGTGCCTGTGCCAGGCCCTGAGCAATGTAGGGACACAGACGTGGCTATGGCAGGCTGGGGAGGGCACTTCCACCACAGCCAGTTCAGCTGGTGGTCAGAGCTGCAGCCTCCAGGATGCCCATTGCCTCCCTTTCCCTGTTTTCTCTACATTTGTCTCCACTGCAGTCCTTGCTTCTGGGCCTCCTGTTTCCTGCGTGGTTTTTGCCTGAAGTCATTTCTCCTTTCTTGCTCTCCCTGCTGCCCACTCTGAGCCTCAGGAGCAGCCCTGTCCCTGAGGCTCTGTGCATCCATCTTCCAGATCCACACCCTACAGGACACAGTGCTGCAGATGGAGGCTGCCCAGGCAGCTCAAGAGAAGCAGCTGCTGCAGGAGCTGGAGGAGTCCCGAGCAGGAGAACGGTGCTTGAAGGACTCAGTGCAAGTGCTGGAAATGGAGATGTCTGAGCTGCGTGTGAGGCTCCAGAGCTCCGAGAACAGAGCAGAGACCTTGGCGACACAGTGTCAGCAGGCCAGCGGTGCCCATCAGGAAACTCAATCCCAGCTGGACAAACTGCTCTTGGTTCTCCACCACATGATCAGGGACATCAGAGATGTGGTCATTTGGAGCTCAGGTAAGTGTGCGAAGCTGGGTGAGCAGGTGTGGGAGAGGAGGTGGAGTGAGGGGGTGGTTCCTGGTATCCTGGTTTGATACACTCACCGTCAGTATAGGCTGACTGAGGCCTTGGGTTTTCTTGACAGCTTGACTTCCCTATAGAGACACAAGTCCATGTTTGTATGTAGAGAAATGATCAGAGTCAGAAGGGAGAAGGGCCCAAGTTCTGTCAAGCCACAAGGCCCGTGCACCTGTCTTTGAGGCAGTGCTGACGTTAGTGGTCATCAGAATAATGTCAGCCTGTGATACACATCCTGCTGCAAGGTGAGCTCTAGGACAGTGACAAAGGCACCTCCTCTTAGGTAGAGAGGCCTTGTTTCTTGGAGACCATGGATTAAATCTTGAAACAGAATGTCTTCTCTTTTTAGAAGAAGGTCATGTTGTGGGCCTAACTGCTTCTCAGGCTGGGGATGTCCCTGCAGAGCTCACAGTGGACAGAGTGGCAGCAGCTTTGCAAGACTTGCAGCAGCACCTGGAGCATTCCCAGAAAGATCTGGTAATGTGTCTCCAATGCACCCAGAAATCCTGTCTTGCTGCTGGGCTGCTGGACAAGCACAGTGCCAAGGCCAGGATGGATGTCAGTCCTTGTAGGGGGGTTGGCTCACTGGCATGGGGAGGAAGGAAGATCACAATCACATCTACCAGAACAGTCCAGCTGCCCTCTCCCACCTGGGCTATTTCTGCTTTAGTGTTTGTAGCCCTTTGTTTGCGGCCAGCAGTGGTACTGGCAAATGATTCTGCTCCTCTTACCTCTTCCAGAATGATGCAAGGAAGAAGATACAGGCCATGGAGCTGGAGCTGGGCACGGGGCAGGCTCAGATGGACAATCTCAGGTCTCACAATCAGGAGCTGCAGATACAGTTGGAGGAAAGTGCGCAAGGTACAGCTTCTCCTCTCCCACCCACTGCCCCATCACGTCTCTCCAGCAAGGATCTCTGATTCCATGTAGAGGAAAAGTGCCAAGAGATGGTAGAAGGGAAAAACAACCAGCACGAGATTTACCCATCCAAGTGCCTGTGAAAGCTTTTCTCAAGAAGGATGCCATGGCTGGCAGTGCCATCTGGCTGTGCTGTGGCTGATGCTGTGCACAGCTGGTGTCTTTCAGGTGCCCTGTCTGTGCTAAGGAGCTGTAGCTGGATGCCTCAGCTGCATTCCCCCAAACTCCAGGCCCTGCCAGAGCCTCCAGGCTATTGGCCTCTCTGGAGCAGGGCTGCACAGACATTCATGCTCCTTTGTCTCTCTTGGATTTCTCACTCTGCACAAACCCAAGAGCAAACCCACTTGCCTATTCCTCTGAACCTTGCCCCTTTCATCCCTGCTTTTTGCTTTGCCTGGAAGTTTCCCTCATTTCTGTCAGCTTTGGAGCTCTTGTGGGCTTAAGGCCTGGCAAAGACAGGGAAGGCAGAGAAGACAGTGCTGTTGTCTCTGCAGGATGCACAACAGTTTGCCTTTACTTTGCTTTTCCCCTTCTTCTTCCCCTTCTCTCCTGCAGCAATGTGGAGAGCAGAACAGCAGAATACCTCGCTGGAAATTGCCCTGAAGGAAGAGGCTGTGACCCTTCGTCAGGAGGTGGCATCTCTGCAGAGGAAAGCGGATAGTCTGGAGCAGGAAAGGAATGATGTGCAGGTGAGATTGGCAGATGCCACAAAGGGCCATTTCCTGGCTGTGATTGGACTTCGTATTATAGTTGGAAGGAGCACTTTTTTTCAGTTTGACTTCTCTAATTTCATTCTTCCAAATATGGAGGAAAAAATATTGTAGTCATGCCAAAGCCAGTTACTGCTGAGGCTGCTGATTTCCCTCCATGCCAAAATTCTGTGGCCTAGAAGCTTTAGTTCCCAATGTTCACACTCTCTCTTGTGACATTTCATGATTTGGGTGATTCCTCATGTCCAAACCCATGTTGAGATTTCTAAATATCTGAACCTGGAAGGAGCTGTGAGAAGACCAAGTTTGCTGTTAATAGAAATGTGTTTGGTCTTGGCCATCTGAGAGCGGCCAGTGGGGAGAGAAGAGAGGAAAGCCAAGTGCTGATCCAGATAAGGACGTGTGCCTGCAGGGGCAGAACTCGTCCTGAGTGGCAGCAGAGAATGACAGACTGATCTGGCCATGGCTGCTCCAAGAGCGGGCAGTGGGCTCTCGGGGATGGTGCCATGGGAACTCCACACAGGAGAGGTCAAAATCCACTCCTGTTGGGCCAACCCCAGGGGATGAAATGCTGGGGGTGTTTGGTCTTCCCTTCCTCCCTTATGGGGAGCACATCCTCATGGCACTGCCTAAATCCTGCTTAGCGTGGACTTGAAATCCTGGCTGCAGTTCTGGCAGCTCCTCCCCAAAGGAACATGGGAGTGGAGCTGCAAGATGTTGGGAAAGGGCAGAAAGGAAGCTGGGACAGGCTGAGTGAGCTGGGAAAGATGCAGCATCAAGGGGGGCCCAGCAAAGGTCTGCAGCATCCCAAGAGGCAGAGAGGCAGCCTGTGCCTGCCCCTGTGGCAGGAGTCCAGACGTGGTATGAAAGCAAACTGAGAGAGGGAATGAGTGACCCTTTTTCTCCCTGTTTTGCAGCATGAGTGGGATAGGCTGCAGGCAGATAAAGAAAAACTAGAGTATGAGATGAAACTTCTGGAGGAATCAGTCACAGCCTCTGAAACCCGAGCAAATACAGCAGTAGACAAGAATCACTCCCTTGAACAAGAACTCCAAAGCGCACTATCCATGTTAAAAATTAAAAATGAGGAAGTGCAAAACCAGGGGAAGAAAATGGAAATTCTTCAGAAAGAGGCAGCAGAGACCAAGGCTTTGCAGGAGCATCTCACTCATGTGACTGCCATCCTGTCAGAGAGGGAGGAAGAAATGAAGTTGTACCAAGAGCAGATGAGAATGTTGGAAAAGCAGAAAGAAATGCATAAAACTGCTCTTAATCAGGTTATTAAGGACATAACAGAGAAAGAACAGAAGACAGAATCCCAACAGGAACAGATACAGGAGCTAGAGAAGCAGCAAGAAAAGCAAAGGATTGTTTTAAGCAAGATGAGCCAAGAGCTGGAAGAGAAGGACCAGGAGATCAGATCCCAACAAGAACTGATAAGGGAGCTGGAGAAGCAGTTAGAATTGCAGAACTTTGCTGTCAGCAGGGTGAGCAAAGAGCTGGAGGAGAGGCACCTGGAGATCAAATTCCAGGAGGAGAAAATAATGATTCTAGAACAGCATGGTGCAGTACAAGTCAGAAATCTGCTCGTGGATCTTGATGATATGAAAGGAAACCTAAAGGAGAAAAGGTTGGAGCTTCTTTCTCTAACTCAGCAGATTCAAGAACTGGAAAAGGAGAGAGAAGACGTGAAATCTCTAAATGCTAGCCTTGAACACCTGCAGACTGTTCTTAAGGACAGAGAGAGTGAGTGTGATACTCAAAGGGAAGAGTTAAGGCTCTTGCAGCAGCACAGGGAACAGCAAGATGGGAATCTGCAAGAGCTTCTTGGTAAAGTAGAAATCATGACACTTTCTTTATCTAAAAAAGATCAAGAGCTTGAGTCACAACAAAAGCAAATGCAGGAAGTTGAAAAAGTCATGGAAATGCAGTTAAAGACTGTCCGTGACCAACTGGAGCAGACCTTAGCAACCTTAAAAGAAAAAGACAGACTTATGGATATCCAAAAGCAACAAACAAGGAGCTATGAGGAAAAAACAGAAGAACAGATGAATGTCTTGCACAGAGACTTAGAATACTCTAGGACAATACTGAAAGAAAAGGATTTAATGATTGAATCTCAGAAGGAACTGATTGAGACCTTCCAAAAACAAAAGCAAGACTCTGAACAGCAGAAGCAAATTCTGCGGCATCTTCAAGTAGAATTGAAGGAAAAAGAGAAGGAAATTTTGTCCCTTAGAAAGCAATGTGAGGCATGCAAGGAAAAGGAGGAAAAGCATGAAGCTGAGCAAAGCAATTTCCATGCAACAACACTGACTCTGAAAGAAAAAGAGGAAAAGATTTGTGTTCTGGAGGATGCCATCACAAAACTTCAACTGCAGAAGGAAGAGACAGCGCTACAGACTAAAGCCATACTGCAAAAACTAGAAGATGCTGAATCTTCTCTTGAAACTAGAGATCAAGAGATAGTGTCTTTGCAAGAGCTTGTCCAGGACCTTCGAGAGCAGAAGGAGGTGGCAGGCAAGCAGGCCAAAAGCCTAGAGCAGGATCTAGACAAAGCGAGCCAGATGTTGCAGAACAACCATTTGGAGTTCCTCAAGCAGACAGAGCAAATGAATGCATTCCAGCTTCGTGAAGAAAGCATGAAAGTAGCATTAACATCATGTCAGAAGCAAGTGACTCTGCTTGAGGAAGTGATGAGGAAGAAAGATGAAGAGAGTGACGCACTTAGGCAAAAACTCCAGCATGTAGAAGAAGAACTGAAGACTTTGCAGAATCTCCAGCGTAGGCTAACTGAGAAGAATGAAGAGGTTACACATGATGGAGAGCAAGTGTTCCTGAAAGAAGCCTTCCCCGAGAAAGAAGAGATCAAGGCTCAAAGTGAAAAAAAGCAGTTAGAAGAGGAAACGAGAGCTCTTCGGGAAGATCTCCAGCATGTTGAGCAGACTCTGACAAAGAAGAATAAAGAGATCAAGTACCAGACAGACAGAGTCAAGTATTTAAAGAAGACTCTGATAAAAAGAGAACAAGAGCTTAGGAGGCAGAGTGAACTCCTGAAAGAATTAACATTGGCTTTGCGATGGAAAGATGAAGGGGAAACCCTAAAAAAACAAATCCAAAAACTCCAAAAATGGGAGGAAGAGGAAGTAGAGAAGAGGAAAATTCTCCAGGAGAGAGACCATTTCTTGGAAAGGCAGAAGGAAATTACCCAACAATTGGAAGCTGAGAGAGAAGCCAATGGCGAAGAATTGGAGCATGTGGCTGCTGCTTTGAAGCAGAGAGAAAACAGAGAACATGAATGGAGAGAGAACACTCAAGTCCTGAATGCTGCACTGAGCAAGAGTGAAATGGCCAATGGGAATCTGAAGAAAGAGATAACCATCCTGCAGAGAATGGTTTCAGAGAGAGACACAGACCGATTTCATCAACAGGTAGGCACTTGCATTGGCCTTCAGTCCACTCCAGTGTCCCAGAATTATTCCAACGATGTTTCCCATAAAGAGGTGGGACTCTATATCCCTGTCAGTCCAGGCCTGCTTGGGCAAAGCAGCCTGGGCTGCAGAAGGCAGCCTTGTCTGTGTGCCGGGCTCCAGCCAGAGACCACTGACTGCCAGATTGTTTCCTGGCATGCCTGGAATGATTGATACAGCTCTGGAGCTTGGTGTTCAAATCAGCTCCAGGCTAAAAGGTGGGCATGGGGAGCTGTTTCTCCCGTGCCCATGTAAGGGGAGGCAACACATGGGGATTTGGATTTGGTGTGGGAAGGAATGGAGCAGGTGAGCAGAGTGATGGACTAAACCCAGCAAAGTTTTGTACTGAGGGCTGAACAGCAGCTGCACTGTTGGTGCTTCCAGGATGCTTCCTGAGATGGAGATTTCTGAGGGACAGCTTTTCCAGTGCATTAAAATAATGGGATTTCTATTATTGCCTGGTCAGGTTAAATGCTTAATTATGCATTCAGGACATGGCTGTACTGCTATCCAAAAATCATGGAGGCAAACTTGTGTGTATTTCTCCAAAGTGAACTGATTCAGGTCCTTGTCTAGGTTTAGAAAGACAGGTATCTGCCAGGGAAACTGGGGTTCCCCTTAGAATAGAGGATGTAAACCCCTCACCCCCCGCCAAGTTCTAATTTTGCAATTAACGGCTCTCAGGCAAAGATTTGGGAGTAGGAATAACAGCTTTTTACTAAGAATATAAGAATACAATTGTGGTAGAAAAGAAAAAGAAAAAAAAGAAAACAAAACCACCCCACCAAACCAGCAAACCAACAAACAACAATTTTGAAAAGCCCTGACAGGGTCAAAGCTACAACCTTGTTAGTCAGGGTGTGGAAAGCAGTCCAAAAGTGAGTCCTCCTGGAATGGCAGGTACAGCTCCGCTGAGGCAGAAAATGATCCAGTAGCAGAAAAGAAAGGGGTCCTGAGGTGGTGAGAAGGGTCCAGCCTTCCTCCCGTAATCGGATGAAGCAAGACTCTGTGCTTGTTTAAAGTTCCAGCTTTATCCAGGTAAGAATGGCTGGCTCCTCCCACGGGGTGGAGCATCACACAATAGGTACGCTAGGATGTAGGTATGTGTTGGGAAGGGGAGACGCTTGGGAAGAGTGTTAATGGCCCATTAAAGATAAGAACAATGCTCTACCTGATACTGACCGTTGGCCCATTATCAAAAGGCACCCACCCCCAACTGTTTTTCAGCAGATGAAATTGAATAGACTATAACCCAGGACAGTCCTGCTAGTGAAACAGCTGCAATAGCCTGTGCTGCAGCCTTGCCAAGAATTTGCCTATATTCTAGTGTTCATTAGTATATTGGCATGTGTAAAAAGTGCTACTAAGAAAACAGTGTATTTATGCATTATACATTTACTTATGACTTGAAAAATATTACTTGTATCCTGATCCAGGATGCTGACAAGTATTTAAATCTGTTGATGAGAAGTAAAGATGTGACAAGGACAACAAATGTGAAAAGAGCATGAGATTTCAGTTACATCCATGTAGGTCAGGTATGCAAGAGCATTCAGTCAGGTAATGCAGTTGTATCCACACAGACTGGTTTAGTGCTGATACCAAGACTACATTTATAGGTGCTACAAGGACCAGTTCATGAAGAAAGGCACAAAGGAGGAGGTGGCTCCTGACTAAATTCAGAGCAGTGCATGTGGCCTGATTGATAATGTGATGTTTTCAAAGAGCAGTTCTGTATGAGGCTGTAACAGGTGAAGAGAATAGAGAACAAAACCAGTGTTTTATTACTGCAGAAATACATGCTTCACCCACATCTTGCATGTTTGGTTGTCTAAGAACAGAGAGTAAAACTGTGGGTAAGAGAATTTACAGTGATGAGCAAAGAGGATGACCAAAGATGGTAAATAACTTCCCGAAGAGGAAGATGTAAATGTTTAAGTATTCGCAACTGACAAGAAATGGCTGAGAGAGAGAAAGAGAGACACTACAGTGCTTTGTAAAACTATGGAGTGACTGGATAGGAAATTAATGCTTCAAGTCTCTCAAAACCAGAATGGGGAACACTGAACAAAACTAGCAGGAAGCAGATCCAGAAAAAATTACTCAGTTCTCCAAGGGGATTTGGAGGAGGGCCCCTAGAGAGAGGGTGTGTTGTTTTGGCCTGTGGACAAGAAGGAGGAGAAGAAGGACCTTAGCACTGTCCATTCCTGCTGTGGTCACTCTCCCCAGTGTATTGATCCTGACAGCCTTCTAACCTTTATGTGGCACCAGCTCATGGAATCTCCTCTCTGAATGCCCAGCAGGCTGTTGCTGAAGGGGAGCAGCTGTCATGGCTGTCGGAGAAGAGACTCATGTTGCAGAACTTGGAATGTCTGCAGCGAGCAGTTGCAAAGCTTGAAAATGAAAGGGTGGAGCTGAAGCAACAAAACACTGCACTCAGGAGGACTCTTGAGCAGGTAAACTGGGCTTTTGTTGCCTCTGTAGAGCCTCAGGCTCCTCTGGAACACTGCATGTTAGCCCAGGCAGCGCTTTGAAGTCCTCTGCTTGTTTCCTTGCCTCTCCCTATGCCTGCTGTGGGGCACACCCTTCTGTTTGTTCAGTCTCTTGTGGCAGCCCCAAAGGCACCTTCACTCTGCTGCCTCTCCCTGGCCCCGTGTCCCCAGACAAACACTGACTTGTCTTGCACAGCCCCCAGAGAGAGCTTTTTGCCCCCACTGTTGTCTGGTGCAATTCAGGGTCTCAGAGCAGAGATCTCCTTGCCTTGATGTCCGGAGGCCCTTTTTGCTCCATGTTTGCTGACAGGTTTCTCTGACCCTTTCTTCCATCCAACGTGCAGGTGGAACACGAACGGAGGAGACTGAAGAGATGTTTTAGGGGTCTGTCACTCCCAGATGCCTGTGGATTTTCCCTCTCTGAGTCTGAGCAGTGCAAGTTGCCCACTTCTAGACAGGTGAGAACAACATTTTTCTTGGTGTGAGAAGGCTTTGGTCATACAGAGGAATGATGGGAAATCCCAGTGGCAGCAGCCCTCCAGAGACCTAACAGAAGTCAAATATCGCCTCTGGCTGTGACCAAACAGACTGAAATAACATCCTTTCATTTTCTTCACAGGAGGAGTCTCATGCTCACTGCAGTCAGCGCTTAACTGAGTTACAGAACCAGGTGAGGAGTAGGAAAACTTTCCATCAAAGGCTGCTGTGGCTATACTCATGGGCACAGGTGTGCATGCTGCTACAGCCCGAGTTGTGTTTGGCTGTCAGGAAGTGAGTACAGCAGGTACTGTCAGTCGTGCACCTGTTGGCAATAACCAAACAACATTGTTATAAATGAGGTGACCCAAATTGAATCAAAAAAATCAAAGTTTTATTTTTCCAAATTGATCAAAATGATTTGCAAAAATAATAAAAACCAGAAAAATAGAAAAACAACAAGCAGTCAATTTTGCAATGAAACCCAGCAGAGTTTCTGGCCACAGCAGAACCTGATCAGGCTGGGAGACAGACACCAGATTGGCCCTCACCAGATCCTCAGTCGTCTGTTCCGAAGCGTTGTTTTTGGAACCCAGTTTTTATACAGTTTATTTCCCTCTGGGCGAAGCCTTTCCATGGAGATGGTCGGATTATGATATTCATGTGCCCTTTCATTCAGTTTCAACTCCTTTCTAAGCTGAATCTGAATGGAGTCCCCGGATTTGGTGTGAGTGGCTTTCAGGTGCAAAGGGAGGTCCCCCTTTCTAAACGGTACTGCTGTAGATTTTGGGGGCCCCTGCTCCGTGGGTGTAGTTTTCGGTTGTCCGGAGATAATGGTGGTGCTCGCTCGGCCCTTTTCACTTGCAGATTGAGAAATGAGCGCTCCTCCGAGGACTTCCCCTGGCAGCTGCAGCTGCCACTGCAGCTGTGGTCTCTGATGACCTGTGAATTTTACTCCCCATCCCCAGATTAATATATAGGATATTTTATAACAACATCCTTTACCTCGGTCTTATCTCTGACGTGTCTAAAGATCAGGCAAGATCAGGGGAAGAGAGATGGGATGAAATTCAGAACACTGGAAGTCACCTGAAAATACCAGAAGCATAGAATCATAAAATGCTAAAGGTTGGGAAAGCCCTCTGAGATTATCTAGCCCAACTATTAAGCCAGTGTTGTCAATCCCAACCCTAAACCATGGCCCGAAGTGCCACAACCATATGTTTCCTGAACATTTTCAGGGACAGTGATTCCACTGCTTCCTTGGGCAGTCTGGACCAGTTCTCCTTTGTTGCCTGTCTCCACTCTCCCTTGACTCTGTAACAGTGGACCTTGCATTTTAGCAGAAATCCAGGGATTAGAGGCAATGCCAGAGGCTTATTATTCCACTGGGCTCAGTTGCTCACATTGTGCTCTGCTTCTGTGTGGAATGCTCTGAAGTTTGGGAGAGGGAGAGTTTGCTCCCTGTCCCTCAGCTGCCTGTCTAGCAGCTCAAGTAGAAGAATCCTCCAGTAGCTCAGGGAAGCAGCAGCCCTTGTGCTGAGGCACAGTCTGTGGAAAAAGGGGTCAGTAGCCCAAATGTGTGCTTGGGAAATCTGAGCTGGGCTCCTAATTGCTGTCAGAACTCTCTCTAATGGACCTGTGGGGGTGAGGGGTGTACGTGGGAAGGCTTTGCCAGCCCTGAACTGGACTTGTTGATCACCTGAGCTCTGTTCAGGGGCAGTCTGGGAGCCTGTTCCTTTCCCCTTCCCCAAGGGCAGAGTGTTGGTGAGGGCTGGACTTGGAGGCTGTGTCTGCCCCGACAGCCGGTTCCGTGGGGCTGCGGATGCTCCTGCCAGCGTGGGCTTGTCTGAGCCGGGCCTTGTGCCTCTTTCAGGTGTCCCTGCTGCAGTCACAGCTGGCCCGGGACCGACAGCACCGGCAGAACTACATTGAGAGCTGTGCAAGGACCAGCCAGGAGCTGTCAGATCTTCACCAGGAGCTCTCCTGCTCCTTTGCAGCTGTGCTCAAGGAGCCCAAAGCTGCTGTTCTGGAAGCAGAGACTCGGAAGCTGGATCAGTCTCTGAGCCTTAACTCGGCACTGACATCCCTAGACAGTCAAGTCTCTGGAGAGACAGCCTGCGCATCCAAGAGCCAGACCTGCCAGAATCGATGATGACCTTAGGTAACAGCACCTCTTGTCTTCATTTGAATGGAAGGATTTCTGCTAAAACAAAGAGCTTATGGATGTGAGAAATGGGATCAACTCCTCAGGGCAGGGCTACTCTCTGCCTTTGGTCTCACATTCAGCTGGTGTCAAACCTCACCTTATATTGAGGATTAGGATCTATGAAGCATTATTTCATGAAGTAGATGATTTCTGGGGCCAAAAGTTGAATATGTGAGAACAATGACATAGGTAAGGAGAGAATGATGTATGGAGAAGGAAACCCAAACAAGAAATGAATAATTCCTGAAGAGTAAGACTTGTGGGTGACATCTGTCTGAGGGCAGCTACTTAAAAGGGCACAAAGTGTCCTACAAACAATTAAAGTAATGTAACAGTTTGTGGTGGTTGCATTTGCAAGCATCTCCTAGGGACAGACATTTTATTTTTTTTAAATAAAATTTTTTTCAGAAGAAAATTATACTTATTTTCACTGGCACAGTGAGGCTATTATGATCTCTTACCCTCTTCTTGAGGGCAGAGGTGTTCCCTGCAACAATGAATGGGAATTTGAGGTGTTATCAAACAAAGGGGTGAAGAGTGCACAGCAGGGATCAAAGTTCAGTGACAAATGAGGCTTCCCTTCCCTTCTCCCTTTTCTTCCATTTTTCCCTCCAAAGCACTGTTGCCCCAACAGCTGGCCCAGGGAACAGCTCAGCTGCTCTCCACAGGCTGTCAGTGCCCAGCTCCAGCCCTGCCACAGCCCGAGGCCACGGGTGTTGTGGGGAGCATGTCCTGGGCAGGGGGAGCTGCTCTTCACCACCAGCTGAATCCCCTCCCTGTCATGCTGCCCATGCCGCTGAGGATGCAGCCATGGGCTTTCTGGGCCAGTGCAGAGAGAAGTGTCCTCCGCCTCTTATCGCCACCTGTCAGTCCAGCAATCTTGTATCTATAGGATCTCTAGGTCATCTATAGGGTCTCTCAGGAGCTGGCCAGTCTCAAACACAGCTGAAGGAAGCTGGAACCCTCTGCTTCACAGCTGGAGCCCTTCTTACCGCTGCTTTCCTGCTGTAAATCCTCTTTTCAAGTTCCCCCAGGATGTGACAGATTGCAGGGAGGAAGAGTAGAGCAGGACGTGACTGGGGGATGTCTCACCTCTCACTGCCAAGTCCAGGGTGTTGCTGACAGCAGACCATTCTCTCGAGGCATTCATGGTGTAGCACTGGCAGCTGTAGTGGCCACTGTCACCTTGCTGCATGTGGGAGAGGTTGTAGTCACCTTGTTCTCTTGGGAGTAGCTGGGCTCGGGTCTGGCCCTCCAGGTACAGGTAACAGGCGGTGCGGAGGTGTAGCGGAACATCACGTCAGCTCCAGCAGTCACCTCGTGCCCAGGCAGGACAGAGAGGTCGGGTCTGGGCAGACGGAGCTCTGTGGGGACAGGAGAGGGAATGAGAAGGTGCAGATGGCTTTGATGGTGTGCCAGGAGCACCAGGATCTCTGTGAAGCCACCAACTGGCTCAGGCAGAGGTGAAAATGGTCCCCACCTCTCCAAGCCAGGGAAGAAGAGGAAAAACCCTGCTCATTGTTATAAAATATGATACATATTGATTTGGGGGGGGGGTGAGGAATTAAAATCCTACAGCTGCCAGAAACCACGGAAGGGACACCGGAGACGATCCATAAGGAATGCAGGACTCCATCAGCAAGTGAAAAGGACATGCCGACTCAACCCCCTCAGCTTTCAGCCACCAAGTATACACCGCCGCCTCCAGAGGAGACAGGTCCATCCCCAGCCCAGACAACCGAAACTGCTCCCATTCAAGGAGGGACCCCAAAATCCACAACGGGGCGTCTGGGGACAGAGACCTTCTCTACAACTGAAAGTGGGTTGAGCTAATCCTCGAAACTCCATTCAGATTCGGCGGGGACAACATCAGAAATTGAATGGGAAAGCCATTTCCAGGGAAAAGCCTGGCCCGGGGAAAAATAAACTGTATAAAAACGGGACCCTGGGAACGGCATGTCGGAGCAGATGATCGCGGACTCAGCGCGGGCTGGTCTGATATCTGCCTCCCAGTCACGATCGGACTTGTACTCTGCTGTGGCAGGAACCCTTGTCGGTTTCATTTCAATTCGGCTAATTTTCGTTATTTTATTTTTTTTTTTCTTTATTTTTTTATATATTTGAGATCTCTATAATCCATCTAATCTGCAGAAAAATAAAGCTTAGATTTTGATTAAGAGATCTGTGTCACGACTTTTATAACATCATCATGTAGACATAGAAGCCGAGTGGCTCTGTACATCCCAGTGTGCCCCTGTGGAATGTGAACCCATGAGAGGGGAAACAGCACCTCCCTCACCTGCATCCCCCACCATGGCCATACTCCTATTGCCAGATAGTCCCCACAGCTGCATCCCCCTGGCTATGGCCTGATGCCCCTGGGCCTGTAACCGTATCCCCATATCCCTGCCCCATAGCTATGGTCCCCTCACTATCACCTGATGCACATCCACACTGTCCAGTTGTGCGATGAGAAAGAAGAAGCAAGTTTATTTTGGGTTTTGGGTTTAAATAGGGTTTGGACTTTGACCAGTGATTGTGGGACGAGGTTGACATTTCTCTGACCCCACTGGTCAAGCCAGAAGTCCATCACATAGAGGAGTGCGAAAACAGTCTACTTTATGTTACAATGCATGAGAAAGCTCCAGTCCAAGAATGTAAACATCAGAAGGCTGAAAAATCAGGGCGAGATGTAAGTCTTCCTGTTCCTCTGCAGCTGCTGTTTCTGAGATAAAAAGCCACATTTCCTGTGAGTGCAGCAGGGAATTGAAACTGCTGGGCCAAGGAGGTGCCAGGGCTTCAGTGCAGGGGGGCAGAACTGGGCACCAGGCATTGGTCAGCGGTGGCAGCAGCTCCGGGTAGTGGGCAGGAGTCTCCCTGCAGTGCCCGTCATGGCCCTCAAGCAGCCAAATGCGTGAGTGGGTCTGGGGGGTGTCACTGGGGGTTTGTGGGGGAACATGGGGCATGGCTGGGGCGTTCTGGGGTCATGGGGGGCTGTTGGTGGGGCGGGGGACTCAAGGGGTGGTGGGGAGAACTGAAGGGTGACTGAGAGGTGAGGACTGTGCCGGTCAGGGCTCACTGGGAGGGGAGTTCGGGGGCTGCTGGATGTCTTGGTTTTGACTGGGAGAAAGAGAATTTTCTCTCCAGAAGAGGCTCCAGCGCTGTGTTTGGGATTCAGAGTGAGAACAGCGTTGGTAACACACTGACTTGGAGCCCCATTGAGCCGACTCCAAGTCAAGGACTTTTCTGTGTCCCATGCTCTGCCATCGAGGGTGGAGCATGGCCAGGAGACCCTAAACTGGCCAGAGGGAAATTCTGGACCACAGAACTTCTTGCCCAGTACAGAAACTGGGAGAGGGTTGGCCAGGAGCCACCGATCACTGCTGGAGGATGGGTGGGGCACTGGTCAGTGAGTGACGAGCGATTAGTGGGCATTGCTGGTTTCTCTTGGGTTTTATTCTGTCCTCTCTCCTTTTCACTGGTCAAAGTAGAAGTAGTAAAAGCAGTAACATAAATATATTTAATTGTGTTTCAGTTATTAAGCTGTTCTTGTGCCAACTTGCAGTTTTACCTTTTCCGGATTCTCCTCCCCATCCCACCAGAGCAGCGAGCGGCTGCGTGGGACTGAGTTCCTGGCCGTGGTTAAACCACATCAGGCCTTATTGGTGCTCAACTGGGGCACAAATAGTTGAGATAACAATAGATCTGAGCAGAGTGTGTTAAAATTGCTGTAAGCATCTCTTGTATTTATTTAGTAGCTGTGGGTTACAGTTTCCTCTCGGAGTTCCTGCCCTTGCACTCCAAGTGCATTTTATAAAACCCTTCCTGGTGCGTGTGGTCCCGTGGGAATGTTCATCCTCCCTGGCTCTGGGCTAAGGTTATCATTCTCTTGTGGTTGGGAACACCGGGCGGTGGTACGAGAGAACGGCTGGAGCTGAATCCAATCTGCCGGCTGTGCCCAGCATTGCCGTCCCCGCTGGGCTTCGGGAGCCATCCAGTGGGAGCTGTCAATAATTACACCTTTAGGCTTTTCTCCTGCGAGAGCCAGGCCATGAGACAAATCTTACAGCGTGTGGCCCTCCCTTGCCTTGCCCTCCATTTCCCAATGCTCTGCACCTACCCAAACCCTCAGGTCAAGTCCAAGAGGGTGGGCATGCCGACAGAAAGGTCTGACAAAACTGGGGGTGTGGTTTAAACTTGTTCCTTTTCTGTATAGCTGCATTGCCCTGCCAAGGGCACTCTGCTGCATTTGCCAGGTTTCTTACAGGCAGAGCCCACCAGGTGCACAGCCTGGGCTCTGCTCCAGCTCTCAGGCAGCCTTGTTGTTACAGAAACTTCCCTGTCTGAGCACCCCGGAGGCACTGTGGCAGTCACACTCCCACCACCAGACTGTTCCTGCTGGGACCAAACCCCTTTTGCAATGGGTGGCTCAGGTGAGCCAAAGGGTTCCCCCACTGACTCCTCCCACTCTCACACAGTCAGACCAGGTTTCCCACAGCACAGTCTCACGTGTCTCCTTCCACACAACAATTTATTCACAGCGCAACAACACAGAAACAGCTTGAGCCTCCAGGGAGGGCCCTTGAACCCCTGGGCTGTTACACCTTCACAGTCCAAGCACAGCAAAGTCTCAGCTCTCCCTCCCAAGGCTTGGCATCTGCCCTGTCTCTGAGTGGCCACTGGCCTGGCTGTGCTACAGGTCCCCAGGCTTTTTGTCCTGCCAAGGGTCAGCTCTTGCCTCGGGCTCCTGCCAGCCAGAGCTCAGCCTGGAGCTGGCAGTGCAGCCGCACCCCGAGCTACCTGCCCAGGTGTGTTCCTCAGCAGCCGTGCTCTGCAGCTGCCCAAGAACTGCACACAGGGCCTCCTACTCGGCCTCCCGGGACCCCAAGGGGAGCTGCAGGAGCTGCCTGAGCCCCGCCCCAGGTGCGGGTGTGTGTGAACCCTGCGGGGGCTCATGGCCCCAGTGGCTGAGCAGGACATGTGGCACAGGGAAGCTGGGATGCAGCCGATGCTGCTCCAGCCCTTGCCAAGCTGGAGAAGATCTGCAGCTGGAGAGTGTGCCAGAAACTGCTTTGGGAGGAGAGGAACACCGTCCCTGGGCTGTGCTGTTTCCCTAGAGCCCCATGGTAATCAATCACTGCAGCTCCACCAGATTGCTCTGCCTGTTGCCTTTGTGCAAGGAGTGAGGCTGGCAGGGCTCTGCAGTGTAAAAGCTGCCCCAAGAAACCAGATGGGCTGGAGGGACAGGTACTGGAAACCTCGCCAAATCCAGCCAAGAAGGGGTAGGAAATGAGAGTGTCACCATATGTGGCAAAAACCTCTTATCCAATACCAATTTGATGTGAATAAGCCGGCACTTCTTTATTCAGGCGCTGGGAACATGGGGGGATAACTTCTCTGGAAACATGTTCCACTTAACAAACAAACCCCATAAATTTAATATTCTTTTTCTGCTGAATCATTGTTCTGTACATTCTTTTACATTCTATGCATACAATGCCTGCTTTTAAATTTAACCTTTACATTGATTGGTTCTAGTAGTTAGTAACTTCATCAATATTCTTATTCTAAAAAAAATCATTGGTCATCTCCCCTGAGGTCTACTGTTTGGAATCCTTTATATTAAAATCAAGATGGGAAGGGTAGTGGGTTTCCAAGCAGTGTTACTGATGAGCGTGACCTCCATACAACAGTCCAGTAACTTCCTGGGGAGGTTTCTACGGTTACACATTCCAAACACAGCACTCCTGATATTGCTATGCCTTATCTTTCACAATTTTCTATTTATGAACATAGCTAACCCTTTTAGATTATTTGACTCCATGATCAAAATATTCACAACAAGGAGCAGCAGAAACCAGGGCAGGGGAGACTGGGAAGGTGGCAGAGACGTTTCTGGGCTGAAGGGGAGCTTGAGGAAAGGGGAGAAGAGGACTTTCCCTCAGCCCATGCTTCTCTTCTGTTTCTCAAAACATGACCAAGGAATCTCATGTTGCCAGGGATGGGCCAAATATCCCGTTTGCTGCAATTTCCCCCATTGTGGCTGCTTGGCCGTGCCATGGAAGAAGGTCTAAAAAGGGAAGGGGGGAAAAGGAGAGCCCAAACTGTGCATGTTTGGAGTGGCGATTCCTCCCATTCCTTCCTGCTGGCGAGGACACTTTGCCTCACAGAATGACAGGACAGGGGAGCGGGAAGGGGCCTGTGGACAGGAGCTCTCACAGCCAGGTCACACAGAGAGGGTCCCACAGGGATGTCCAAAGGGGCCCGCAGGTGGGACCCCCTCCCCCACCAGGTGTGGTGGGCAGTTTCCATATGACACAATGTCACCACGGTGATGTGACAATGTGGTGATGTGACATCACCATGATGTAACAATGCCCCATCACTGGGACACCTCTGGAGCACGAGGAGTCAGCGTGGCATTACAGCACCACGAGAGCGCTTGGAAGGAGCTGTGGAGCTCTGTCCCATTGCTGGTGTCCTGCCAAAAGGCAGAGACACTGCTGAGTGCACTGGGAATTGGGAAGAGAGCAGTGGACTGATAGAACTCAGTCAGTGAGGCTGGGGCTTGGGGATCTGCTCTAGGGCCTAAGGACCCTCAGGACCCTCAACTCCTTCTCTTGCACCTGCTGTGCCAGAGACTTATTGAGCTGCTGCCTGAATGTCTGTGTCTTCCCAGCTCAGCCCCAGAACTCCACACTGGGGAGACAGAGTCACCAGGCTGATGGATTCTTACCTGCTGAACCTCCCACTCGAAGTCAAGATCTATGTGGAGCCCAAATCCAACACTATCTTCTGCAGGGGAAAGCTGGGGGAAAAGGTAAAGGAAGTAAAAGAGAGCAGAAAAGCTCTCCTCTTTCATGGGGTCCCCATCATGCACAGTTCTTGTGACCACCTCCTCTACTGCAGAAGTTGCAGCCCTACAGTCAGGCAGAGCTGGGCAGCAGAGGGAAGCTCCAGGCTTCCTGGAACACAGAGAAGAAGCACTTGTCAGTGTCCTCACTGGTTTTTGGCACTGTACATGCGTGTGGCCAGGTCCCTGCCTGCAGCAAGAGGCTGTGTTTGTCACAGTGCCAGGACAATGAGCCCCTCCAGCTCATCCTGCCATGTTGAGCCAGGCTCTGGTGGACCTTTGAGGGAAACTCCAACCTTCTCCTGCTTATTCTGTTGGCATATTTGGAAGAGCTTGGGTTTCCCTGGTTGGGGAATGCACACACTGTCCTCCTCCTCCAGTTTGCACTGCACCTTCCCAAGGCAGAGACTTGCCAGAGGTGAAAGCGGAGGCGGCCGACACAGCCCTTGTGCCTGCCTAACCCAAGGAGACTGGTTTCATCCATTCTAACCTGGCTGCATTTCAAGCACTGGGCTTGACCTTTTCAGTTGGAAGGTTCATTTGTGGGTTGGTCATCAGTTCTTCCTGGGGGCCTAAGGTGTCTATTTGCTGGTGGGGTTGCTGCTGGGGCTTGTCTTCTCCCCCTCAGCCCACCCCATCAGAGCCCAGCCTGGCCCAACACGGCCCTGCAGTCTTTCTGTGAGGGCCTCTGTGCCTTCAGAATGATGGAGAAGAGTGCTGGTCTTCAAAGTACCTTGCTCTTTTCACAAGTACCATATGGCACCTCTTTGCTGCTCTCTCCTGCCTCCTTCATACTCTGGGAAATGTCTCTTACAGCTTCACGGGCCGTGTCCTTTCAATTTTGATGATCCTTACATCCGCCGCATGAGCCTGCAATACAACTGCCTGCATGACCCCCACCTTCAGGACTACCACAAGCGCAAGGACATCCTGCGGATGCTGAAGAGACAGGGCGTCGTCACCAGTGACAACAAGGTAGTTTTGGGTGTTGGGCTGATTGAGAACAGCCCTCTTCACGTGGGGCTCCCACAGCCCTTGCTGCAGCCACCTGCTGCTGTCAGAGGGCAGGGCCATGTGCTGGTGTCCCTGGAAGCAGAAGCAGTGCCAGCATCCCCCTGGCAAGCCCCAGTCCTGCCCTTCTCAGCCTGCCCCCCGCTGCAGTTGAGCCCTGCCCAGGGGGACATCAGTGGCTCCAACCCCAGGGTATGGGGTAGGGCTTGGGGGCAGCTCCCCTCCCTCTGGGATTGGGCTGTTTTGGGGAAGGCTGCCTGCATGGCTTGACAGGGCATGGGGGATTCTGCCCTTGTTCCTCCATAGGTGGTTTGCACTGTGAAGGAGTTCAATGACTACAGGCAGTACCTAACTAGGATCAAGCTGCAGATAGAGAAGATCTTGGGGCAGCAAGAGGTAGGTAAAGCATTGTGTTCAGGGGCATGGGGCTCTGCGGGGCTGTGCTGCTGGGCCGGGCTCTGCAGTGAGGAAAGGATTCCATGGCTGGGAGCTGAGCCAGCACAGGGCACTGAGCTGGGCATGGGCAGCAGGGCCACGTGCAGGCACACACAGTGCTGAGGGAAGCTTTTATCCTGCCCTCATGGCCTGGCTGAAGCAAATTGCTGGCCTGGGCCAGTCGCAAGCCTCAGCACGCAGGGGCTGAGCAACATGAGCCACAATCTGGTGTTACCATTCAGGAAGGGCTTCTGCCACCTCTGGACAAATTAAAGGACAGTCCCAAACTGCCGGGAACCACTGACAGTTCCTGCCAGGCAGAGCAGTGGCCACAGCCTCAGAAACCTTTATTTCCACATCCACAGAAAAGCAAAAAGACCCCCCTGAAAGCAGGGGAGTTGAGAAGAGGAAAAGTAGCTTTGGACAAGGGTCAAACCTACTCTAGAGCTGAGCTGGGCACTGCTGCTGACTCCCAGAGGAAGCCAAACAACACTGCTGACGGCCCCTTTAAAGCTGTCTTTGAACAACTGACCACAGCAGAAGCCCAGAAGCTCCAAGAGCTGGTTGAAACTGTTGTGCACGAAGTCTTTGGGAGGCTCAAGGTCCCTTGGGATCACTATGCCAGCTTTTTAAGGAAGACTGCCCAGAGGATCAGAGGAATAGTTTTTAGTGGCTGTGTAAGAACAGAGACATCTCTAGACCGTTGTCAAGAAATGGAAATGGTGGCCAAAGAGCTTGTAGTGAAAGTGTTGGAGATCTTGGGGAATCGTCTGGAGTCTAAAGCTTCTGAGCCAGGGAGGGCAGCCACAAGCAAGGAGAAGCCTGTTAATGGGAGAACCATTGGAGCGGACAAATCCAAAGATGCTGAAACACACAGAGGACATTTACGTGCTTGCCTTGACAAACTCACCAGACAAGTTGCTAAGAATGTTCACTGCCTCTTGAAATCTATGGTGGCTTCTCAGTTTGAAGGAGACTCCAGCTGTGACTACACTGAAATCCTGAAACTTCCCAAGGTTATGGTCTCCAACAGACAGATGCAGCTAAGATTCTCTGGAGCATCTGAAGAACAGAACCAGGACGCAAGCTCAGAAGTAAAGCTGCCTGCCTTAGGACAACAGCTGCATGCAGAAGGGACTGGGTATGCCGAAACCATGGAGCCCAAGAATCCTGCAATGGTGAAGAAGAGCTTGCTGAAAGGAAGGAATCCAGCAACCTCAGACGACACTTTGGATATAACGACCATGGCAAATCAGATCGTTCAGTCTCTGTTGGACCAGATTGTTCAGCACAGGCCTGCACCAACCCCCAGACAGAATTTTCAGGAACCTGTCCCAAATCCAGCCACATCCCAAGGCGGAGAGGAGAGCTGTGTTGCTGAGAACACTCTCCCCTCTGTGGACCCAGAGTTTTCCCAACAGTCCATCCCTCCGGAGGATCCGAAGCCCCCTGCCCAGGCCGGAGCACGGCGCAGATCAGTGCACCCAAAGCTCGTCTGAGGCGAGTGAGGTGTGTGGCAGGAGAGCTGTAGGGCTTCTACTAGATGCCAAACCTCACACGCTTGTTCCATCAATAAAGACTTTACTCCTAAAGCCTTGCTTGTGCTTCCTCCAAACCAGGCCAAACAGTATCTATGCATTTTCCCTCCTGTAACCTGTCCCATTCTCTTCCCTTCTACAGCCTTAGCCAATTTTACAGGGAATCTGAGCTAGGGAGGCAAGGAGTAGCCAGCATTTTTGTCATGTACAGCAAGCTTTGCTGTCGGGCAGGTGGAGGGACACACGTCCCACTGGAGACTGTTGCATCATGTGGCAACAACGTTCATTGTGTCCAGGGAGGTTACAGCCGCTGGCAGGGAAACAGACCAGACAAGTCTCTTTTATTGAGCATGAGAGTCCATTTTATTCCTCCCCCTCCTCACCCTGAGCCGGGGAGGGAGGAGAAGGCGAAGAGAGCCAAGGCTAAGAGAGCAAACCCCACCCCCGTCTCCCCTTAAGTAGATAGTCTGGGGTCGGGGTAAAGGGCAGGTAAGGGCATTGACCTGAAGCCAATGGAGACACACTGATGGGAAAGGAACCACAAGGCCAAGGTCATTGAGGGGCGGCAGAACCGACCAAACCATTGTGTACAGAGCACACTGGAAGTATCCCCTCAGGCAGGAGGGGTAGCTAGGGTCTGTCTCGCCAAGACCAGACCCTGGGTATTACATTGAATGGCTGAAGGACTCCACAGGAGGCAGCTTGGGTTTCACCTCGTGTGAAGGATAATGATGTCTTTGCCTTCTGATCCTTTTTGTAGGGCCCTTTCTCCTCAGACCAAGCTGCCCCAGAAGCTCTGCATGAGCACTTGGTGTTGCTGTGCTGGGGATTGACAGCAGTGTCTGCATCTGGGCACTGCTCTGCCACCTTCAGGTCTTGCCTGCCCGGAGGAGGGAGGCAGAGAAAAGGTGGAGGCCCGAAGTTTGTTCTGAGTTTTCTCCTTTTTTTCACACCCTGTCCAGGATTGGAATAGCCAACCCACATCCCCTTGGGGTAGAGTAATGCAGCTGCTCAACAGTGCTGGTCCGTGAGCAAGGGCTGGTCTGGCACAGCTTGAGGAACGGCACCACTGCAGGGGAGTTAAATGGGCTGGAAGCCTGGACGCGAGACAACAGCTGTCATCAACGGCCTGTCCTTTCCCCAGGCGATAAGGAACAGCTGGGGACCTAAGGAAGGCAGCGGCTCTCGCCACTGGGGCTTGGCCTGCCCGCAGGAAGGGCTTGGAGCCTGCCCGGCAGCCCCGGCCTGCACCCGGCCGAGCTCGTTCCGTCTCCCGCCTCAGGCTGCGGGCGGGGCCCCGCGGAGTCGCAAGTCCGGGCCCTGTCGCAGCTCCAGAGCGGAGGGGCCGAGATGCCTCTGCGGGCGCTGCTCCTCTCGGGGGTTGGGCAGGGCCTCACACTGGTCCCGCTCCTGCCAACACTGCCTTGCCTCGTCTCTGGCTGCAGCCCGGCGTCCCTCAAGGCATGCATGTCCCACATTTACCTCATCAAAGTGCGTGAATATCAAAAAAGCGGGTGCCAAGAGGCTGGAGGCAGGCCCTGCTTGGCAGTGCCCAGCAATGGGACAAGAGGCAACGGGCAGAAACTCTTAACCAGGAAGTTCCACCTGAACATGAACAAGAAATACTTTCCTGTGCAGAGATTGAGCACAGAAACAGATTGCCCAGAGAGGTTATGGAGTCTTCCTCACTGAAGATATTCCAGAACTGTCTGAGCACAATCCTGTGCCACATGCTCTGGGATGACCCCTGTTGAGCAGGGAAGTTGGACCTGATGAGCCACTGTGGTCCTTTCCGGCCTGACCCATCCTGGGATTCTTTGGGAGCAGGACCCCAGTGGTATCATCAGTCCCCCATCCCAGCCTAGGGAGTTGTGGGACTGTCAGGTCGGTGTGTGGCTGCTAGCCCTGCCGTGAAGATGTTACAGGGAAGATGTTCCCAAGCAGGCAAAATTAGGGACAAGAAATTGCTTGCTTGCTAAGTTTGCACAGTTTTGTTGCAACTTTGCTGCTTTCAGACAATTTGATGTGTTTTGTTCTGTGAAAAACACACAGTCACTGATAAAAGTGAACAAGGACATCAAAATAAAACTATTTGTTAATATAAAAACAGGTCAGCTGAGCTGGGTGTGTCTCACTGAGGAGGCACACATCCCCCTAAAATGCACACACTTTTATGCCCTTCCCCAGCCAGTGGGGGTCCCTGTCCCCTTTTCCACTGGCTGGGTTCTCAATAACTCACATTCTTTCCAACTGCCTACTGTGCTCAAACCAACACCTCCTTTCCTCTGCCCTTCCTCTCCCTAGTGACAAGCACTGGTTCACTCTCCTTTTCCTACCGCCCCACTCTCACAAGGCCTAGCCCCGTGCTAGCTACATGTTTGCCTATGTGACGTAAGTGTACATTTTTATGGCTGAAACAATGGCTGAAGAAAGATATTATTTTATTCCTGATAGTTCCCAGAACACACTCACTTATACAGGCAGCTTGCTGTGAATCAAGTTCTCTTGCTCATGTCTTCAAAGTCACCTTTAGATTGGAGTTTCTTTGAACACAATATGCCACACACATTTTCAATCAGAGCAGAATCATATCTGTATCCATGAATTTGAGCAAGACCTGTTGGCCATACTTGAGAAGGACTCAGTCTTGAGTAAAACTGCAATCTCTACAACAAATAAAAATTTGAGTCTCTTTAATACCAAACTCACAAGTTGTTTTAATATTGAGGCAGTAGAAGGAAATAGATTTGACAAGTAGTTCCACCAGTCTACTTCTTTCAGGTCCTGAAAAGGCCTTTTTATTATATTTGTACTAAAGCTTTGGAGTTTCAAAATTTGGCTTCTATTGTTATCTCTAAGACTGAAACATCAAATTTCATCCAAATCTTCCCCCCTGTGGCTGACCTGGAGCAATCTCCAGCTGTTCCATTTTCCAAGACTGCTTCCCTATTCAAATGTTGTCCTCTTGGAGTAATGCAATCCAAGTAGGGGTGGCAGTCAGGTTTTGGAGCGTACAGGCCACCTGTGTCAACTGGAGGTTGGCACCTGTGGCTACTGCAGGGACTCCCACTAATGACAGGCTCAACACATTTACAGGGAAAAGGGCAAAAGGATGAAAGGCTTTAATTGGAATTATTTACTACACAATACAACTGCTAATATAGTGCCCTTCTTATCAATTCAGTTATATCAGAGCTATGTTTTCAACTAGAGAATGATGTTACTCACTCATTCCAATAACAATAGGCAATCTCTTTCACTCAGCCTTGTGGGAACTGACAGTGGTCAAAGGGGAATTTCTACGCTTCAGGCAGCAACAGCAGAGTCTGAGTCTGTGTGAAATCAAGTCCCATAACTTTCTCGCACTGGCCTGAGAGATTGTAAAGAGGAATCAAAACAATCCTTGGAAGGTGAAAGACCATTAGCAGGTGCTGCTTTTTTCTAACTTGTTGTTTACTTGTAAGAAATGGTTGAGAGGTGTTCTTCCAAATGACCAATAATATTCGTTGTACCAAAACACTGTATAAAAGGATGTGCCTCTCAATAAAATTTCGCTTTTAAGTCCTCCAGGATGATTTGGAATATATTGTTATTAAAACTGTCCTGCATAATGATACCGATACAGCCTCGAGGGGTATTCTTGAGGGCTGTCCCCTCTCCAGGGAAGGATTTTCACACACCTTAGGGAAGTAGGCAAGAAATCTCTGCTGTGAAAATTGGGGATTGGTCTGTTATAGTATAAAGTCATTGACTGTCAGTCAGACACAATTTTAGTCCAGGTGTTGTCATGCCTGCTCAGCAAAATATTGCTGAAACAGACATTATCAGCTCTTTCATTTCTTCTACTTGACACTTGTGATTTTTCCTTCTGTCTTGGCCTGCAGGCCCCTGCTGATGCCAGCCTTGGTCAGAAAGCACCCGTCTAATTTCGTGCTACTTCGGGTCTAATTCCAGGCACTTGGTTTCAGCACCCTTCAGCACTAAAACCGGCAGAGCCTCCTTGCTCAGTCCATCCCTGATAATCTGTAAATAAGACAAAGTTCAAGCTGCTTTAGCCCAGCTCAAACAGACCTTCCTGCTACACCCACCCTGTGAATGCAGACAATCTTTGCCTCATGAAATGGTCATGGTACCTTTTGCCTCTCTGGTATGGAAGTGTCCATGGTGTATGTAAAGAATATGGTCAAATGTGTTGAGAACCGTGGAGTGCCTCAAGAGGTGGAGATATGGGGCATGCCCCTGCAAGCCCAAGAAACAGCACTCCACCCCCAAGTTACAAATAAGGTATCAACCTAGAATGTTCTCTCCTTCTTTGGTTATCATTGGTTAAAGTTATACTGCATGGCCCCCACCTCAGTTATTCCCATTGGTTACCTTCCTTCAGCCCACCCCTTTGCAGTCCTTGCTCCTCTCGCTATTGCACCCCGACCCTAAACTCCACCCTTGCTCTACCCTATAAAACCTACCACCCTACCTTTGTTCTTTTTCTTGTCCCTAGTCACCATTTGAGTTATGTTGTAATAAAGGATACTTGAGTTTCCAGATGAGAACCCATCTCATCTCTGTCTACGCTGATCATCAGTGGCTGTCTGAGACACCAGGACCCTGGGGGAGTTGTTCCTCCCCCACAAAGTGGAATGCAACAATTGTTGGAGAATGTGGGCAGAACCCACCAAGGGCCCTGAGACCCCAAATAGCAGGTTGCACACTGTGAAGCCGAGGGGGGTCCTCCAGGCAGTCACCACTCCGAAGAACCCGCTATAGAATCCAAGTTTTATTGGACCCAGTTACAATGGAGGAGAGCTGAGCTTCTGAGGCAGCAGAGAACACCCCTCGATCAATGTCCCCTTAAGCTACTGGAAGAAAGCGCTGTTGAACCCTGTGTGCGATCAGGTAAAGCAGACCCGGGTCCCAATCCCCTAGAGCTTTAGGCCAAGCTCATGGGAACCCCCCATGCTAAGACAGGGGAAGAAAAGCTCAAGGGAGAAAAGTCCTTTCCAAAGGCGGACTGTTGTAGTTTAAGTTTCATTTTTAATGGACTGTTCTGTATCCCCCTGTTTCCCTGAATGGTTTTGTTCCAAAAAGTTGTTTCCACCCCCTGAGCTGTCAGTAGCATCTGACCCAAATCCTCTTTCTTGAATGTTCTAAGTCAATCTTTTCCTTGGGCTAACCCCTGCCTAAATCCACCCTGGGGATTCCCCTAATCCTAGACACCCCATTGGCCCAAGTGACCTGTTCTCCTCCCACTGTTTTCCCATTGATTCCTGAAGTATGAAACTTCTCCTTGTTCTCCTCCCACATCCTCTCCCTATTGGTTAGAATCCCGCCCCTGGGACCTCCCCCATTTATAAGCTGCTACAGACTGTATTCTAGGTCTTTTCTGTCACTGACTGTTCAGAAGAATAAACACTTCTAGATTACAAACAGAAGACCTCCGTCCCATTCTTTGTCCCCAACCTGCGCCAGTCTAAAGACCTTCGCGCCGTAGAGCAAGAAGCTCTAAGCCACATCTCTTGTCACCCGCTTTGGAGACGTGTCCCACTCTCTGCACCATGCTGTGGTGGCTGAGCTAGCTAAGAGACTTGGGCACAGTGTCAGTGGACTAGGCCAAAAGTAAATTAGGAAAAGACCAGCAATGGACAGTCACTCACCACTTGCCAACAAGACATATATAGACATTTTAAGTTTCATTTAGTTTCCTATGAGAAGGAGTTTTCTAAGTAAGATCTTAAAAATGTTCGGTGGCTCTACAACATCTTCCCTGAAATGTCTACAGACTCCATCTGCGATACCAACTTTTCAGACCTAGTATGTTGCAGACCGCTGGCAGTCCCAGAGGTGCCACAACCTTCCTCGACAGAAATGTCTTTAACAAGACACCCAACCTGCCAAGAGCACAGGCACACCCTGGGTGATGGGGATTTAGCTCACTTGTGAGTCTCGCCAAAGCGGCAAGGTGGCAGAGCCACTCCAGGTGATGCAGGAACAAAGTGGGAGCAGATCTTCTGGTTTCCAGGATTCTTCTTTATTCAGCAGGAACTGGCAACCAAACGACCCCGAAGTCTCAGGGAAGTGGAATTATATAGAGGTTCAAGGGAGCAGGGTTAACAACTTGGACCAATGGGGAAAAGGATTGGGGATACGGCCAATCAGGGGAAGGATCCAAAAATAATCAATCGGGAGAAAGGAAAACCAGGAACAGGGAATACAGCGAATCCGGAGCTAAAGATTAATATTTAGTAACAATGGCTCATGGAAGTACTTAGTTTTGCTCACCGTGAGCAAGAGGGAAGTCTCCTAAAAAGCCATCCCAAGGGGAGAGCACAGTAACCTAAAAGCAGCTCATCAGCTGCTGGCCCTTCAAGGGAGAGCAAGCTCCTCTGTGGATGGCCCAGAGGCCACCACAACTCCTCCTTCCTTATTTAAACAAAACACTTCACTAACAGCCTTTTTTAAACTTTGTAGTAGGCATGAAAACGTCAAGAAAATTATGAACACAACAGTGAAGATCCAGAGGAGATTAAGAAAAGAAGCAATCCATCCTTTTAGTCCTAGATGTCCGAGTAAGTTCTCAAACCGCTCAGGGTCTTTTTCAGTCTTGAAATCTTTCACGTCCTCCTTGAGCAGCTGGATGCTTCGGGAAATGGACTGACTGTGTGTCACAACCCACCAATGCAAGCGGGGGTCATGATGGTTCATTAACTGATCTCAGAGTGCAAAAACAACACAGAGGGGATTTCAGTATTAATGAAAACAAATGCACCTTTATTGAGTGCCAACAGCAAATGCAATAGAAGGATTAGAAAGGAAATAATGGATAGAAAGGGAGAGAAAGAGGGTGGGTAATAGCTACCAACGGAGAGACGAAATCCTCGTGGTCCGGCCAATAGATCCATCTTCTTCCATTGGATCATCATGAAATCTTTGGTTAACTCAGGGGTCTTTATAGTCTTTTTGAGGTCCGCCAGGGGGGGACGGGACAGGACGGTGTGTTGAGGGAACAGGTGCAGGATAGTAGAGAAAGTCCTTTGCAAACAAGTCCAGACATGCCAGTTTTGAACAGGATGAGCCTGTCCCAGCAGTGAGCAGGACCCATCGTTTCAGGACTGATTCCCATGGGAAACCAGCCTTAGTCCAGCGAACACACCTGCAGGCAACACTTGGCAAACCCTACTTCAGTCAGGCCAGCATCCCTGTGTTAGAATTTTAAGGGTCTCAGTCCTTGGGGGGCTTCAATCTTTGTCCTTGATGGCAGTTGTGAGGCAGATGAGGGATCTTCAGACGGTCTCTTACACTGTGGTCGGGCAAGTCAAAACAGCACAAGCCCTTGAAGTCCTGGCTGCTATGCCCACAGACTAACAGCAAAAAATCAATGGTTTCCAGTTCTGCAAAGTTGCATGTCTGGTGGTTTCCTCATCTTTGAGGAAGTCACTGAGTGCCTTATATGTTCAGTTGGCATGCTTACTGAGCCAGGACCACAAATGGTGAAGCTCACCAAGACTTTTCACGGTGGCTACCTAGGGAAGGAACATGGCTACCACAACCCTCTTGATTTTTGGCCAGTCAAAATATGTAGAGTCAGAATTTTTATCAAATTCAACAAATCATCGTTTCTGGTATGCTGGTTTGCTTCCAATCCTGAAGGAGAGTTATGTTAGGGGTGAGGGTAGTAAGCATGACAAAGATGCATGGACACCCCCCTAAGACGAGAGGGGCACTCCTGCCCATGCCCTGTCACCACACAGAAAGAACACGCCCTGGGATAAAAGGAATTTGAGGCATCAAATGGTATTTTATGGTGTAATGACACCAATTGGCCGAATTATAAACTTTTTTGACAGTTTCTACATCCATTACATAATTTACAGATGGATTCCAAAAATAAAAGTTAAAAAAATAACTGGCTTTGGCAGATCCCAATAGATGTGATTCCTGGGGTTCTTGGGGTAATTTAGGAAGGGTTTCTGTCCATCTTTTCCAGGCCTCCCGGGCAAGGTCTTTTTCAGCAGTTGGTGGAGTGGGCCATTTTCCAGCAAAGGGATGTGGGAGTGAGGGTTCATGGAATTTGAATGGAATCCCAACCAGACATGACGACAGAGGACGGTTCACAGAGCCCATGCACAGGCACAGATTCTTTTGCTTGAGGGACTTGGCTAAGGTGACCCACACATTCTCATGAGGTTGTCCAACTCTCCAGGCCCAGGCATACTGTATGATGAGGAGCATCCAGACTGCCAGGCGGAAATAGACGGTCTTCATTCTTGCGTGTGGCTGAGTGGTTGAGGAGAGTGCTTCTATTGAAAGAAAAATTATTAAATAAACTTTCTTAATAAACTTTTCTTTAACCTAACTTCAACTTTACTTCAGCTTCTTTTTCTTCTCTTCCTGCCTATCATCCTTTCTTTTGCCCTTTAAAACAAGTGACATAGGGGGGCTAGGCGAGAGGGGTGAGGAAAATGGGTTTTGGGAAGAATTGAGGTTGGGAGCTTTTTTACCTGTGACAAGGACTGAGCAAAAGCAAGAAGAAAGTCTCCTAAGGAGACTTCCAAGGAGACAACCTAAAGGCTACTTTCTCTCCAAGGGAGAGTATTCAGGTAGTTAGGTGACTCACTGGTCATCCTCTCTCCCCCTACTCTAATTAAATAAAACACTTCGGTTATGGCTTGCTTACGATAATGTAACTGATAGATACACACAAAAAAAAATTAAAGTAGGTTTACAGAAATTACAATGACACTAAAGAAAAAGGAGTCTACCCATCCCACATGTTCAGATGTATTTTTAACTTGTTACTTGTCCTCTTTGAGCAGCTGAGTACTGTTGTAATATTCATGGGGCTCTGGGGTGCTTTTGGGATGATTTATTGCCTGGCACTTATTCTCTAACAAGTTTATTTGATTTTGCCAGGGAACACTTAATATAATAAATTTACAGATGGTATGTTCAGTTGTTCGGCTTATCTCCACTTTAGTAGTGTACTTGACCCCAACTGTGACCTGTTTCTTAGCACCAATAATTTGTATAACTTGATTGGAGTGCCCGTTGCTGCTGGCTTTGTCATGTTCCTTTACGGCAAACTGCAGCGTTTGGTGCAGTCCTTTGTCCTTCTCCGGGTTATCAATGGCCTGCAGCGCACTCGCCAACTATGGGAAGGCTTTGCTGCTTTGTGTGGTGTGAGCAATGAGGAGCATGGCTGCTGCTACCATCATCAGGGGCACCTTCCTTGCTGCCATATGTGCCCCCTTTTTGCAGATGGATGTTTGAATGGATGTTTCTATTAAAAGAAAAATAAGCTTTTGAGAGAGCCTTCTTTTTCCCATCCTTCCCTCACCAACCCCTTTTAGCCCTGTTGTGGAAGGGGCAGGGTGAGAGGGGTTTGGGAAAACTGGCATTTGGGATGGACATGGGATTAGGGAAGACTCGGGAGAGTAAGTTACAGGTGTTCCAGCAAGGTTTCTCGAACTGGGGTAAGGCCAATAAAATTCTAAACAAAGTCTTAACTGTGGTCTTGTAACAGACATAAAGATTTCTTCACCTGATTCAAGAGTCTACTTCAGGGAAAATGAAAATTTCAGAGGGTTTATGGATAGAATCACAATAATAAGGATATCAAATGCTCCATTGGTGGGCGTGCACTTTCCTGTAGCTGTTTTATAAACACTGTCTTCCTCAAATTGGATGGATAGATCACTCACCAATCGCCGGCAGGTTCCTACCTGTACCTTGGAGTAAAACGGGTCTGTTTCATTTCGATAGGCACCTCAGGAGATGGACTCTGAGGCCCCTGGGGAAACTGATCTTTCTTCCCCTTGCTCGAAGTATTGGTGGGACGAGTGAAACAGGATGGCTGAGCATTTGGTGTCATCACGTGGGGCCATCCCGTGCTCTGCTGACCGTTTCCCAACCATCACCATACATTGCCGTTGGCATGTCGCCACTGGTGATCCCTTCTACTGTCAGTCCAGGTTTTTGAGGACATTCAACCATGAAATGACTGAATTCCCCACAGCTGAAACACGTTTGGTTTTCTTTTGCTGCAACAACTGCAAAAGCCCCAGACACTCCTTCTGCAATTCCTTTAGAAACAGCTTGAACTACCATATTTTCAGTGGAAGTATGTTTAACACAGACTTCGATCATTTGATCAATAGTGGGCTCAGGCTCAAGAGGCAGGGATCTTAAAATGGTTTCAGTATCTGTATTAGCATTCATCATGGCTAATTTAACTAACATCTCTTTCCTTGCCTCTTTGCTCTTGCTTTGTTTTTCGAGGGCAACTTTAAGACAATCGACAAATTGAATAAACAATTCATTGATCCCTTGTTTAATGTCAGTGAAGCTTTGAACTGGGATTGAATCATCTGGGGTGAGGAGGAGTGAGGTCTTTGCAGCATTGGTTATATCAAAGAGTGCAGCTTCAGGGATGCCTTTTTCATCATTAGGTTTTTGAAAGTCACCTTTGCTAGCAATTTGCTCAAAGACCAAATCAGGTTTATTTGGGTTAGTTGCATAAATGCTGACCAAAGTGCCTAATTGCCTTTTCCATTGCCTCTCCCACAACATGTATTCTGCTGGGGAAAGGAGACATCACATAATGTTCTTGATATCATGGGGGATCAGCGTGTGTGGGGCAAAAATGGCTTCAGGTAAGTTTTTGAAGTAATGTGACCCCCACCCATGTTCTTTCACGGCTTTAGATAATTCCTTTAGCTCCTGATATGGGACTGGATCCCAAGAGACCCATGTCCTCGCTCTCCTGCTCTGCTTGTACATGACTGGGAAGACTGAGATCTTATTCGCCATTTCCTAGTTGCCTTCTCTTGCCGCCTTCCCCCAGTTTTTTGCCCAGTGATCCTCGCATTCAAAAAGCAAGGACTCACTGCTTTCATCCTCCGAAGAGGATGGAGGGCACCTAATACGACTGCTGGGCTTCATCAGGCAAGCCAGAGGTGCCTGATGTGAGGTGGCAGTGGAGGTTTCGCCTGCCATCATTTCCACTTCCAGCCCCGACTGTACGGGAGCCGGACGTGGATAGACTCTGAGGGGAGGGGTTAAAAATGGAAGGGAGTGTACAAGGGGCAGGACCCGTGGCTGAAGAGGGGTGACAAGGGGCAGGGCACATGACGGATGGCATGTTCCCGATGGTGGGGGTGTTTCCGATGGAAGGGGAGGGACCTGCTGCGGTTACACCCAATGACGCAGGGGACACTGAGGAAGGGGAGGATCTGGGCACGATGTTAGGCGCATGTGTGTTGCGGTGCACAGGAAAGGGCGGTGGGGGAGTGAAAGACACTCTATACAGCACACGCACAGGCACTCAGAGTAATCAGCTCTTTTGTGATTGCTGCCTTGGCGGCAGGGCTGTGATTGCCACTCTGGGTGATGCAGAAGATAGAACCACGAGACGAGGTCTTCCAGTCCTCAGGAATCTTGTCCAGAGTTTCAAGGAGGAAGAACCGTAAATCTCAGGGAAACAGGGATTATATAGGGAAACCAGGGGGTGGGGTTTTACAACTTGGCCAATAGAGAAAGGAATTGGGAAATGAACAAATCAAGAAGAGAATCCAAAAAGAACCAATCAACAGGGGTAAAATCCAGGAATTGGGGAACTAACCCATGAGAAGTAACAAATTAACGTAACGTTGCAAAGGCTTATGAATTTGACACACTTTGCTCACCCTGAGCAAAGGGAAGCCTCTTAGGGAGACTTCCCAGGGGGAGATCACTACAACTTGAACCAGGCCAAAGGCTGCACACTCTCCATGGGAGAGCAATGTCCTCTGTGAATGGTCCAGGGGCCACCACAACAAATGCCCCACCTCTAGGGATTGTGACTATTCCATCATGGGCCACAGCCCTTCCAAGGAGGACGAAACCAGAAGCTCCACTCTGGCAACTGCCATTTTGTTGACTTCCCCCAAAATGGCGGTGCCCCTACCCTCCCCACCAGAGCCCCAAACAACTCGCTGCAGTTATTCAGCATGCAACATCAATGCTTCTACTAACTCTTCTGAGAGAGACTTTTAAGTTGTCATTTCTGCTAGCACAATACAACCCTTCCTAGACTGAGCTACTTCTAATTTTACTCTGGCAAGCCATTTCCAAAAGCCACCTTCAAATGCAGCCCTTGCCGTTCGGACTTGTCCAAGAAATTCTGCACCTAACCAAATCATGCCTGCACCCGTATCCAAAGCTACCAAGCGCCACTGGCAAAGAAGAAGAAACTGTCATCGTTACTACCAAGCCTGCTCAAGACAACAAATTGATGAAACCGTGCAAGTTCTCTGTGTTAAACCTAACCCCTCCTGGTGTCCCTCTGCCTGGTGAATATATTTTCAGTACCTTAAGTTAAAATGATTTTATATTATGTTAAAAGCATGTTTACTTAATTACATTATTTTGAGTCTAAATTTTATTAAATTAAAAACCTAAATTATTTTTATAGATATTAACCTTAGCTTTATTTTTATACTGTGTTTTCCTTTAAAAAAATTTACATTGCTATCAATTTTAACTTAGTTTAAGTTAACAGTGTTACTTTCAAGTTCCCCGTAGATAATCTTTACCTTCCAGTAAGTTTCAAAGTGCATTTGTTGGTTTTGTTATAACTAAAACTTTCTCAAGATATTATTAACTTAATTTAATAGTATTAAGTCTTATTAAGTGCTTTATTATTATTAATAATATTATTATGTCTCTATCCAAAAATACTCAAAATTAGTGATAACTAAAGTTTTATTCAGTATCATTATTTTAGCTTATGTTAATTTAATTTTTGTAAACTATTAACTTTTTTTAGTGTTATCTCTTTTCCTGTTCATTACATTTGAATTATATTAATATATATGTAAATAGTTCTCAGTTAAAGTTATAAAAATTTCCTGTGACACAAATAATCCTGACTGCCACTATTTTAATTGATTTAAAGAATACATTTCCCATAATACACTCCTTATACCCTGTTTATTGCCCTCTCTGCAAGGGGCCCTGCAGAAGAACAATATACACAGTTCCTATAATAGTGATTTCTAAGAAATTTACACCATAACTATCTCTCACCCCTACAAACAATTAAGTAATAAAGGGGGGCAGTATGAAGGTATAATAAGTCTGGTTTGATTTTTCATTAGTTTAAAAAGTTTTTTATAAATAATAGGTTTGACTTTTGTGTTTTTAACAATGATGTGTCTTTCTTTTATGCCTCGTATGTTAAACTACAATTTTCATTAGTGGGAAAAGAAACAAAAATTTTAATAAGAACAAAAAAGTAAGTGAAGACAAAGTGTGTGCAAGCTATTTGATGGTAAGATGAGGGGTGATAGTGTAGAATACTCAAAAAATGGTCAAAAGTAATAGAAAGGGAGGAGAAAGAAGGAAAAAGAAAATAAGAGATTGAGAAAGAGAGTAAAGAGAAAAATGAGTGGTTTACTAAGAATAAAGTGTATTGGGCTGAGAGCAAAGAAATGAAAGAAAAAGTTTCAATTAAGTGTTATATTAATCGTTATGTTAAACTTTCTTACTTATACCTTTTACCCCTTACATATGCCAAAATTAACTTCTTGTTTGTATCCCATTTACATTTACCCATATAACATCTCATGTGAGTATTGAAACAATGTAATCTGTAAGATGAGTTCTATATTACAAAGAGAAAAGCAGCAAAGACAAACAAAGCAACAGCCTAAGCCAAATTAGTGCCGAGTCACAGTCATCAGATGTGCTGCATCTCCTGGTTGAAAAATACCAATAAAATGTTCCTGAGCACCTAGCAGAACATAAGAAAAGAAAATAAAAACCACAAAAAGAAGATAGAGCTAATCAGAGAGACTTTCCAGAATGAGAATCTTTACATTAAGACCGTTTCCATTAAGACGAGTTAGGTTAAGATTATTAGTTTTATAATTGTTGTCATGTTAAAAACATTCAACTGTTTGTAGTTATATTTCCAAGAATCCCTTTATAAGTTGTTGTAATCCCTTTATAAATTACCATATAAATCATAAGTTATTCAAACTTAGAGAACATTCTTTGTTTTTTTGATTGCTGGATTAGGTACCCCACTCTTACATACACTGCAAGCCCAATCACAGTTAGTGCCAGTATCACAACTGCAGGATGTAGCTTAGGTTGGAAATGCCTGTGGCAGTTGGGGACCATCTAAGCAAGTTTTCTCACCAGTGATTATCTCCACCCCTCTCCATTTGTGCTAGGACATGATGTGCTTTTTCTATATTGTGATGGACACTGATCAGTGTCTTCTGACTTTTCATCTTCCGCTGTTGTAGCAGTTTTGCAGGCCAGGATGTTTCAACAGTTTTTTGACCATGGTAATGTTCATTTCAGTGGGTGTTGGAGAAAAGTTGACACGTAGGTTCTGGTAGGTAATAACTGAAATCATATCCTGCTCTGTTAGTAAAGTTACAAATACCTACTTTGGAGTGGTTGGCAAGCTGGATGTGTTATCTACTGTTAAGCAGTCACAGGGGGTTCCAAAACACAGACATCCTTGTCTTATCCACACCAGGATGGATTCAGGATCATTGTTGAAGCATATTGCAATGTGACAGACCCTTTGTTCTGACCTTTCAGAGGATTACTTTCACATATAAATCCCTCTCTTACCATGGAGGCAGCTACATCAACTGTTTGCCGTGTGTGTGTAATTTTTTTGTAAAGCCTATGCACTGTCCCACATTGCCTTTTAAATTTCAATGGGTAAAAAATTAATTTTCCCCTTTTCTGATTATCATAGCCCTAGCAGACTGTAGCCATGACTGAGCACGGATATACTTAGTGCTGGAGATACAGTGCTTGGAGCAATTCCCAAAGCATCAGCCAGCCATCGGTGATTAGCACCCTGCTATATTCCTGAGACAGAAAAGAGAGTTGAAGGAGATCACTGAGTGTTTCCTGTAGTGGATCAGGAGGACTTCAAAGATTGCTCTGCAGTACTCAAATCAGTGTGCCTAATTTATTAGCCAGGGTTTCAAGATCAATGGTGTTTAACATCCCCTTCCATGTTTCTAATATACCAGTTACATCCCTTCTAAGGTGAGGTTGTGTCCTCTCGTTCTGTCAGGAATACCCTCCTGGGAAAGAGGTACTGATGAAAAGCAAACACTTTGGTCTGGCAGCTGTCACCTCAGTTTGCATGGACATTTCTACTCTCTTCAAGGACCAAGTCACACTAGACAGTATTTGTTACTGTCCAACCCGTTTCACTACCTACAGTCCCACCAGTGAGATGTTTGGAGGCAGTTTTACAGTGTTTCTGATATTTATTTTAGATAGTGTAGACAGTTGATTTAGATAGGGGTATGCTAGGCACCCTTGCACACTTCAGGACACACTCACAAGGTCACAAGGTGTTTTAACTCATTTTATAATTTTTCATTTACAGTGGTTTAGATTCAGGTTGAGACCAGTGATATTCCATGTTTTATGTTTCTGTTTTGGTTGTGTTTTCTGTAGGCTTCCAAAGGACTTCTGCCTGCTGCAGGACCATCTACCAGCTGCAGACAGGGGCATCCATGTAGACAGTTACAGATTTGCTCATGAGACCTGTTGGGTTCGCAAGCCCACGCTTAGGGTGGCCTCTGAGGCATTTGAAGGATACTGCTACCCATTGGCAGTGTTTCAAGTGTTACCATCAGAATGACAACCAATAGCAGTCATTGACCTGTAAAATAAATTATCTCAGCATATGCACCACAGACATTGGTTCATTTTCAGAAATTGCAGCATAGACAATATCCATCTGGAACTGATTCTGTGTTCGTGGCCATTAGGGTCAGTAGCCACCTGGGAGAGTAGTACTTGGACAGCTGTTAGAGTCATAGGTACAATCAGAATTTGGGGTAATTTGACCATGACTGGTTGGCCCACCTTCAGATTGTCCTGAAAGAATTCAGTTTTATTTTTTGGATCTGATTCGAAAGATCTGGGGCGCAGGAAAGCCAGAGATACAGGCTTGCCCGTCAGTCCCTATCATTGTTTATCTGACACAGGGGGTAACCTTTCATCCCATCCCAATTTCTGTGCTTTCAGAAAATGTTTTAACAAACCATTTGCACACTCCACTACCACATTTCCATCGGAATGCCAGTGTATGAAAAACGCACTCAATAACCTCGTATCTGGCCCAATCCAGTACCAGGACACTGGTGATGTGTTATCTGCTATCACTTTGTATATAATCTGAAACAGGTGAAAAAGAGATCCGATTGCAGAGCCCTGGCACAGCAGCTTTAGCACTGGTGTGTTTTGGCAGCCAGGGAGACCCGAGGTAGCACTTCTCCTTCACTCAGTATGTGCTAACATCTCCTCAAGCTCCTCAGAGCCCATGGGAGGCAACCTAACAGGCTGAGTGACAGCTGCAGAGACAGAAACCTTCTTGCCCACCTCCACAGAAGAGCAAAAAGACTCCCCTGATATCAGGGAGATTCAGAAGAGGGAAAATAGCTTTGGACAAGGGCCAAACCTACTCTAGAGCTGAGCTGGGCACTGCTGCTGACTCCCAGAGGAAGCCAAACAACACTGCTGACGGCCCCTTTAAAGCTGTCTTTGAACAGCTGACCACAGCAGAAGCCCAGAAGCTCCAAGAGCTGGTTGAAACTGTTGTGCACAAAGTCTTTGAGAGGCTCAGAGTCCATTGGGATCACTATGTCAACTTCTTAAGGATGGCTGCCCAGAGGACCAGAAGAATACTTTTTAGCAGCTGTGTGAGAAGAGATATCTCTAGACCGTCGTCAAGAAATGGTGGCCAAAGAACTTCTAGCCATGGTGTTGGAGAGCTTGGGAAACCATCTGGAGTTTAAAGCTTCTGAGCCAGGGAGGACAGCCAGGCAGAAGGAGAAACCTGTTGATGGAGGAGTCACCCAAGCAGACACATCCAAAGTAGCTGAAACAGCCTCCTTGAACAGAGCATGTTTACATGCTTGCCTTGACAATCTCACCATCCAAGTTGTTAGGAATGTTCACTGCCTCTTGAAATCTATGGTGGCTTCTCAGTTTGAAGGAGACTCCAGCTGTGACTACACTGAAATCCTGAAACTTCCCAAGGTTATGGTCTCCAACAGACAGATGCAGCTAAGATTCTCTGGAGCATCTGAAGAACAGAACCAGGACGCAAGCTCAGAAGTAAAGCTGCCTGCCTTAGGACTGCTGCATGCAACAGCTGCATGCAGAAGAGACTGGGTATGCCAAAACCATGGAGCCCAAGAATCCTGCAATGGTGAAGAAGAGCTTGCTGAAAGGAAGGAATCCAGCAGCCTCAGGCAACACTTTGGATATAAGGACCATGGCAAAAAGGATGGTTCACTCTGAGCTCCTGCAGTTCTGCTCTGTAAATGTCAGTGCATTTCCCTGCAGGGATTTCCACACACTCGCAGAATCACAGTTTATGTGAACTGACATGAAGCTGTCAGATCCATCTCAGGATCCTTACTGCAACCACAACACATTACAAGGATGAACCAGCAGGGAAGAGAGCTGGAGGAGGACACAAGGGTGTGCAGGTCCTTCTCTGGCTCCAGTGAAATATTTTCATGGAAAGCCTTGAACAACTGACTCTGAATGACTGGAGATTTCCCTTAAATGCAGCTCCAGGTTAAAAGCTGGGCATGGGGAACAGCTTCTCCTGTGCCCACACAAGGGAAGGCAGCATGGGTTGGTTGGGATTTGGCAAAGGAATGGAGCAGGTGAGCAGAGTGATGGACTAAACTGAGGAGGGTTTTATACTGAGGGCTGAACAGCAGCTGCACTGCTGATGCTTCAAGGATGCTTCCCAACACTGAGATTTCTGAAGGACAGCTTTTATAGTGCTTGAAATAAGGGAATAATCTCCTCTCTGAATACTCAGCAGGCTGTAGGAGCAGTAGAGGGGTAGTTGACAACTGTCTCAGAGACCATCCTGGAATTTCAGCAACTGTTTGGCAGACCAGAACAACAGAAGACAGAGAGTTCCAAAGGCAACACTGAGTCCAGGAGAACTCATGAGCAGGTAAAGTGTGCTGCCTCTGCAGAGCCTCATGCTCCTCTGGAAGACAACATGTTAGCCCAGGCAGCGCTTTGCAGACCTCTGTTTCCTTGCCTCTCCCTGTGCCTGCTGTGGGCACAGCTTTTGTTTGTTGTCTCTGTTGTGGCAGCCCATGGCTCTCACAAAGGCACCTTCACTCTGCTGCCTCTCCCTGGCCCCGTGTCCTCGCCCGGCCAATCACTGAGGGGCGGTGGCCGCGGCAGGAGCCGCTCGCACCCGCCCCCGATCCCGCCCAGACTGAGGGCATTTTCCCCGCCCGCGCATTGGGGGCACAAAACTTTTCCCTGTTTTCTCTACATTTGTCTCCACTGCAGTCCTTGCTTCTGAGCCTTCTGTTTCCTCTGTGTTTTTTGCCTGAAGTAATTTCTCCTTTCTTGCTCTCCCTACTGCCCACTCTGAGCCTCAGGAGCAGCCCTGTCCCTTAGATTCTATGCATCCATCTTTCAGATCCACACCCTACAGGACACAGTGCTGCAGATGGAGGCTGCCCAGGCAGCTCGAGAGAAGCAGCTACTGCAGGAGCTGGAGGAGTCCCAAGCAGGAGAATGGTGCTTGAAGGACTCTGTGCTTGCGCTGCAGGATGAAGTGTCTGAGCTGCATGTGAGGCTCCAGATCTCTAATAACAGAGCAGAGGCCTCCGCCATACAGTGTAAGGCCCTGGAGCTGAAGCTGAGGAAGACAAAGGCTCAGATGGACAATCACAGGGCATGTTATAAGAAGCTGCATATACAGTTGGAGGAAAGTGAGCAAGGTACAGCTTCTCCTCTCCCACCCACTGCCCCATCCTGTCTTGCCAGCAAGGATCTCTGATTCCATGCAGAGGAAAAATGCCCAGAGATGGCAGAGGGGAAAAACAACTAGCACGAGATTTATCCATCCAGGTGCCGGTGAAAGCTTTTCTCAAGAAGTGCCATGGCTGGCAGTGCCATCTGGCTGTGCTGTGGCTGATCCTGTGCACAGCTGGTGTCTTTCAGGTGCCCTGTCTGTGCTAAGGAGCTGTAGCTGGATGCCTCAGCTGCATTCCCCCAAACTCCAGGCCCTGCCAGAGCCTCCAGGCTATTGGCCTGTCTGGAGCAGGGCTGCACAGGCATTGCTGCTCCTTTGTCTCTCCCTTGAGTTGCCCACTGTGCCCATCACAACTGTATTTTCATCTCAGTGTCTTGTTTCCTCCAAGGTTGGGGTGGGGTGCAGCAAGGTCTGCAGCATCCCGAGAGGCAGGGACAGAGGGGCAGCCTGTGCCTGCCCCTGCCGCAAGAGTCCAGATGTGGTATGAAAAGCAAACCGAGAGAAGGAATGAGTGATTTTTTTTCTCTCTTTTGCATCAAGAATGGGGCAGACTGAACAGATTAAAACAAAAAGCAGCAGACAGCAATTCTAAGGCACTGCCTCACAAACTTGAATAATTGCAGCAAAAAACAAATGCTTCTATCCAAGAAGAACTCCAGACCCTGCAGCACCTGAGCTGGGCTTTGTGCCTCTCTCAGGTGTCCCAGCTGCACTCACAGCTGGCCACAAGAGCGATGGTGCCAGCAGGACAGCACTGAGCTGTGCGGGGAGCAGCCAGGAGCCCTCCTGTGCCTCAGCAGCTGCCTCTCCTTCTGTACATGAAGCTTTTTCAGGAAAAGATGAGACTTGCTTTTCACTGGCCCACTGAAGCTCTTGTCAGCTCTTTGCCCTTTCCCTTCCTGAGGTGAGAGCTGTTCCCTGAGATGAAAAATTTAAGGTGGTGTTGAACCAAATGGTGGCAAGAGCATGTAGTGGTTTGAAAACAAACCAAGTGAGAGGCTCCAAGTCAGAAAATATAATTTAATAAGAAGAAAGAAAAAAAAGGTAGAACAAAATAAAATAAATCAAATAATACAAAAGACCATTGACAGAGTCAGAATACAACCTGAGCAGGGTGATGGAAGCAGTCGAGATGAGGTGGTCTTCCTGAAGCAGTGATCCCGTAGAAAGGTCTGGTAGCTCTGGTCCTCTGGGAATCCAGTGGGTAAGGGCTGCCCAAATCCCAGATTATATCCAGGTGAGAATGCCTGGCTCCTCCCCCCTGGGCCCAGCATCTCACAATGGGATGATGAGTCATACGGGAGAGTCTCTGATGGCCCATTAGAGAGAGATCCTCCCGGAGGCAGTTATCTATGGGTCATACAGCAAGGCATCTGATGGGCCATTAACAGAAGATAGCTCAGGGGGAGGGGGTCTGGGAAACACTGCTCCAACAATTGCATTCAACAGTTCATGAAGATGGTGATAGAATACTTTTGCATATTCTGTACTACAACCCAGGACAATCAGACCCAGAGTCTGGGCAGCAGCCTCCTTGCTCCTACACTCAATTCAGTTCTGCTCTGTAAACTTCATTGCATTTCCCTGCAGGGGCATCCCCGTGAACTCAACAGCACAGTGTTATGAAGTGAAAGGGCAGAGCTTAGACAAGTGGCTGCCTATAACAGTTTCTGGCTTTTAGACAGCATCTTTATTGAGGTGGCCAGCATGCCAAAAATGCACTATTGCTTGCAAGTTCTTAATAGTGACCAGTCAGACCTATTACAACATGAATTATTTATTGAGTAGACCAAGGAAAACAGACATAAGACTTTAAACAAACTACTTAATACACAAAAGGAACTACTAGTAGATAAAAATACAGTACATGATAATATAAAGGTATCTATGTTACAGCTAATGAAGAAATAGTATAGATTAGGAGTCAGTGTCACTTACCAACAAATGATAGTGGTGTGCAGAGAATCTCCTAATTCCAGTGTCTTATGATCAAGGAGAACTGTCCACAAATTCAGTGTAAAAGAGATTTTTGATTTCATGAAAATCATAGTGGTTTTTTATAGTTGTAAAAAATACTTGTCTGTAAGTTACTAAGTTTGGTTTATCCTTTCCTCACGACAAGACAGGATGTTTATTGCTGGTTAAGAAGGTTTTCAGCTGAGATAATTCATCCCATCACAAATTATTCTGGTCTACATTAGGGACAGGGAGGTAAGCTTTTGCTTTTTCAGGAAGTGAAAGCCTAGCAGGTGTACAGCCTGGGCTCTGCTCCAGCTCTCAGGCAGCCCTGTTGTTACAGAAACTTCCCTGTCTGAGCACCCCGGAGGCACTGTGGCAGTCACACTCCCACCACCAGACTGTTCCTGCTGGGACCAAACCCCTTTTGCAATGGGTGGCTCAGGTGAGCCAAAGGGTTCCCCCACTGACTCCTCCCACTCTCACACAGTCAGACCAGGTTTCCCACAGCACAGTCTCACGTGTCTCCTTCCACACAACAATTTATTCACAGCGCAACAACACAGAAACAGCTTGAGCCTCCAGGGAGGGCCCTTGAACCCCTGGGCTGTTACACCTTCACAGTCCAAGCACAGCAAAGTCTCAGCTCTCCCTCCCAAGGCTTGGCATCTGCCCTGTCTCTGAGTGGCCACTGGCCTGGCTGTGCTACAGGTCCCCAGGCTTTTTGTCCTGCCAAGGGTCAGCTCTTGCCTCGGGCTCCTGCCAGCCAGAGCT
>VZDJ01000761.1:0-107257 GCA_008694505.1 Cyanoderma ruficeps | reverse complement strand
CCCTGGCAAGCCCCAGTCCTGCCCTTCTCAGCCTGCCCCCCGCTGCAGTTGAGCCCTGCCCAGGGGGACATCAGTGGCTCCAACCCCAGGGTATGGGGTAGGGCTTGGGGGCAGCTCCCCTCCCTCTGGGATTGGGCTGTTTTGGGGAAGGCTGCCTGCATGGCTTGACAGGGCATGGGGGATTCTGCCCTTGTCCCTCCATAGGTGGTTTGCACTGTGAAGGAGTTCAATGACTACAGGCAGTACCTAACTAGGATCAAGCTGCAGATAGAGAAGATCTTGGGGCAGCAAGAGGTAGGTAAAGCATTGTGTTCAGGGGCACGGGGCTGTGCGGGGCTGTGCTGCTGGGCCGGGCTCTGCAGTGAGGAAAGGATTCCATGGCTGGGAGCTGAGGCAGCACAGGGCACTGAGCTGGGCACGGGCAGCAGGGCCACGTGCAGGCACACACAGTGCTGAGGGAAGCCCTTCTCTCCTGCCCTCATGGTCTGGGTGAAGCAGAGTGCTGGCCCGGGCCAGCGGGAAGCCTCAGCACGCAGGGGCTGAGCAACATGAGCCACAACCTGGTGTTACCATTCAGGAAGGGCTTCTGCCACCTCTGGACAAATTAAAGGACAGTCCCAAACTGCCGGGAACCACTGACAGTTCCTGCCAGGCAGAGCAGTGGCCGCAGCCTCAGAAACCTTTATTTCCACATCCACAGAAAAGCAAAAAGACCCCCCTGAAATCAGGGGAGTTGAGAAGAGGGAAAATAGCTTTGGACAAGGGTCAAACCTACCCCAGAGATGAGCTGGGTCAGGAAGGTGCCAGCACTGCAGCTGACTCCCAGAGCCAGATGGACAACAATGCAGCAGAAGCCCAGAAGCTCCAAGACCTGGTTGAGGCCATTGTGTACAAAGTGTTTGCAAGGCTGAAGGTTCCTCGAGACCAGCGTGTCTCTTTTTTAAGGAACGCTGCCCAGGGGATCAGAGGAAGCATTTTCAGCAGCTGCATGAGAACAGAGCCTGCAGAGACACCTCTAGACCACCGTCAAGAAATGGAAATGGTGGCCAAAGAGCTTTTAGCCATGGTGTTGGAGAGCTTGGGGGACCATCTGGAGTCCAAAGCTTCTGAGCCAGGGAGGGCAGCCAAGCAGAAGGAGAAACCTGTTGATGGAGGAGTCACCCAAGCAGACACATCCAAGGAAGCTGAAACAGCCTTCTCAGACACGGCTCGTATACAGGCTGCCCTTGACGATCTCACCATCCAAGTTGTTAAGAATGTTCACTGCCTCTTGAAATCCATGATAGCTTCTCAGTTTGAAGAAGATTCCAGCTGTGAGTGCACTGAAATCCTGGAGCTTCCCAAGGGTAAGGCCTCCAACAGACAGATGCAGCCAGGATTTCCTGGGGCATCCAAACAGCAAAGCCAGGAAGCGCACGTGAGACTAAAGTTGTCTCCCTTAGGACCACAGCACCATGCAGAAGGGACTGGGTATGCCAAAGCTGTGGAGCTTGAGGATCCTGCAATGGTGAAAGAGGGCTTGCTGAGAGGAAGGAATCCAGCAACCTCAGGCAACATTCAGATACAAGGACCACAGCAAAAGAAGATTGTTCAGTCTGTATTAGGGCGGATTTCTAAGTGTCTGCCTGTACAGCCTGCTGAAGAGAATTTTTAATGACCTGTCCCAAATCCAGACACATCCCAAAGTGTTACTGCTGAGAACACTCTCCCCTCTGTGGACCCAGAGTTTTCCCAACAGTCCATCCCTCCGGAGGATCCGAAGCCCCCTGCCCAGGCCGGAGCACGGCGCAGATCAGTGCACCCAAAGCTCGTCTGAGGCGAGTGAGGTGTGTGGCAGGAGAGCTGAAGACCCTCCGGAAGGCAAACATCACACGCTTGTTCCACCAATAAAGACTTTACTCCTAAAGCCTTGCTTGTGCTTCCTCCAAACCAGGCCAAACAGTATCTATGCATTTTCCCTCCTGTAACCTGTCCCATTCTCTTCCCTTCTACAGCCTTAGCCAATATTACAGGGAATCTGAGCTAGGGAGGCAAGGAGTAGCCAGCATTTTTGTCTTGTACATCAAGCTTTGCTGTCAGGCAAGTGGAGGGACACGTCCCATTGGAGGCAGCTTGGGTTTCACCTCATGTGAAGGACAATGATGTCTTTGCCTTGTGATCCTTTTTGTAAGGCCCTTTCTCCTCAGACCAAGCTGCCTCAGAAGCTCTGCATGAGCATTCCTTGTTGCTGTGCAGGGTGAATATCTAAAGATGGAGTCCCAAGAAACAGGAGCCAGGCCCTGCTCAGCAATGGGACAAGAGTGTTATAGTTAGCTAATGTGATGGTTGGCTCTCACAATTAAGGGATGAATATTATGTGTATGTTAAGAGAAATTTTACCGATGTATAGTTATGTTATTGTGATTAGGTTTTGGATGTCCTCTGTTCTCTCCATAGCCCCCTTTCCCCCCTGTATGGTGACCAAGGGATGGCCTTTGGGTCACTGGGGAGACAAGTGATTTTGTAGTGAATTCAGGAACTGTGGAAGTGTGAGAGCCCACAGGCAGTGGGAGCAGGGACTGGAGAAGTGTCCAAGTGGGCCCTTGCAGGAATTGGTTAAAAAGGCACCTCAGGTATATGATTGTTAAGGGTGTCAGGATCTGCTCTTGTAGTGGGGGCTCACAATGCTCTGTGCCCTTGCTGAACTGAGAAGTGCATTCCCTAGTAGACCCAGGAGCTCTTTTTCTAATTTGAATTTTATGCCAAAGAGGAAATAATTGTTCAAGTGGTCTTTTCTTAAGTGGGAAAGATGAGCAGGTGCAGTTTTTTCAACCATTGGGGTCAACCATTTCTGGAGAATGAGTGTGCATGTATTTGTGAATTGCCTCTGTGTGTGTTGAGTTTTGCCGGCAAATCAAAGTAACGTGGGGATGTTTAGGAGAGTTTGCTAAATGTGTGAGATGGGTTTGAAAAGCATGAGTTTCTGATTATTCCTAGTTGTGATTGTGGTTTTCTAGGAGGGTATTTGATGACTGGAGTTGGGAATGCGAGTTGGTGTTGTAAGGGGTGATGGGGAGGCTAGCAGTGTTGAAATATGGAAAACTGGATGTGGGACTGCTACAGATTACTCTGAGGCGACCCGGACAGCTGGTGTCTCAAAACCAATACCCTCTTTCAAAGGAAGGAAAGAAGGGGTTGCAGCTTGTTGCTGAGCTAAAGGCAGGTCTTTTGAAGCTGTGTATGTCTCCCTATAACACTCCTATCCTGCCAGTTATGGTGCAGGACCTCAGAGTAGGCATTAAACCCAGGGACTCCACCATCCCAGATCCTTGTACCATCTTGAGTTGGCTCACACTGCTAAGGGATGCTTTCTGGGGATATCCACTTAAAGAACATAGTAAACAGTATTTTTTTACCTTTGACTCAGAAAAAGAGGGAGAAGAGGTTAATTTATTCCATCCTTAGGAATGAGGTTATTGAAGTATGTGAAGGACATGCTCTTATGGGGAGAATGGGAGGAGGTGTGTTGTGGTCTGACACTGGCCAAACGCCAGGCACTCAGGAAAGTTGCTCACTTAGCCTCTTCTGCTACAGTTGGGCAGAGGAGAGGGAAAAAATTAATGAAGGGCTCATGAGTTGAGTTAAGGACTGGAAGAAAAAACACTTTAAGGGCAAAACAGGTTCAAATTTAAAGGTATAAATTTATTATTAACAGAGTCAGAGGAGAATAATGAGAAGTAAATGAAGCCTTTAAAACACCTTTATTCCCCCAGCCCTTCCTTCCCACTGACAGCACAGGGAGATAGGGCATGGGGGTTTTGGTCAGTTCCTCCCCCTGGATCTTCTTCTGTTCGCTCAGGTAATGGACCCCCCGCCCCCCACTATGCTGTGGGGTCCCTCTCACAGGCAAACAGTTTTCCCAAAACTGTTGTGGGGAGGGTCACTCTTCTGCAGGGTGTAGTCTTTTAAGGATAGGCTGCTCTAGTTTGGAAGCAAGAGTCCTCTCTCTCTATTCGGGTCTCCCATGGGGTCACAGCCTTCTCTGGCATCTACCCGCTCTAGCGTGAGCACTTTTCCCACAGGCTGCAAGTGGATCTCCACATTCCCCATGGACTTCATGCATTACAGGACAACTGTTTGTTTCTCCATAGTCTTCACCACAGCTTGCAGAGGTATCTCAGCTCTGATGCTTGGAGCACTTCCTCCTCCTCTTTCTTTTCCACTGACCTTGGTGCTGCCATATTGTTCTCCATTACATCCTCACTTCTCCTCTTCCCTGACTAGAAGAAAAACTGCTGCTCATAGATACCATTGCCAACAAGTTCCACTAATTCAAAGATTCCTGCAGCATTTTGCAGCTCTGAGAGCTCTGATCTCCTCTAGGTCCACACTGGGAAGTTGTTCGCCATGTTTCTGCCAGCGGCCAAGCAGCCCTGCTGTCACTGGGTGGGCAGTGCCAGCTGTGGCAGCACTGGTGCTATTTAACACCTCTCTCCATGTGGGGAGCTGGGAAGGAGAAGCCGCTGCCACCACTTCTGCCCTTCTGCCTGCAGTGCGGCTGGCTAGGAGAACCAGGCAGGCAAGGTTCAATGTGGGCCATGGAAAAAACCCTGCCTGTGCCCTGTTTTGATTTCCTTCTTAAACACATCACAGAGGCATGACCAACCTCTCTAACTGGGCCAGTAGCATGTCCATCTTCAGAGACATCAGAGATTGGCTCTGTTGGACATGGTGGAAGCTTCTAGCAGCTTCTCACAGAAGCTACTTCTGTGACCCTCCCTCGTTATCAAAAACCAGGTTGTACCAAATCAACACAGTTTTCCACCCCAAGTGTTCTTACATCTGCTGTTCCAGCCCACTGCTCCAAGGCTATTGCTACAGTCCAGCCTGCCACTTGGAGTGGCAACGGGACCGGCTGCCCCCTTGACTTTCACAAGGGAGTCATTTTCTCTCTTTCCCACCACTTGAGTCGCCATTGCCACATGGAGAGAGGTGGCCGAGCTCGTGCCACAGCGTCCCCTGCAGCCGTGGGGGAATCATCACACCCGCCCTGCCCGGCCGGGAGCCACCAGCGCCCCTGCTGGCTGTGCCCAGAACTGCACCAAAGGGGAAGGTGCCTGAGGGTTTTTTTGAGGCCACCCACTGTGGGTGGCCTCAAAATGAACAGACCAGCATCAGGATGTGCTGAGACAGGTAGGGGACTGAAAGTGCCCTCTGAAACTGTCATGCTCATCCTCAGGTCTTTACCCTCTCCTCTGTCATGAGGGAAATGATCAGCATTGCATTTGTATCTTTCCTTGCTAGTGCCCTGCCCTACCTACCCTTGTCCCAGGCTTACCTGCATTCTACCATACCCAGAGAAACCTTGGCTTCCTCCTACCCTGGTGGTTCCATCATTTGGCATCAGTCATACAGCTGTGCCACAAAAGCTGCCTGGCTCAGCTCTGGGTCAGGCTGGCTGGCTCCATTAGTTTTGGTCAGTCCTTGAATCCAGTCTGGCACATGTAACATCATCCACTCATCAAGCAATGCCTAAACCAATGCCCAGATGCATCAGCCCACAGAAAGCCCAAGCAGGCCAGTGTGCCCAAGCAGTTGGTTGTGTCAAAACACACAGCACTTCCTGAAGGTCGCACGTGAAAGGACAAGGAAAGGGTCCACTCTCATCTCCCACGTGGGGAGGAGGGGACAAGACAGCAGCATTCTCCTTTAGAGACCTTTGAGAACCTGTAGGTATGAGAACCCAGGCCTTGCAGATCCCAGCTGAATGGATAAACACAACTGTATAAGAATGAGCAGGGCTGCTGGGTGCCCCTAGGGAGACTCCAGTTGTTACTCACCTTTATTTACAACTCATTGGGAGCTAAGGGCAGAAAGGAAGAAGAGAGAACAGCAAAGAACTGCCTGAAAAAGAGTAAGAAGAGAGATCCTGGAAGTGGTCAAACCTTAAAGACAGTATCACATGGGAAGCAAAAAGTGCAGCCTGGAAGGACTTGGGGATGCTGGTGGATGTGAAGCTAGACATGTCCTGGCACCCAGAATCTCCTCATGTCCTGGGCTGATCCCCCAGTGTGGGCAGCAGGAGCCGGGGGCATTCTGCCCCTCTCCCCCACTCAGGGGAGACCCCACCTGCAGAGCTGCCTCCAGCCCTGGGGTCCCAGCACAGGACAGACATGGAGCTCTTGGAGCACATCTGCTACTCCTTTGGCAGCTCCCATGGGCTGACCTGGGGCCATCACCTGCAGCATCCATCCCACAGGGAGGTGGATGGGAGAGGACACTCCCTCAGGGACTGGAGTTTAAATAGCATGAGGCTGGTGCAAGGGGCAACATCCACAGCTGCTCCAGCTGCCACGGCCAGCTGTTCTCACCTACACTCTGCTGGGAGCTGTGCTCCAGCTGGCTTCCAACATCTTCTGCAGTGTTCTGTTGGATCTGTCCCTCACACCAGCTCCTTTCCTGGACTGAGGATTCTCTGCAGGTGTAGGACAAAAGCAACACAGTCAACTGCCACTCAGGCAAGCCCTAAGCTTTTTCAGTGCCTAAACCCTTCTCTGCTGGGCAGTGCAGAAGTAGAGTGAGCCAAGAAGCAGGGAGACACTGACCATCAGGAGCCAAATGACGATCAGCCCCTGCCTGTGGTTGGAGAACAAGTCTGATGGAGTGCTCAGGATGAGCCACTGCTCAAAGCTTCCCTTAAAAACAAACTTTACAAATGCCTCCACCTCAAGTTTTTGTTCCCAGATGTGGAAGTTTAGTCAAAGGACAAGAGACTCTACCCAGGTAGGGCAAGGACAACCATGTTTCCTGTGTCACTATCCATCTGTTCTCTAAACCAATCTTCTCCCTTTGTCCCAGCCCCTCAGTCCCAACCAGCTGCTTTTCCACAGCTTGGATTAACCAGCTCAGAAGCCTGGGCAGGTACACACACACCAGTGAACATGGGGAACACACATCACATTTGTTATAACAGAGACATTAACAGGGACAAATGAGATGGGAACAGAACATTCCTACAAGACACAACTTGACTTTATGTTTATTTTATATATATATTTATATATATATATATATATACCTTTGTATAGATTAAACTGGGAGGGATTTTATCATATACATTGTTTTGGTATAATACATGAGAAACAGGGACAGGAACACAGCAAATATAAATCAGTACATTCCTTCAGTGAACTCCTTGACACACTGAGACTGAAAAATTGCATGCAATGGGGAGACAGAGAGAAGGGAAATCAATTTTATTAGAAAAAAAAGAAACAAGATAATCTAGGTACAACTGTCAACAGAGGAGTAGCACTATAGATGGCAAACCTGTATAAATTAAAAGAAAATTCCACTCTGACATCTACTATGCTTTAAAGTGCAATGAAGCCTGATTTATTTACCTACAGAATACAGGAAAGTTTACCCCTCTCCCCATTCCAATCTATCCCTTAAAAAAACTCAAACAAACCCAAACAAACAAACCAATAAAATAAGTCTAAAGGATATACATTATCCACAGTCCTACAGAGACGCCTACATCTACTCAGTAGCACCAAGAATCTGATATGGGTGTAATTAAAATCAATTAAAACTCGGGAGCAATGGTAACATCTGTTAGCTGCTTCTGCAGACCTCCTGCCCTTTATGAGTGCCTGGAGGAGAGGTGGCTCTCCCTGTGCTGGGGTGACAGTGGCCCGGCGGGTCTGGCAGCAGCACAGCACACACAGCACAGCGAGAGCAGCGTGGGGACACGGGGACAGGGGTCAGGCCCCGTGTGGGGTCTGCACGGCTGGGTGGGGGTGTCACACACCTGGGCGGGCACCTGCGGGGAGCGGGACTGACCTACACAGAGGGGAAGGGTTGTGCGAGTCCAACACGCGCCACGAGCCTCTTTGGTGACAGGGTGATGGGAAGAGGGGGGGAGGGAGGGAGAGAGAGAGAGGAAGGGGGTCAGCACAGCCTCCCTCTTGTGAGCCTCTGGCTGTGTTGTCTTCCGAGGCCAGGGGCCTCTGTGCCACAGTTCATCTGTCTCCACGTGCCACCTCTCAGCAGCCCTCAGAAGCCAAAGGTCTCCTGGGAAGCATAGACCATGTAGAGGAAGCCATCCTCATCCTTCTCCTGCTCATAGATCTCTGAGATGGGGGTGGACACACTGACCATGCTGTGCTGGTTCACCAGCAGGAAGAACGCCTGGGTGGGATTCAGCTGCAAGCGGCGCCTGTGGGGGCAAGGGCAGGAGAGGCAGGGTTAGCCCACCTGGGGTGGGTGGCCTGACAGCCAGTTTCACCTCCCCAGCAATGCTGTTCCCTTGGGGCCAGGCCTGCACAGCCAGGGCCTCCTCAGGACCTCTTCCCACTTCTCAGGACATGGTATCCATGCGTCCAACTGAGCTGCTCAGGCCCCAAGGCCTCCTGAGTCAGGATTCTGCAAAGCCCTCTTCCCCAAGTGCTACTTGCAAGGGCAAAGCAGAGAGGCCTCTTCCGTCTGAGCTGAAGAATAAAAAGAGGGGATGGGACCCTTTCATGACTGTCCCCTTGAGCAAGAGACCCCAGCCCTTCACAAGGTACTAAACCTGCCCTCCCCTGGCCCCCCACAATAGTCTGTACCACACACAAGAATGCTGCAGCTGCCACGTCCCCATCCCTGCCCTCAGCAGCTGCCTCTGCCTCACCCTCACCCCACCACTCCAGTGAGTGGCCTGTGGGTAAAGACAGGCTCTCAACATGCCAGCTGAGGCCACCCTACTTACCGGATTATTTTGACCAATTCACTCATGTTGACATGGTCTGGGACAAGGAACTTGGTCTTGTCCAGCACTGGCAGCTGTTTCTCCCCTTTGTAGCGTTCGATGATGACCTGGGCAGAAAATCAAGGGTAGGATTAGTCATGTTCATAGTGCCCCACATGCTGGTCCCAAGGTCAAATACAAATCCAACTAGCACACGTAGAAAAGCTGAGGTAAAGCCTCACTTTGCTTCACCCTCACAGAAAACAAAACAAAACAAGGACATGAGTAGTGACCACCAGACTGGCCGCAGGTGGCTCTTCATCAGTCACCTGTGCCTGAGCCAGGCAGTGAAGAGTGTCCATAACAATGAGCTAAAGCACCAAGAGCTCAGCTGGCTGACAAACAGTGGGCACCACAGGACTGATACAGATTTTTGTCCTCTGGCATGCAGAGGAGTGAAGTATTTTAACATCACCTTCAGACTGACCAAACCCACAGGTTTTGCTGGCTTGTGCTACAGACAGCTCATGGTGCAGCTTCCTTCCCCTTTCCTTTCTGCTGCCATTCAGCATCCTTCTGCCTGCTCAGGAACATCTGTGGATATTCCCAAGCAAGCAGTTTTTAGAAGTCCCAGTGAAGCCACTCAGGCATTCCTTCCGAAAGGGGGTGTTTGGATTTCCCAGTCCCACTCCTTATGTTAACAGTCAGACAGATGGACTCCAAGAAGGATCAGAAACCCAGGGCCACCCCAACTGTGCACTGAGCTTCCCAGGCACTCCTGCATGGTGTCACCACAGGGACAACCCAGCCCATCCTCCTCTGCCAGACATCTTGCTTGGAAAAGCTCTTACCATCCCTACATTCTGAAATGGCTGAATGATGATTTCTGATCCATTTTCCTGCTATTATAATTAATGATTTTCTTCTGTGAAGCTGTTTGCTGACAGCTACAATTGCTGTTCTAAACCAGCCTGGAAAGGTACCTTTTGTGTTCTGAGAAACAAAGCAGCAGGCAGTTAAAATAGGGAATGTACATTTAAGTAAAATTAAAGTAAGTGAAGAATATACAGAATAATATGCTCCCACTACAGTGATGCTCTCTCACATCTCTCCAGCAACCTGTTGTTTTCCCCACAGAGAGACTCTTGGACACTCATCAGTCTATTATCCTCTCCCACCTGAGACTGAATATCATTTTTCACTATAAGACAAGGAATTGCCATTATTTATTTTCCCAGATCCTTTCCAAAAATACTCAAAAGATTGCAAATGGCATTTGGCAGCAGAGGGATGGAGCAGTGTGCAGAGAGGAGGATCCCCAGGAGATGGCTCTGTGGAGCCAGGACCAGGGAACCTCTGGGAACACGCATTTCCCTTTCCTTCAACCCCTTGTTTACACATCAGCCTCTGGCAGCAGCAGTAGTGGAACTCCTGCCAGCCTCCCCCAGAGGTGGATCAGACATCCTGTCTGGAACTGTGGAGTCACCAGTGAGCTGGGAATGTCTGAGGAGCCCCCCAGGCTGTGGGGCTGGTCTGAGAGGGCTGGGCTGCAGGCAGCTCCCAGAGGAGGGAGGGGTGGGAGGTGCTTTGCTGGGGGCTCTGCACTAAGACGGCCTCAGCAGAGCCCACCCAGGACAAATCTCGCCCAAGGGAAACCAAGGCCTGGGCAAGCAGCATGTGAACACCAGGTATTGCCCCTTCAGTCTCTTTTGCAAAGGAGGAACTGATTAAAGAACCATTTTCTGCAAGAGACTAAATCATTCTCTGAGATGTCCCCCACCAACCTGTTGATGGCCCTTCATCACTCCAAGGAGGGCACAGGGAGGACAAGATGAGCAGAACCATCCTACTACATTTAACTCGAGTCTTACAAAGACAGGTGAGTATTTTGGCTGTGGAGAGAGGAGTAGTCTTGAGGGGCTGAGCACTCACAACAGCCACATACAAGGATGCTGCTGGGAAACACACAGGCAACAGTGGCCCTTCAGCTTTTCGGTTTGCACGAAGGAGCAGCTGCACAGCAGCTGTTTGTGCACCCACCTTTACCTGCAGAGAGGGCCCTGCACACCTGGATGATGCCTCCGTTCTTACAAAAACAAGGACCAGAGGCTGGTGTCTCTCTTTACCAGCCAATTCCATCCCAAGAAGAAGAACTTTTAGATTAATCCGAGAATGGCATGCAATGGCTGCCCTGGCTCTTCATGCAGCAGCTGCCTTGTGCCCTGAGCAGACACAGAGCCTCTCATGTAGAACAGCTCCAAGAGTTTCTGTTCCCAGAACATGAGCTGCTATTTGGGTAACCCAGCTATGAGAACAGGTGGCCAATGGACAAAACGTTCTTGTCTAGCTCTGGAGGGAAAAGCATGATCAAATGCTAAAGTTACATCCCTGTGGCCACAGGGCAAGTGTACACAGCCACCCTCCACCCTATATCCTGTTCCAAGCTGCTGCCTTGAGCCAGGGGGTTCCTCAGGGTGGGACACCTGCTCTTGCAGAGGGAACCCACCACAGATCTCTGCAGAAATCACAAGTAGGCACGGAGAAATGCTCAGGGCAGAGCCTGAAGTCCTGGTCCCACTGCAAAGGGGGCTTGGACAGTGTTTATAAACACAACCTTTGTTCTGGGGCCAGTCTGGAGAGATGTAAAGGGAGTTTGGTAAGGAATATGGCCAGATGTGGTAGGCAACAGAGGCAAGGTCCAACCAGGAGTGAGGCTGGGAATGTATTCCCAGCAGGCACAGAAGCTCAAATGTGTGTATATAACACCTCCCTGACATCAATGGCCAGGCGCAGAGACTGACAGAGACACACACAGCACTCACACGAGCACAGACTGCACCAGCCTCATCCTGTCCCTCTCTAGCAGAGCAGGATACAGGTCCTTTAGTGGCAACGGACACAGCAGCCCTCAGTCAAAAAGATGCTCTGGTGTTGATCCATCCAGAGTCATGTCAGTGCTGCACACTGGATCTGCAGCTCCCCAGAACAGCCCTCCCAGGAACCCAGAGAAGGTTGTCCCTTCCTCTGAGTCCGTAATTTGGGTTTCCATCCACCCCTGTGCCAGGGCAGGGCATTATGTGGGATCTCCCCCCTCCCATTGCCTCTCCATGATCCTCTGTGAGTGCTCAGATGAACCCAACAGAGCCCTCTCTGCACAGCCCAAATACCCCCTCAGTCGTCCCTACCAGCACGAGGGGTGGCCCTGCCTTCACCCCCCTCTACAGCCCATGACTCACCAGGCCAGCCTGAATTTAGCATTGCAGGGCTTTGGGAAATGGTTTGCTTCCAGTGCTGCCCAGCACAAGCTGTTCCCCAGCAATTTCAGACTGAGGGTTCAGTCATCTCCAGAAAGATCCCAGGGGCTGAGACAGTGTGGGGGGCAGAGGCTCCCTGTCCTCTAATGTGGGGATTCCAGTGAAAAGGCTGGAAGTTCTCTGATTGCTCTGATTGCCCAAGGAGGAGCTGCCCTGTGAGAAGCAGCTGGAGATTTCTTCCCAACAGAGCTGAGTGTGAGCAGCACCTACATCACAGCACAACCGTCTCACCTTCTCAGCAAGAGCTGCGTGTGCCTGTGGTCAGCACTTTCTACCAGAGCAGGCAGCTCTGGAAAATGCAGAGACAGCAAAGGAGCCCCAGGCATGAGGTGGACAGGGGACCTGGCTCCTGCCTATGTCCTTATTCCATGGGCCAGTGGGGTGTCCTGGGATGTGACTTCCCTTGAAACACAAGCAAAGAACTCCACGTCAGTCCCTTCCTCAGCTTTCCCTGCAAGTACACTCATGGAAACAGGAGAGACATGCTCTTCCCTGGGCACACAGCCAGGCCATGCCCTCTGCAAATCCTCCTGGCCCCCTCTCAAAGCCAAAGGGACTCACCCAAGGACTCCAGCTGGAAACTGGAGATGCAGGAGGGCAGCAGGTGCTGCACAGCTTTGCTGTGGTTTCTGTCAGCAGTAAGGGTGTGACCTTGGATCTCCCTAACTGCCCCGGCCTGTGGGCTCAAACCCTTCTGCTAATTCCAAGTGCCTCTCCAGGGAAGCCAATCACTTGAAAACACAGCTCCTGTCTTTCACAGATGACCAAGACCTTCCTACAGCCGATGAGCCTGCAGTGCCTGGACCTACAGCAGTGCCCACCCCACACTCCTCCTGGACAAGGCTCTGATCGCTGCCCAGCACAGAAACCTGCAGGAGTTCTGCCTTGGGAGAGACGAGAGACAGCATCAAACTGGTGTTGGAGTCTAATAGGGACCAGGCCTTTAGAGACACCAGTGACACAAACATGGCTGGACCCCACAAGGCCTTCATGACCCTTCTCACCTCCTGATTCTTTTTACCCCTCTGAGCAAAACTTGCATTGTGGTGTTGACCCCAACACAAAGAGCACTCCAGCTGTGGGAGCTCTCCCACATGTCTCAGTAATGCTATAAAACTGCCTGTGGATGCACAGCTCTGGCTCCTTCTGTCCATTCCCCAAGCAATACACACTTGTGTACAGGCACTTGATACATGCACGTGTGTACATTTTATGTACAACTTACTTCTAGCCTGGCCTTACTGCCAGAGCATGAATGCACTGCAATTAGCTCTGCCACAACTCTGGAGAAATGCAGAACCAGTCTAATGCCATAAAAACCACGTTAAAAGCAGAGGTGAATCAATGTGTTGATGACCAGGACTACTGGTACCCTGGGTGCTGTGAGGGGCAGGCCCTGCTCTGCTGACCTGGAAACATGTGAACACCATGTGAACACCACAGTGGTGGTGGGAGGAAGAGAAAGAATTCTTCTGGCTGGAAGACACTGTGCTAAAAACAAAACAAGAGTGAGGCAGGAGTGGACTAAGATGGGTCAAGAGCAGTTTGAGACATTCAGTCTTGAAGGCCAGATACTGATAGTCTACAATTTTAAGACAAGGTTGATGCTCATCCAACATTCAGAGAGAGCTGAACTAGGAATCTTGTCTTTTTGGTCATAGATGCTGGGATATCACAAATAGTAAGTCAAGCAAGCCCCAACTACATAATTTCATAGAATCATGGAATGGTTTGGGTTGGAAGGGACCTTAAAGGTGAGCAGGGACACCTTTGACTAGACCAGGGTGCTCCACGCTCCATACAACCTGGTCTTGAACACTTCCAGGAGCGGGGTGTTCCTCTAAGTTCTCCATCTTCTCAGGAAAAGAAGCAAATACTCAAGTAGCAACTCAAAAGCACACTCCCAGCCAAAGAGCAACTCAGCATATTAGGTGTGACATGGGCAGGAAGAACAGCAAGTTCATGATGTCTCCCCTGTGCCTGTCAACTACAGGTACTGGTAAAGCACAGAACAAGTATGAATGATCCTAAGAGAGACTCTGTGGTTTCAATGCAGCAGAGATCAGCCCATACATCTTTCTCTGGGCAGAGAGAAAGCCTTACCATGTTATCCAGGAAACATCAGATAGCTACTACAGCCAAAAGAAAAGCCATTTCAGGGTTTTCTCCTAGTGCACTAGCTTGGAAATAGATTTGAGATCAAAGCAGTCCCCTGCCTCCAGGGCAGCATGGAGCTTTAGAGCCAGACTGTCCTTTGCACTGCAGAGAACACATCTGCTATTGAGTACCTGGCACATACAAGACACTGGAGGCTCAACATCCTGTGTTGATTCCAGGAAGCAAAGTTTTGCAAGCTCCATGGAGGCCACCCAAGGAGCACAGAGGGGTCCTGAGAACAAAGTCGGACACAGCAGAGTGAGAACAATCACTTACCGGGATTTTGTTTGGATGCTGCTCTCGGATCTGCTGTACTTCTTTACAACGGTCCGCTGGAGAGAAAGAAGTAAAGAAATGAAGTTAGAAACACCTGTGTGTGGTAGGGCAGGCAGAACTGAGGTACCCACCCTGCAAGCCACAGCCTGACCCAGAGAGAGGGACATTTCCCAAGGAATGCACATTCTGCTCACCAGGCCTTTTCTGAGCATGGTTTGCCAGATGTCAGCTTCAGTGACCAACCCTTCCTGGCTTCCTACTGCCCCAGCCATCCCTCCAGCCTGGGACATGCCACTCTGCCTGCTAAAACTGGGCAACACACCTGGAAATCAGGAGAGTGAAAGGAGACCATAAAGATGACAAAACTAACTTAAATCCACCCCAAGCAAATGCAACTTCTGGCAATGGGTGCAGGGCAGCAGCACAGCTTTGAGGGCTGTGCTCTGCAAGTTCAGGCTCTTTGTGTCTCCTGGATGCTTCCCCCAGGGCGACAATCCTCCAGCTGGGCATGGGTTTTAGCCATTTCCTTCTGCCTGTTGCACACTTCCAAGCACTCTCTGGCACAGTTCCACAAGAGCTGCACCTTGCCAAGCAGGACACCCTCCTTAGCACAGATCTCCAGAGTAGCTACAACAGCTCTTGGCCTGACAGAAAGTATTTCTAGGCCTGGATGCAGGAAGAAAACCTTAAGCAAGGAGATGATCCACATACAGAAAGACTTTTCCTGCAGTTGTTCTCACACTTTCTATTTCTATTGCATTTTCCTCCACAGTTTATGTTTATTGACACACACAACAGGCAGCACACAAATCTTGTGCACTCTTCCAGTTTACAGGAGAATTTCCAAACCCCTCACTGCCTTACCAGAGGGCCCTGCACTTCCCATAACCCAAAGCAGCAGAAAGCAGAGGAAGACGCAGTACCAGAGCCAGGTAGGGCTCTGTGCAAGCTCTCCCTGGGACACTACAGACCTGCACTCCTCCTGGAACTGCCACGACTCTGGGAAGTGCTCCACAGCCTACAATGACCCATCTAAAATGCCCAGAAATGATGGGGTACAGAGGGTGCAGGTCAGTGACTAAGCACTGCCTAGAAAAGAGATCTGGGTATTGCAGAATCCATCACGGGACCATTCTGTCACACCTGCACAGCTCCAGCTCCCCTCATCAGCTTACACAGCCCCACTTTCTCATGGCCCACTGGGATAATGGAGGGCAGGATAAATGCATGTGTTTGAGTGTTTTCTCCTCACAAACACTGAGAATTTCTCCTCTGAGCACTCAATAAAACATTACTGCTTTTATGTTGAATGTGGCTAGATATGACTTTGGGAAGAAACTGGAGTTTCTTTAAAAGCCACAAGACTACAAAATCACCAGATCATAGAAAGTTTTGAGCACCATTTCTGCCTCCTCTGAGAGAAAAATATCAGTCTGCTAGGAACTGTTAGACCTTTTACTCTGTAGGACTCCATAGGTGAGCAACACAGAGCAAGATTATTTGGATTTCATGAAAAATTCAGGCATATTTGTTTTGGGCTTTATGACTGAAGATGCAGCTTCTCATGTTTCCTTTTCATCCAATACAGTGCTCCAGGGACCCAGAGTCATCCTTGTGATACAACTTTCCCCTGTGGTACCAATCAGCCAGGGAGTCACACAGACATCAGCACCACATGTGACACTGGTACAGAGACACCTCCCTGGGAATGCTGAAGGACACAGTGCCAGCAGCATCCAGCCCACATCACCCAGCTGGAGCAGAAGCAGCTGCTCCCTCCCACAGAGCCCCATTCCCACATGTTCGCTTGTGTCCAGGCTGGAGATCCAGAGCTCAACTGGACAACACTGATCACCATGGAAATTCCAGCAGCTTGACTGCAGCCAGCTCAGACCTCTGGGTGTTAACAGAGCCTGCAGAGCTGTGTCCTTGCCTTTGCCTGGTCATCCTGGCTTCAGTGCCCACCCTGGCCTGCTTCTCTCTCCGTACTATCAGACGGTCATGTGGATGAGCTTCCTTAACACCATGTGCTGCCCTGCAAGGTCACAGGACTGTTTGCACAGGAAGCCCCAGCAATGCACGTAATTGTGAGAAGGAATTTGCTGAAGGCATGTTATCATGACTAGTAAATGAAGATAATCTCGGAGCATCCAACTAGCCCAAGCTGTGTGTGCCAAAGGGCAGCCACATGCCAGACACCTCTTCCTGCTCCCTGGAGGCATCACCAGCTACAGCACAAGGAGATGACACACGCCATCACCACCTTCACTTACACAGTGGAAACAGAGGTGCCTCCTGCCCTTTACACTGAAAAGGCACCACACAGAGAGGAAGAGGGTCCATCATCACTCCAGCTGCATATCAGTGCCTCAGGATCCCAGCCCTGGGACCACAGTCCTTTGCCCCCCAAGGGGAGCAGAGGGGGTGCCTTGGACAGAGGTGGCTGCTGCAGAAAGCTCCTTCCAGGTCTTGCTGACTCCATGCTCAGGAGGAATCAAGGGCACGAGACACCAGTGACAGACCTCTCAGCTGCCCTCAAGTCTGCTGGACAGTGGAAGCTCCCCTGTCCCACCCTTTAAAACCTGCCACATGCCCAGGACCTGCTCCCCCTGGCCAGCAGGACCCAGGGCATTTGCAGCCTTCCTGAACTCAGGGCACCCTGTGGCAGGAGGCTGATCTGCAGGTTACCACACTGGAATGGCAGCAGGTGCTGCTTTACTCCAGGGGCTGCTGGATCTCTCCAGCAGGTCCATGGATTGCAACTACAAGCACCTCAACCACTGCACTTCTTCCTCTGGCCTGGAATTGCTACTTCAGAAACTTCTTTTGGGAAGGCAGTTGGGAGCAATCCCACCTAAGGTGCTTAGGTTCCTGAATATACAAGCAGAAGTTTCCAGGACACCTGAAGCACTGCTGAAGAGCACACTCTGTCCCATCCTAGTCTTGGAGAGCCAAGGAAGCAGGCTTGGCAATTGGGAAAAGCTGCATCAATCCCTGGACAATTTCTGTGCACACAGGAGTTCAGGCACAAGACATCTCCACCAAGAGATAGTGATGGTCACCCACACCCTCCTCAGCCTGGGGTGGGAGTGAGAGGCTGAGCCTGTGACTCATGAAGGCACCAACATCACACAGCGGGAACGGCTATAAATACCAGCCTTAATTTAGTGTCTATACAGTCTAATATAAGTTGCAGGAATACAGAGGGAATGGTTAAAGGGCACTTCAGAGAAACCTGGCTGGAGGTGCCAGCCCAGCACCCGAGCCCCCACGGTGCTGAGGACAGGCAGGATCCTCCCACCCCAGCAGTGTTTGCACACTCACACTTCATACACAACAGGTCTGATCTTACAAGCTTTGTTCTTCTCCTGCAGCTCTCCCAAACTGTGCTGAAGTTGAGAGTTTCCCCTTCCCTGCAGCATCTGGCTACAGTTAATCCTTAGCCAACGTGCAGAGCAAGCCAGAGCTGTTTACACAGCCCTGTCCCTATCCATGTTCTCCTCCTCTGGCCCCTCCTCACTGCCAGGGGAGCAGAACACCACACCTACTGCAGCAGCTCAGGGGCTGGAGGGGCAAGAGGGGCTCCATCCTCCTGCTGTTCCAAAGAGCTGAGCAAAGAGTGATGACCTGCACGAGAGGGAAGAACCCCACCCCTGCTCCAGCTGTGGGCACCACATCTCTGCCATGAGGGAAGCCAGATTTCTCCCCAGTGCCAGGATGTCAGACCTCAAGATGGCAGCAAAATAAAAACCACGCAATTTTATTGGTTATTCCCAGGGAAACTTCTCTGCTAGGGCCTATTGAAAGATAGGACTATTTTTGTAGCATTGCATATGCCAGGAAATTGCCTATTTCTCCTCCAACTGCTCTTTCAACTGTTAAGTACCAACAGCAAAGCTTGCAAATTGCCCAAAACACCAGAATCTTGGCTGTTTTCTTGACTGAGGTCCTTCCCAAGCTGTGCTCCAAAAGATGCGAGCACACAGTGTATCCCATGGCAATGCAGGATGAGATCATTGTGGCAGTTGAGGAGAACAGTGGAAAATTTTAAGCCACACTTTGCAAACATTAACCTTTTTTATCAGCAGTTCCCAGGAACCCTGGCCACAGGAGCCAGGTCCCTGCTGTGCTGGGTGCTGTGCAGACACGGGATGAAAGGACAGTCCTGGATGCAAAAGAGCCTCAGCAGACAAAAGATACAGATGGTGGGACAGAAGGAAAACACATGGCAAGTCCTCCAACAGCGCCGTTGCATAAGGGGCACCGTTTTTCAGGAGATTCTAGACAAGCACTGCTCAGGCCCTGGTGCTGCCCCAGGGCAGCAGATGGATGATAGGGAGAGGCCCTGCTGCCTGTGACCAGCAGGAATGCTGTTAGGAAAACACCAGTAAGAACAAATACCACCTGGAAACGTCATCAGCGTGCTACCAGATAAACAGCTCCTGAGCTGAGCAAGGGCTGTGTGCTGGGAGCAAAGCAGAGACCAGAAATGCAGCCATGAGCTACTGCCTGTCCCTATGTCCCACAGCTCTGGAGTGTACAGACATCCCTGGCACCTCCAGCAGGCTGCTGGCCCTGTGGCTTCTCCCTGCCATCCACACAACACCCTGCCAGCCAGCCCACAGAGGGATCTGCCTAAGATTTGAAGCAGATACTAAAAAGAACACGTTTCTTCAAGAAGCTGCTGTGGTCAGTCCCAGGGCAGAGTGCTGCTAGAGCACGGACTTCTCTCCAAGAGATTTTCTGCCAGGAGAGGAGGAATTGGATGGTTTGAAATCTGGATATGTGTGGGATGAGCTGGCAAATGCTGGAGACACAGGCCAGTTACGCAGGTCATTCCAGATGAACATCAGTGACTATTTCTGTAATATCACACCACCCTAAGGCCAGACACCTCTAACCACCAGGAAACACCCCCATGAATCTGTCATGGCTCACCCAGCACCTGACCTGACCTGTCCTTGCCCAGTCCTCCTTCTCAGGCCAGTGGTGCTGCAGGAGGAGCAAGAGGAGGCTCCCACATGCAGGATGGAAGGAGGCGTGCCCAGGGCAGGTGTCCTCAGCACCCCAAAGGGCACTTGTCCCAGGCTACATAGGACAGCAGCACTGCCGACGCCTGACAGTGCTTCTGATTGTCAGGTTTATTTTATTTGTCTGTCTGCAAAGTTGGGTGCTCTGGACAGGACAAATGACTCAGGACCAAACCTACACTGCTCTGAACCTAAAAGCTTTGAACAGATAGAAAATACATCTCTGCATCATGAAATAGGTGGAGCCTGAAGCTCCACTGTCCCTGAAAGGTATTACCAACATGAACATGGAGCAGTGAATGCTCTGTCTTCATGACTCTCCATCCCATCACTATAGCTGCAATACCAGGTGTGCAGTGTCTGGGAGGATTTCTGAACGTCAGGTTCTTGGGGTCCTGTGACTGCAGAAGGATCTCAGCAGCTTTATTTATTTGCAAAAGTTCCCAATGTTCCTGGCTCCAGAATAGAACTTGAAAATTTTAAAACACAAAGAGGAAACAACTTCGTTTTTCTTAGCAGTTTAAAAATATAACAGGAGTATGATCTTGAGCCTGGCTCCAGAAATGAGCATTTGCATCTGGCAAATCATGATAAGGGCTCAGCTCATGATCAAGCAGAGCCACACCACAACTGTGAACTCTAAATACATGTCAAGACACTTGTTCTCCAGTTGTACAATACCACTGAAGTGACAGGACAAGGGGGAATGGCATTAAACTGACAGAGGGCAGGGCTAGGTGGGATACTGGGAAGGAATTCTTCCCTGTGAGGGTGGTGAGGCCCTGGCCTCAGGTTGCCCAGAGAAGCTGTGGCTGCCCCTGGATCCCTGGAAGTGTCCAAGACCAAGTTAGACTGGGCTTGGAGCAACCTGGGATAGTGAAAGGTGCCCATGCCCATGGCAGAGGGTAGAACGAGATGGCCTTTAAGGCCCCTTCCAAACAGAACCATTCTGAGATTCTGTGATCCACCCCTGCCATGGGCCATGCAGGATGAGAACTGGACCTCCATCATCCAAACAGCTTAAAATTCACTGCACCCCCTGAGCACGAGGGGCAAACGGGCAGCACCTCCTGTGTCATGTCAGGATGGCAAACAGAGTATTTACATGCCAGTTTCAGATAAGGAACTGGTTTTTTGCTCAACATTGAATCACAGTTTCACTATCCTTGGTAAAGGAACATCAAGTTCCCTCTGGGAAGCCCTCGGGAAGCTGCTGTTCCAGGGTTTCCCTCTGCCTGCTGCGTGACCTTCCACCTGGACAACCTTCCCATCCATAAGCCTCCAAGACAGCAGGAACACACTCAGATTTCTCAAAATTACTCAGGACACTTGAAATTGCTCAAAGAAAGACCTGGCACTGCTGGCAGGGCTGTAATTTGGTGCAGCCCACTGTGCACCTGCATGTACCAAGAGCCTTTGCCCAGCACAGGTCACTGCTATTTGTGCACAAACAGGCCTGGACATGCACAGATGCCTTGGGGACCTGTGCCAGAAACCAGAGTCTTGAATTCATTCCTGCATTTTCTCCCACAGCCTTAAACCACCTTCTGAGGACAAAAGGCAGCAAACAACAGCATGACAGAGCTGGTAGTGTTTACACACTGCCAGTCAGCCACAGAATGTCACACGAGCAGGTGACACACTGTGAGACCTCCCAAGTGACTCTCCTGGCCGTGATCCCTGCTGGGACTGACCACAGAAGGAACACCAAAGCCAAGGGACATGACTTATCCATGCTACTCAATGACAGAAGTGGCAAGGGCCTACCAGCCTGACAGCCCCTGGATTCACCAGTCTCCACCCTTCTGGCTCAAAGGAAGATCTGAGGTTTTTATAGTGAAGAAAAAAAATTAAGTAATGAACAAAACATACAGGTTTTATTATTCCTGGCTGCCAGTCAGGACCTTGTGTTATATAAAAGAATAATCATAAAAAAATCAAAATTTGTGGTCTACATGTCAGGCTGGCATTTGTTCTGGACACCTCTTCAGTTCTTCAACACTGATAATTACCCCCACATCCAGTCAAGTCACAGAATGTCCTCAGTAATTAATCCAAGACACAGGCAGCTAAGCAGCAGCTTGGAGCAGCATCCTCCTCTCAAGGAATCCCACCTCTCAAAGCACAACTGCAAAGCACAGACACCCTGAGGACTGGCCAAGGATCAGCGAGGGCTCATGGACCAACCCCACATCAATATCCATATGTTTTTCCAAGCCACCAACAAGCAGAACTGTCGTGATAAGCACAGGATGGTGTGTGAAGCAGACAATTCAGCTGCTGCTGGTCTCTCAATGGGTACAGGCATGCTTGGCTCACACTGGATGAGTCCCCAGGGAGCTGCTCCCCAGAGCCAAAAGGGGTTTTACTCCACACCCACCACTGCCTTTCCTCTGAAGAGGAGTGGCCTCCCACAACCAAAGGCAGATCTCCCAGAGGATGGAACCTGGAATGGGAACACTCTGTCCACAGAGGCTAAGGTCAAACCTCTGTGTCTGTCACCATGCCAGGGGCTCCAGCTGACCCACCAGACACAAGTAGGTGTGTTCCTGCCTCTGTTTTGGCTGGACATGGGGGCACAGGACTGAGGTGCTGTGGTCATCCGGCCGGGATCCAGGCCAGTGTCCGTCACCACGCTGGTTTTGTGCTGCACTGAAAACACAGCTGGCAGCTGCTGCCAGCCCAATGCAAACCCCCACTTCAGCAGCAGTGGGACAATGCTCCCAAGGACTCATGTTCCTTTTGGGAAGTGCAACAGTGTCGTCAGGCTGCCGCATGCTCTCACTACTGCCAGGACAGCCCGTTCCTCTGACACAGACCACAGCTTTGTTCTGGGAATTGTTTTGGACTCCTGCAACAGATCTGAACACGCCTCAGCCTCTGGGTTCAGCACATGGATGCAGAGGTGCTGCCACATTTTACCCTCTGCACCACAGCAAGGACGTTCTGCTGCCAAGGACCTCACCTGCCCACCAGAGACAGCACCTCAGATCATGGGAGGAGTCACTGCCCTGTGCCCTCCACACACCTTGGATCAAACCCCTGGTGTTTTCCAGCCAGTCCCCTTCTCAAGTCCTCAATGATGAAGAGAAATCAGGAAATTTTACTCAGGAGAGACCCAAGGCCGAGCAGATGAACAAACATCATAAATTCACAGAAAAATTCCAAAAACACAAGAAGGGGGAACAACATTGAGGAAAGGAGAATCTTCACTGAGGAGCAGCAGACCAAGACCTAAGGCCACCACCTGCCATGAAACTGGAGCCTGGGTGCCTTTTGTAAACAGCCATAGCCCTGACTCTGCCTTTTTGCTGCTTTTTTGGAACCGTTCCATTTCTGTAAAGTTTTGAAGCCTTAAAAATTAAGCCATTCTGAGGGTACAGATTCACTGGAGATGTTTTCCACCAGCCCTCTCCAACTGCATTGTAAACAATCACTTCCTGCTCCTGTTGGGTAATGATTCAAAGACAGAAACAAGCTGTATTTACTTTCTCCAACAGAATAATTCCAGCCCTGACCCAAAGCAACTGCGGGGGCTGCCAGGCCTCCTCCTCCTCCCCTCCTCCTGGCTGAGCTCTGCAGCCCAGTCAGCTGAGAGAGCAAAAGGGCAGAGGAAAGTACAGAGAAACAAGGAGCACTTGCAGTTGCCGGCACCAAACTCCCTCACCCCCTCCGTCCCTCCTGGGCTATTTTAATCCTGCTTTCTTTCAACTACTGAGCCTCAGATTTTGTTTTCTTTCTGGCTCACACAAAGTCTGAGCAATCCACAAAGGCGAACCAGTCTCCTCTCGACCATAATAAGCTGATTCTCACCAGTTTAACAGTAGGTAGTTACTAAGGGGCTGATTTAGGATTTTACTGGTTTTAATATATAGCTCAGGAGAACAGAGCAGAGTCCCAGCAAGTATCCCAAGCTCCCAGACTTCGGCTGGTTCTTGTTTGTGCATGTTCCCTTGGCTCGGTCCTGTGGCAGGGGAGGGCTGGGTAAGCATTCAAGGCCAGAAAGGTTGTGCTAATAAAATACCAAATATTTACAGTTTCCAAGAGAGCAGCAAGGGGCTGGATCGGCAGTTTTCAGCAGGCAAAAGCTCAAATTTTAAAACTCATGTAGGAAACACCCTCACCTGTGTTTGGACGGTCTCTGGCACAAGATGAGGGTTTTTATGGCACAAAACCACAGATTTCAACATTATACAGCCAGTAAAGCTCAACTGATACCCCCTCCAAAGGAATTTAACCTGCCAGAAACACACACCTCTCCCTGCGCCAGCTGAAAAAGGGCAAGAGAAACAGCAGTTGATGTTTCCTCGGATTCCACCATCGGGTCTGCAGATAAAATCTGGGACTTTCTACAGTCACCTCCTCACCTTTTGAGCCTCCCCACCACGCACCTTTGACAAAGAGGTGGGGAGGATGTGAGCACTGACTCCTCTGGGTCTCCACAAGCATCACTGAGGGCGTGTGACATCCTGGAACAACAGCCGCCCTAACGCTGACGAGATGGGGAGCGCGGAAGGCGATTTTTGGGGAGGTCTTTGTGCTCTGACAGTCAAAAAGGACACCCGGCCACCACCCTCATTCTGGGCATTCCACGGCCCCTTGCGGCCGCCACCGCGCCCCAGTGACCCGGGTACCCTGGAGAAGCGGCGACACAGCGGGGATGGCCCCGGGGACATCGCTGCGCTCGGGCCGGGCGCCGTGCGGCCCCCCCGGAGCGGAGCCGGCCGGGATTACATCACCGCGCGGCGGCTGCGGCACTGCCGCCCCCGGCCCGGGCCTCGCTGCTCCCGCGGCCGCGCCCGGCGGGGACCAGCGGCGGCGGAGCCCCGGCCCGGGCGGGGCTGCCCCGCAGGGCAGCACGGCGGGGGCGGCGCAGGGCAGATCCCCACATCCCTCCCTCCCGCGCGGCCGCTCCCAGCCGCTCCCGGCTCACCGAAGGTGCGGCGCTGCTTGAAGGGCCGGTCCGAGGGCATCGCGGCGGGACCGGGACGGCACCGGGACCGGGCGGCTCCGTCTGCGCTGGGGCTGCGGCGGAGCTGCGGTGACGTCACCAGGCCCCGCCCATCGGGGCGGGGCTTTGTCCGCCCCTGGCCCCGCCCACCCCCGCGACCCCGGAGCTCTCCCCGATGGGCCCCGCAGGGACCCGGGTGCCGTGGAAACCCGGACCCACGCACGGGTTCGGACATTTTCCACTATCCCAGAGTGCTCCAAGGCCTGTGCAGCCTGGCCTTGGACACTTCCAAGGATGGGATAGCCACAGCTTCTCTGGGCGCACTGTGCCAAGCTTTGCCACCCTCATAGGGAAGAACTTCCCAATATCCAATCGAAATCTAACCTCTTTTAGTCTAAAACTATTCCCTCTTGTCCTATTACTATCTGCCTCTTTCTTTTTTATAAGCCCCAACATGAGAGAGAGCAGCTGTCATGACATGGGGACAGCCGTGCCGTAGGAGCACCATGGCGGAGCATCCCCATTTCCCGATGGGACATAATGGTTTATTCAGAGATAACTCCAAACATGAGCATTTTTTCCAGCCCTGATGGAACAGAGGACCTGAGGGCCTTGTTTAAGGCAGCAGAAGTACACCCGGGCTGGGATTTCCAGAGGTGCTCAAAGAACAGAGGTGTCCGTGAGTCTGGCCTGCAGTGGCATCTTCTGGACATCTCGGCTCAAACATCTTCCAGGTGTCACTGCCAGCTTTGGGCAGCAAACGTTGCTGTTTTGAGAAGGGTGGAGGAGAAGGAAGGATTGTGAGGGGATGAAGCCACAACAGCTCAGACAACAGATTCCAGCCAACAAACCTGGACAAACTGCTCTCACACAGATACTCACACATTTGCAATTCCCACATTTACTCCAATGATCTCCCTGCTAACGAGCCTGTTGTTTTCCCTGCTGCATTCAGAGCCATGGCTATGCTGAATATATTAAAGCCCGCAGTACGACTACAAATAGGGCAGCTATTTCTGGAGCTGGTAAGAGAATCAAAAACAACTGCAAACAGAGCACCAGTGTTTCACCAGGTCTAATATCCATCCTCACTGCATGCCACAACAGGAGCTGTATCATGCTGGAGCAATGTCTCATTGTTACAGTGAATTGGCACAAAACAGGAGCAAACACAAAATGTTAAAGGATTTTTTACCTTGGTAAAAAAAAATACATGAAAGATGCAGTTTTGAAAGAATTGCTCCAATTATTGTGTCACCAATTAAAAGAAATATACATTTAACAAGAATTGAAGAAATTCTTGTTTCCTTGTTGAGTTTACCAAAGAACGAAAACAATTTTGTGGCCAATATAATGCATTTTTCTTGACCAAGCAGTAGTTAAACAAGCACATACTGGTAAGGAACTATAAACTCTTCAGATTCACTTTCATAATTAAGATACAAGCAAAGATATTAATCTTTGATATAGGTCCTGTTAATCAGAGAATACTGAAGGGAAAGCAAGAATGTTGAAAAAGACATGGCAAGTGATAACGCTTACAGACTTCATCCTCAACAAAAGGGTTTATTAATGTTGCTATAAAGTGTGAGCCTCTTTTTGATGAGAGGAATGTGAGAGTCTTTCCAGTTTAGTGATGTGGCCCCTGGTTTTATGCCTGCAGGCCTCACTGCAGGACTGGGGCCATAATTCCACAGACTATTATTCAAACACCTGGAGAGAGAGAAAAAAAACCCATTTCATAGGAACTCTGGAGCTTGTCAGCATGTTAATGTACTTCCAGAAATAGGATCTGGATCAAAGAAGTTTGATTTAATTTATACACTTCTTCCTCCTTCCCTCAGCTTCCCAAACAATCCTGCACACATTAATGCCTCTCTTGCCTGGTCTTACTTATGTCACTGGCAAAACTCCTTATTTAAGGAGGTACAATTCAGATCCAACCCCCCTCCCCCGGATCAGTCAAAGGTTTAAGGCACCAGTGAGCTGTCCCAACATGACCTGGAATCAACAAGGAGCTTCCCACATGCCAGCATTCCACAGTGTAGCACCACAGATAATGAGCACTCCTGGATCTTGTGAAACCACAGCAGTGAGGGAAATCTCCCTGAAGGAATCCTGTAATGCTGGTAGTGTATTTTTTGTCAACAGAACAGTGTTGATGCTCAGGCTCCTGCTGGCCAGGGCAGTGTTTGAGCTCCTGCCCTGGCACCCCCAGCTGCTTCTGCTTCTCCTGCAGCTGGTGAGTCCCAGGAGCTGCTGTAGCTCCGCTCACTTTAGCCCAGCCTTTCTTGGTGTGCGACCTTTGTCCCCTAGAGAAGTAGCTAAGACAAGATCAAACATAAATCACACACTGGTTTGGGTTGGAAGGGACCTTAAATCTCATTCAGTCCCCCCACTATCCCAGGTTGCTCCCAGCCCGTCCAACTTAGCCATGGACACACTCAGGGATGGGGCAGTTGCAGTTCCTCCGTGTCTTACATGTGAAGGACACTGTCATCAGCCACCTTAGGCCAGGGAGGAGTTACTTGGGAGGGCTCCGGAGCCAACACAAATCCATGGAAGGTGTCTCCAAGCTCAGCTTTTACAGTGCTACCTCCACTCCCCTGTCAGAGCCTTGTCTCAGCACAGAGGCAGCACAAGAGACACATCCTTGGGCCTCAAGCGCTGCTCTTCCCAGCCCAGAGCCATGCCCCAAACTCCCTTTCATTACCTTGTTTATCCATCAGGGTTTGTTTTCCCAGGAGCAGATGCTTCTTCAGCCTTTGACTGGGATCCACCAAAACCAAAACTGACTTTTCCAAGACAGTAAACCAGGCCAGTCTCCAGCCCTAGCACAGAGCAGCTCTGAGGTGCAGGTGGGACAGGCTGTTCAGGCCTTCTGTGATCCTGGGTATGAAAAAGGACTGGAGCCATAATGCCCATTTTTCTACTCTTCCTGAGTTTGGTGGTAGTTTTACCATACAAATAACCAGGCCCAGACTCATGAAGCACAGGACCAGAAACTGAGCTCCATCCACCTTTTTTTTTTGACCCTTTTTATGATAACATAGAAAAGCGAAACCCTCCTCTAAATTTCATACATGGAAATTGCTGCCAGCTCTGTGACCCTCTAGTGGTCTTCATCCAAATAAACTTTAGTTTAGTTTATTAGTTTAGTTACTATTTAGTTTAGTTACTTTGTTCCATAGTAACTAAATGGAAGTTGTTGTTCTTCAGCTTTCTTCACCCCTAGCCAGTTTTAAAAAATAAATCTGAATTAACTTGGGATGCTGGTGTAAAGGTGACATTACATGGCCTAAGCAAGGCCCACATGAATCTGACAAGCTCCTTGACTCCAAACTCAGCTTAAGAGCCTTTCATTCAGATTTCCAAGTGTATTTCATGCCAGGCTGCTCTCAATCCCTGAGAAAAAAACCCCAAAGCAACTCCCAAACCTCCAACCAACCAGCACACAGCAGGAGCTCAGTTATTTCACTGCAAGTTTATGACCTCAACACAAGAGAAAAGGGCCATGATCTTTTGTTTTGCAATAGGTTGTTATAGCTTGTTTTAAGTAAAACCAACACTCAACACTCCCCGTCCCAAGCTCCTGTGACACAAAGGTACTGGTAGGACAGCTGTCCTTAAGGAAGTGTCCGAAAGAATGCAGGACACTGCAGGTTTTTCACTGTTCAGAGAAGTAGCACTGCCATCTACTTGGGAAAGCCAAAATCCATAAGCAGATCACCACCTCCAAGGAAATATTTCTCTGGGTTACAAACAACATAGAGAGATCACTGAGGTCACATTTTTCTTCTGCCTTGGCTCACTGTTCAGTTACTACCCAGACTTCAGCTTGCTGGAGGTCATTTTTTTGGGAGGCAGCATTCAATTATTGCAGATCACAGGCATTATGTAAACTGCTGTGTATTAGGAGCTGCTCCAAAGGCCAAGCAGTTTTTCAGACCCCATTCCCTGTTTTGATGGAATGGCTTAAACCAGACCTAGTATAAAGGGAGACACAGCTCGTGAACAGCAATAGCCAACAGTGAGTCACAGGGGCAGCTGGGACACCCAAAGCATGGATGCTACAGGGCTACAGACCCCAAAAGGCATTTCTGACCTTCAGGGTCATGGCCACCACCTAGATTAGACGCAGTCTGAAAATTTAGGTCCAGGTCTGCAAATGCAGAGAGAAAACCCTGCACATGCAGGTTATCTTGGCTATTTGAGTCCCACACACCCACCCTTCGCTGGGCTCAGAAAACCACAAGTGCCCAAGTCAACACCAACATTTTTACCTAAATCTCCACAGCTGCACTTTCCAGAGCAACCCACAGCTCTGTTTTTGTTTTCTTAAGAAAAACTCCACCAAAATAACCCCTTGAGCATTCTGGGGTAACTATGTGGCCTTTTTTTGTCCTTATTTGCATTAATAAAAAAATACTAAAGGAAAATAGCAGATCAGACTGGATATTGAGCTGTGACAGTGTGAGTTGTCCCATGGGTGGCCTCAATGGCCTTCCTTAACCATGAAAATTCTGTCTGGAACACAAAGAAAGTGGTAGGAAAACGCTGTAACACAAGAGCCAACTGTGAGCGCACTGCACATGCCCTTGGGCCAAATCCTTATTCAGAGAAAGCAACAAACAAAAACAGTCCTAGGAAGGTTCTGTTTTTTGCAGAAAAACTCAACCAATCATGAGAAAACTTAAAATCTTCTGAAGAAAAATACGTAAGACAAAACCAGTTACTGGTGACACTTTTTAATTTCTTATGGTCAGACTTTTTTAAAGTAAAAACAACAGAGTAAGACAGAACTAGAGGACAGGCAGCCATATTTACAGCCATTCAAAACTAAGAGTGTAAAAGCACAGCTCAGTGGTGAAAGAAGCATAGAAGCATACAAAGAATAGTCTTGTTTTGGTTATTACTAGAATTTTATTATATTATCTTAGCTATTAAAAGAATCTGTTGCATTTTTTACTGCCCAATTCCAACTCACCAGCTCCACCTCAAAACGATTTGTGATAGAAAAAGCGCCATTTTTTCTGTTTGTAGACAACAAAACCATCTGCTTTAATTTTCCTAAACCTTACTGAAGAGTCACAGCACAGTTAACACTAATGCTCTATTCTTTACCATTAAATAAAAAATAGGGAAAATAAAACAGGCAAAGGGAAAAAAACCAGACTGGGTCAGTGTAATCATTCAGTTGGATTCTGGATGACAATCAGGAAATAGTCTTTATCTGGAGAGAAAAAGAAAAGAAAATTATTCTTTCACTGCTGGTATTTGTTCACAGAAACAGTAAATTCCAACAATTTTCACACCTCTCTGATGTGCTGTGGGAACTCCAGAGCCCTGACATCCATTCTCAATGAGCAAAACAGGCTCCAAGTGTCAGATCATTTATTTTATGGGTTTTTCTGAGAAAAACTCTCAGCTTTAGAAGCTGCATGTTCCCAAGGCAGCTGAATTTAACTAGTTTTAATTTGTGCCAGGAAACTACAGTAACTGGCACGTGCCACACTGGTGAAAGGTGGCCACTGCCCTGCTCTCACAGGCACACTGGGGGCCGCAGCTGTTTTTTCTGGAGCAATGCTTATTCCTCTTTCCATCTTTCCTGTGGAAATCCAAGGCTGCCTCAGCATGAACCAGAGCCTGTGTTAAGATCTGCCCTGATGCATGCCTGTGTAGGGCAACTGCCATCCCCTGCTTGGCCTCTCCACCAGCCCATCCCAGCAGGGAGCACACAGGAACAAGGCTGAATTCCTGCCACATGAGGGACCTGCACTCATCTCAGCTGCTTCCCAGCTTGGAATTCAACAAAATACTGAGGATGTTTCCTGAAAAGAAGGTTGCTGCTGCTGCTGTATACCACAACTCATGATTACAGCTACAGTGTTCACTAATACTTCTCCCAGAACTGGAAAGTCGGGACTGTCTTATCACTCAGTCCACAGTGTTGGAAATTGCTCCCAGAACACATTTCTTTTCAAATCCTAGGGTTTTATACTGAAAAAAAAAATGAGATGGTGCAGCACTCTCTCAAGCATTATCTAATATACTTTAATCTAGACAAAATGAGGGAAGGGGTTTGCCACATTCAAACATGACAAAGGAAACTGAGGTCAATGACAAAACCTTCAACTCTCCAGAAAGTAGAACAGTTTCTTGGAAAGAAGGGACTATCCAATGTGAACACAAGCAGCAGGCAGAGTTCTTCCAGGCTAACAGTGCCAGTCTCAAGAGAAAACCTGCTGGACTCCCAGATTCCTGCTTTCACCCTGCTCTCTCCTACCTGGGGCAACCATGATTTCGTTTTTCTTGGAGCGGATCCGCAGGAATGTGAGGTCGTTCTGGGGATCGATGTCCCGCACGGTGCTCCTGGCCTTCATGATGAAGCTGTGCATGAGCCCAGCGTACTGAATGGTGGTGGAGTTGTCTATGGTGCTCTTGATGGGAATACCTGCAGGAGAGGGACAGCAAGGCTCAGTGACAAACCTCTAGAACCAACCTCGCACGGGGCATCCCCAGGTCCAACCTCGGCTGTCACTGCACCAGGGCCTAGGAGTGTTCTCTTTGAAGGCAAGAGGAAAACATGAAGAAAAATAAGACATGAAAATGCTGAGATGTGCGACCACAGGTGTAGGTGAGAACTGTTTAACTCTAGGAGCATCAGTGCTTTACTTTTGCATTTTGAGAGTTAGAAATAAATTAAACAAAAATAATTATCTGTAGAGGAGACAGAAAACACCAATGTTGCAGTTTTTTCTCCTGACTGGGGACACCTTTTTGACTTCCAAAGGCCCCCCAACACCAGTTAAATGATACTGAGCTAGGCCAAGCTGGGATCAGTGATTATGGAGGACATCAGCTGCTGCATCACACAGCTGCAAGGCTGAAGCTCCAACATTCAGCCCTAAGAGGTGGTGCAGTCCTGGGAGGTCCCTGGTTCAGTGATAATCAGCCTGGAGGGCAGACACACTGCTCAGCCAGAGTTTTCCCTCCCTTACACTTCAGCCACCCATTAGATGCGTTTTCCCACCAAAATCCAGTCAAACCCCAACTCCTGGGTCAGAACACAGCACACAGGTATCAAATTCTACAGGGCAGAACCTGGCGCATGTTCCAGCAACTGCAGCTGCAGCACAGAGAGCACAACCCACTCAGCCATCATAGAAAAGCAGCGAGCAGGAGCCAAGCTGCATGATCCAATCCTCAGTATATTTATATGTAGCTACTGTCATCTTTTCAAAGGATTATTTCTAGGAAATATTCAATTTTTGGGCTGCTCACAGTGTATTCAGAGTGCTCCAAAGGAGTTGGTCTGTTGAATTCTTCAGAGACTCCAAAAAGAGACAACCTGCTGATGAATTCCACGAGACCACAAGCTCTAGACAGTGCTAAAGAACTGGAGTCTGCCAGGCCAGCAGTGCTCTGGACAGGCCCAGCAGCAAGATTTACATCTTGTGAGAGCCTCAGTGCTACTGATTAAATTTTTCACAGACTCAGTTTCAAACATTGCCATAACTCAAATATTTCAACGCTTTGCAAATTATTTTAATTTATTTCCTAAAATAATAAAGTGAGCTTGCAGAAACTGGAAACCAATTTTCTCTTGTAGCCTGACTACTGTCTGTCTCCTTGGGCTGCAGGAAAACCTCTCCCAAAGCCAGACTCTAAGCTAAGTGCAAGTGGTACGAGCAGTTGCCCTCAAAGTGGGTGGCTCGAGTAAGTGATAGGTCAGAAAAATGAGGCTGACACAGCACCTTCCGAATTAACCACGATGATTCCCTGCACTCCCTTCTGGCTCTGGATTCGCTTCAGTGTTTCCTCCACCTCAGCCTGCAAGACAAAGCACAAATCAATACAGGGTTACTGCTGCTCTTTGCCTCCCACCAAAGCTTTGGGATAACATGGCTGAAAACAAAGCTGCACAGGGATGATTAAACAGCCACTGCCTACACTGGTTTATACAGCCAAGTGTCTGTACTTTGGTGCCACCTTTTCTGCATGATCTTTCCAGTTATTTTCCATCTGCCTTTCTTCTTCACTCACTTGTGATTATCATCCTGGAACTCCCCTCTCTCCTCCTCCCCAAGCCTCCTGCTGAAGACTTGCAGCTGGAAGCTGCAGTCAGACTGCTACAATTTCGGTGTCAAACAAAAATCACCTTTGAAAATCAACATGGAATTTATGAAAAAAGTAGGAAAAAGATATATTGTGGGTGCAAGATGACCTTCCCTTATCAAATGAATGCCAAAAGCAATTACAAATAAGAGAAGGGAAAATAATGAACAAACACGCTTTGTTTGTAATTCTGATTTGTGATGGGATGGCTGCAAGGCTGTACCACTGCCAATAATTTACAACTCAAAAAAGGAAAAATGCAGTGCAGACCAAGGCAATAGTCCTTTGTCTGCTCTATAAAAACCATCAAAGGAGGTTTCAGTACCTTCTGCACAACTTTCCTGCCATGAGACACCCATCAAAATGTAACTATGGCATCTATAGTAAGGTGGGAAACCCTTGCACCTGAGCTGATTTCCACAGCTGGATGAGATTTTGGCATTTTTTTATTCCCATAAAGGAAACAGAAACAAGCAGCATTTCAGATCCTGCATGGCAGAGTCCCCCAGAAATGGTTTAGGAAGGGAGACAAGAATCACCCGAACAACAACAGGTGAGACCTACAAGGGACATTTGGCCAAGGCTGTGTTCCTTGGGCACCCTGAACAATCCTTTCCACTTCCCCCCACAGCAAACAGGCACAAAGATGTCACATGCCCTGTTCCCTGGGAAGAGACGTTGTCCAACAACAAACACAGCACAACACAACATGAGCTCAACACCACCAGCACTTTCCTCAGGGTGCTGTTGGTAACACAACTCGAGGCTCATAGGAGATGGGACCCCCCCCAAGCTGGTCTTCATGAAGCAGAAGTTGTTCTGGGTGATCCAGCACAGAAAAATTCAAGTATTTTCAACAAAAGTCTTGATTATTTCTGAATGCTGGATTATTCTCAAATGGAAGACAAGGGAAGTTAAACAACAAACTAAAGGGTGTACAAATGCTGAGAAAATACAGTGGCAAAATGTTTAACCTATTAAGAAATTAGGATCTGATTTTCTGCCTTCTTACTAGCACTATTTAAGTCCTGATTAAATACTTTCCGTCATAGGGCCTTAACAAACCTTTTCAGATGCAAAGCAGCATCCATAAAGAAGGACACCAGTTTTTAATTTCCTCTGACACCTTCAGCTGATCTAAATCACAGATGGGTGATCTGCTCTGACAGTTCAACTGCTCTTCCTATTCCCACTCTGGGGCTCGTCCAGCACCTCCACAAGCCAGTGCAGCTCACCAGACCAACAAAAATAATACTGAGAAAAAAAATTACATATTTAATTCATGAAAAACACAAACCCCATTTTAATGTAGGGCTGAATAACTACAAGAGATGGTACACGGAGAAGGAGAGGTGCACTCTGGAAAAGGAGAACAAACACTCCCTCAACACCATTTTGCTGCTAACTATCCTTTGCTATATGTACAATAGCAGCCTTCATTGTCCTGCTTTCATCTGGAACACCTGAGCTTCTAGGTTTGCCTGAAAAATGCATCTTATTTGATAATTTCAATTTGCCCTCTGCAACTTCGGTCAGCATTTATTTCTTTAGAAACTTTAACATATTTTGATCCCCAGTTTCATCAACATGCAATAGCTAGCAACACATCTGAGCAGGGAGAAGCCTCCAATACAATCACAACAGAATGAATACACCCCCAGTTACTAAACATCCAATACCAGTCTTTTTCCTGCCTGCTTCCAGCTTTAGGGATGTGCCCTGGCAGCCGTAGAAAATGCAGGCTTCGCTGTGAGCGTTTCCCCGGCACAGGGCTGGGCTGGATCGGGACTGGGTGGATGTTCGGCCTCTCCCCGCAGTGACTCAGGGCCGGGCGGAGCCAGTGAAGCCCCTCCGAGGCAGCGCCGGGACCCGCAGCACTCCCGGCCCGGATCCCCGGGCCCGCCCCGCACAAACACGACCCCCTCCGGGGGACTGACACAGAACCCGACACACAACCCAACACGAACCGAATCGTGCCGGGCGCCCTCGGCCCCGCAGGGCCCCCGCGGCCCGCAGCGGGGTCTCTCCTTTACCCGGGCCCCACCCGCGGGGCAGCGCCTGTGTCTGAGGGGAGCCGGGACCGGCATCGGGACCGCCCCGCCCCGCGCCGGCCGGGGAGGCACAGAGACCCCCGAGGGCGGCACAGGGCCCCCGCCCGGACTCCGGACCGGCCTCACCCACCATGATCGAGCCGCCGCCTCCGCCCCGTCTCGGCCCCGGCGCTGCCCCGGAAGCGCTTGGAGCGCGGGGCGGGATCGCTCGGGAGACACTCCCCGAACCCTCCTACCACTCGGAACCCTCACAAATCTCCCCCAAACTCCCGAGGCCGCTCCCCGGGACGGGGGTGGTCCTTCATCCCGCTTTAGGGACATCAGCATGAAACCCCACCCTCCCAGTACCTGAAAGGGACTTACAGAAAAGGTGGGACGAGTCTATTTTCAAGAGCCTGGAGTGACAGGACAAGGGGGGATTGGTTCTCATTGAAAGAAAGGAGGTTTAGATCAGAGGTTAGGAAGAAATCCTTCCCTGTGAGAGTGGGGAGGCCCTGGCACAGGTTGCCCAGAGAAGCTGAGACCGCTCCATCCCTGGAAGTGTCCAAGGCCAGGTTGGACGGGGCTTGGAGCTACCTGGGATTGTGGAAGGTGACCCTGCCCATGGCAGGGGAGGGAATGAGATGGCCTTTAAAAGTCCTTTCCCACCCAACCCATTCTGTGATTTCATGATAACAGGGGTGGGTAGTTCTTTTTTCCCCCCAAATGGCTGTGTCCCCTCAGCTGCTGCCAGAGCTCCCCCCCCCTCCGGGACAGGGGCAGAGCCTTTATCTTGTCCTGAGGATAAAGGTGTGTGCTGTCCTTGCCAGTGAGAAAGGGAGAGCTCTCAGCTCCCTTAAGGGAAGGACTGCCGACGACCATGGCAAAACAACACACTGACGAACTGCATCCCGCGCAACCCCAGCTCTGTTCTACACACACAACAGCAGCAATTGGGATCTTCCTCTTGACCTCAGGCCACCTCATGCCACCCCCTGTCAGGGGTAGGGACACCTTCCACTATCCGAGGTTGCTCCAAGTCCCGTCCAAGCTGGCCTTAGCCAGACACTTCCAGGGATCCAGGGGCAGCCACAGCTTTCTCTGGGAACCCTGTGCCAGAGCCTCACAACCCTTACAGGGAGGATTTTCTTCCCAGTATCTAATCTCAACCTACTACTCCCTATCAGTTTGAATGCTCCTTTCAGGACTACGATCCTGGAATCAGCAGACACTGCGCTCAATGAGCTCCCACAGCAGTCACAGAGAGCTGGTATTGGGTGAAATGTAAAATGTCTTCACAAAGTATTTTTAGATCTTTTTTTTCCGCTCTGAAAGCCAGGATTCAACACAGCAGGTAAGCTCACTGGCCTCTCCAATCTGTCAGTCTGCATTCTCCTTAGAGAAAACAAGATTTCTCCAATGAGCCCTGTCATTTGTGCACTGCTGGGCTGACAGGTGGAGAATGGACATGGGATCAGGCATTGCCACAGATCAGGAAAATATTTTCCTTCTTTAGAATCCAAGAGATATGGCTATTTCCTCTTCTAGTGGCTATTTACAACTCTGCAACCTAATTCAGTTAAATTCTAATTTCTCTTAGCAGTCCAGCAGCAAGGTTTACAGCTTGGCTACAAAAAGTCATTTTGCCATGGATTCATTTAACTTCTGTTCTGTGTGATGGTAAGATTTGGGCAATAGTAAGGATGTGGTGGATAATTTGGGCAATAAGAAGCAGTGCACAGCTGCCATCAGACACCCAAACCAAACATGGATTTGTTTAAACAACCATTCCCATCCTGTCATGAGCAAAACCTTCAACATCCACACCCAGGGCTGATGCTGACATTAGCACCCTCATCATCAAAGCAAACAGGAAAAAAAAAAAGGTGCAACTGAGATGTACATTTATCATACATTGCATTATGATTAATTTTTGTCTTTTTAAAATAAACTTCAAATGTATGTGAAATACCCTTGTAGCTGTACTCACATAATGCTGCCCCAAAGCAGTGTCAAATTTTGGGTTTTCACAATTTACTAGGATGCTTTTAAGTGGTTCCATTCAAAGCTTGGAGGAAGCAACTCCACACCAACCTCCCTGCTGCAGAAAAAGGCAGTTGTTATTGCATGTATTTGCCTGGGACAGGAAATCATCCTTGGGATTTGCTGCCCCTGAGAAAACTGTTAACCAAGCCTATGGAAAGACCTGGGAAAGTCAGCAGAGGGAGAACCCAGTGTGAAGGGAATATCATCCTCAGGGAAGGATGACCACTCTAGGGACCATCTAACCAAACTGGACAGAATCAGGCCCCTGAGACAGAATCACAAAATTAACTAGGCTGGAAGAGACCTTTGAGATCATCAAGTCTAACCTATGACCTAAGACCTGATGGGACATCCCTGTGAGCACTGAAACCTCACTCCAAAGCCCATCTCAATTATCTGGGTAAGCTTGTGGCCATAAGGAAAGGTTCTGATAACAGGAAGAATCTAAATCCCACCTCCCCCTTTCAAGGAAGATCAGAGACACTACAAGGCAGATTGGTCTCACTGGAACTTTCCCCCTGCCCTTTGTGGCATTCTGTCAGTCCAAACCACTTGCAGTGTCATTCCTCACTGTTGGTATCCTTGCAACAGTGCTGCAAGAAGATGTTAAGCTGTGGCTCCTGCAGAACCTCTCTCCACCCTCAGGGCGCAGCAGCCTCACAGCCCTCACTGGCTCCTTAGGGCAGCATCCACAAGCACTAAAAATCCACAAATTGTGTCCAAAATCTCCTGTTCAATATCCAATGCAATGAATAAGGGTGGAAGAGGTCTTGGAAAAGAATCCTGGTGGAATGACAAGTCCAGGCAGCCTAACCCTTGCCCTCAGGAGCACACAGACAATTCATTTCCACCTGGATTTTTCTGTCACACGTAAGGAATAAAGACCAGACCACCAGCTCTTTAAGTAGTTTTATAAAAGTATTTGACTTACTGAGATACTGTTACAGTTACCTGAGTATTTGAAATTACAATGCAAGGAAGTATCGACAATGAATTTCAGTACAGTATTTTACAATCCAGTGCTGCTGATCCCAGTTTCTACACGAGTTCACTAGAGCACATATACACAAACAGTGATTCTTGGAGAAAATTAAAAGACACCACAAAAAAGGGGGCTGGAGATACCAATATAACAGAGTTGAGCTGACAAACCAGTGCAGCATGTAATAAAATAAAAGCTAAAAAAAAAACAAACCCAAAAAAACCACCTAACCCCCCGAACAATTTTTTATTTTTCTCAAAATAATAAAAAGGTTGGGTTTTTTTTAAACACAAGCAACTGGATTTAAAAGCCCCCAAACTTTCATACTAGATCAGATAAAGACATGATGTATTTACTGTGCATGTCATTAGTAAATGAACAGTTCCTGAGCTACTCCTAACAATAAGGCTTTGTTAATTCTCAGTATTTCATTCTCTCATGTCATTCTCATGAGGGAAAATTCTAAATCAAATTTCTTTTAATACTTAGTAATTAGGATCAAGTGACAGTTGCATATGAATGTACATTTGTGACATACTATGAATTTATGCAGCTCAGGTTGCTAAAACAGTTGAAGCAGTGGGAGACAAATTGATTAATCTCGACTGAAAATCTCGCTTGTAAATCCAATCCACAAAAACCTGTTATCTGGGACAGCAGCTGCTCTGGGCTCATCCCTGTATTGCTTCACCAGATCCCCAGAAAGAACTAAAAAGTGCACCAGTGGCTTGTATAATTCCTTTTAACTTCTACGCAACATGCTGTAAAAATTTAACATATTTGTTAGTATTCACAAGTCAAATACCTAAAGAATCTGAACCTGTGCTTTCAGAAATATTGTCATTGTAACACTGTAAAGCTGCTTTAAACTTTTTATATTTGGCCAAATCCGGTTTCACTGATTATTTTTCCCCCTCAATGAATTCTTTATCTGCAACATTTTTAAATCATATCTGGTGCTTGGAATATCCAGCCCCCTTTCTCCCATCCTGGTACAGCAGAAAAGACATATAAACATGCCATTTAAATTAAAGAAACAATGGAATAAGTGGAATCCTGGACATCAAAAATATATACAAGCAGGTATGTTTTTCCTGAACTAAACATTTCAACCATAAAAATATTCAACAGCCAAACCCTATAGAACTAGGGCTAAGGCTATTTCAATTATAACTATTCTTTATTTTAAAAATATAGGGCTGACAGCCTTTTGGGTGATATTTATACATGAACAATAGTTCTAGGTTCCCTACATGAATTGTAAAGCAATATGCAGAACATAGACTATTTTTTCATAGCTTAACCTTGTATTATCTTGCTTAATTTAATCTCTCTTGTAAATATGTTAGATAACTACATTTCATTGTAAGAATATAAACAGAAAATATATATAAGGCTTTTTTTTTCCTCATGAGCTGTATACTGTGATAGATCCAAATGTTGTGGAGTTGGCAATTCTTCTCCCAGTCACAGCTGAAGGTGAATTCTCACCATCAATGAAACTTTAAACAAGGGGCATTTCTGCGTCATCAGCACCTCTTCCCAGGCCTTCCTTCGATTAGGCCTGACAAGTCCCACCCTCCTGTCTTCCCAAAGTATTTATCACTGAACCCTAATACACTTGTGAAGTCAGTTAAAACCTGTAGTGTCTTGGTTCTTCTTAGGCCTGAATCAGTTTTTCCCTCTTGCAGTTTAGATGGATGAGACAGCAGGAAAGAAATACTCTTTTCCAGACTGAATGTTCAGTTTTACACTTTCCCACTGTCCTATTTCAGCACTGTCATCTGAAATAGTCTTAAATGCAGCTCTTGCCTTGGTGCTCTGAGCCGCAGGTTTGCTTTAATATGTGCTACATGTTATTTCAAGTGTTACGTCTCTCACTGTGGCTACAGCTCATTTCACTGGTGTCTGACTTCCTCCCTTCAGGGGAAGGGAAAGGTCTGACCAGACCCAAAAAGTGCATTCAGTCTAAAGGAGCAGTAAAATGCAAAATGTTATTGTAAACCAGAAAAGAATTAATAGATTCTAAAAAGAAATAAAAGATGTTAACTCAACAGGAATTTGCTACGAAAGTTACTAGCTGTAAGCAGCTTAGGGTAAATTAGCTTAGAAACTTCCCCAAAAACTTTAGTTTCAAACTTTATAGAACTATTTACTGATGCTCCAGCTTCCCAAAAACCTGTAATCCATATCTGAACTTTCTAATCCTCTTGGCCTCAGCCAGTCTCACACATCAGTTCATCTGCAGAAACGATGAGTAGGATGTTATTTTCTGAGTCCAGTTGTTTTGTGTCTCTTCCTGAGAGCCAAACAAACTCTTCGGAGCAAACTGACTGCAACATGTAGGAAAAACACCGAGGGTAATGTCCATTAACACTGCTGGCAAACGGCCTGCAAACAGGAACCTCAATGGAATCAGTGCAATCCCAGCTGGGCTTGTCTTTTGCAAAACAAGTGAAGTACCACAGTGTTAATATTGATTTCGAAGTTAAAATGTATTACACAGCAAAAGCTCAGAACCCTTCAGAGGGCACAGAGCAGTGTTCCAACAACTTTGGGCAGGTGTCTCTTTTGCCGACAGGAGCAGGACTGGGATAAACCAAAGCAAAGCTATGCCCTGGATTTGTGCCACAGTTTGACATCCCCTTAACAGCAGCTTCAGCCCAACTGGCATATGAGCAGACTCCAGGCAAGGAAAAACAGTCTGGCCACACTTGAGTTAGAAAAAGGAGCTTAAGGAATGGAGCTGCTCATGGCACAGAGGTGGATCCAGGCTGGCTCTGATACAGCTGTTAAGAGGCTCAGGATGCTGCTGCAACATTGCAGCCACCAATGAACTTCCCAGTGCATCAGTAGCAAAAATGCTACTAAAAAGGAAAGACAAAACTATTGTTAAAAATCTGTCAGTCACTAAGGACACATTCTAATTAATGAATGGTAAAACAAAGCAGAGCCCAAAGCTGTATTAAACCTCTACTTCGGTCATTAGTCACTTGTAGCCATATCTGATTGCGCATTTGATTTCTGAAAGTGCTCAGAGGAAATCCAGAGTTAATATGGATAACCTCAGGAAAACATCCATTTATTTACACATTAGTACTGTTAAATAAATCCAAGTCATGTCTACTTTACAATGAAGTGTGCAACAAGCAGAAGTGAAGCACATACATCGTGTTGGGTTCACATTCTTCAAGGTGCAAATTTCAGCTACTCTTGCCCAAATCCTTCTGTTTCTTCAATTGCAAATAACAGCTTTTCCTTCAACTGCTCATAATTCTTATATGGTGGAAGGTCTAAGCGATTAAAACTGAAAAATAAAATTAAAAAATTAAGTACCGATGAAGAATTCAATAGGAACAAAAAAATCCATTATGAATATGGGTGATCTGAATTTTTGCTGTGGAGATGGATACTGGGATTTATACCCCAAGAAAAGCTGACTGCTGGTATAAATGTATGTATTTCTGAGGGCAGAGGTTAGGATTAAAGTGCTCATGCAGCGATAGTTTTCGTTAACTTTTCCTAGTTGGAGGAAACCCAGTCTCTAGGTGGTTAATTGGAGTCATCATGCAGATACAAAATTTTCAGTTTGTGTGTTTTTTCCTACCACTAACACCTAAAGAAAAAAGTAGAAGGGACCTTTTCTCTGGAAGTGTGTGAATGTGGCTATTTTACTAAGGAGTGCAGTGATAACAAAAGATAGTCCCAATCTTGTTAGACAGTACTGTTAATTACTTTAATTGTTCAGTAATATATTATACAAATCCATGGAATTCACAATGGAATCTATTCCATGCCACAAGAGCTCTTCAGACGTTCAGTTTTCATTCAACAACATAGTCCATTGGTGTAATTTGTGATTGCTTTCACAGTCTCAACCATTTCGGCATATTACCCATTTACTAAAATGTCAAAGCAGACTGTGATCATCAAAACCAGAGCAATAACAATATTCTGATTTGTTATGTACTCACCAGGTATGACTTCTAGGTAACCAGTTTTCCTTTCCAACCTTTTCAATACAGAATTTTTGTGGTCCATTGCTCCCTGTAACAAATTCCAATAGACAAGGCATAGGTCCAGCTACCTTTGTATCACTACAAAACATCTGAAGCATGCAAGGCTTAAGTAAAGCAGGATTACTATTATTTGCACAGAGAAGGGACATTTGTCTCCCTATACAACTCTGTCTGGATCAAAGTATGCATGTGGAGAAATGCATCAATTTGAAGTGATTTTAAAATGCAATAAAGAGGTGGAAACATTCCTTCCATCTTTTTCCATCATAGCTCAAGTATATGCATGGCTTACAAAACAGCATTTAATATAAAATTCATTTAAAATGCCATAAATATATAATTTGGTTACTTTTAGAAGCATCTCCTGCATTAGAAGGGTTATTAATACATACCCATGAGGTCAGCAAATCCTCCCACTGGCAATCTGCATGTTCCAGTCACAAACTGCAAGAGTCTCATCCTCTTCTCATTATCTATTTCTTTCACAAACTGAAAAACAGTAATTGAAATAAACATTTAGAGATATATTCCATCTTCAGATTTTCACATTATCACCATCCACAGATGAACAGTAAAGTGGCTGGTGGGAACAGCTGGGATAGCAGTAACAGTTTCTATCTGCACTGTGCAGGTGTGCTTGGCGTTCTGGCCACTGTTCACTCAGTTGTGCTCTGCAACTTCTGCTGGTCTGAGAATAAAACAAAATCTGCAAACCTGCCAGAACCACACAATCTGCCTGCTGGTCCTGGTGTAGTGCCTGTAGATGGTGTGTCTCTGCCAGTCATTCAGGTCGATTTCTTGCATTCCACAGAGAAGCACCTTTGGGGCAGAAAAAAGAGAAATAAGCAGAGGAGTACAAATTTCCACACAGCAAAAGAGAACAACTGGACCCCCACTAAGCAGCACCTGTAGTAACAGTTTACTTGGTTTTAATGTTAAACTTCATCCAAAACTTCTATAAACAAAGACTGGTGACGGTTCATGAAGTGTATTTGAAGAGGCCACAAATTAGAGGGCATCTTTGTTGTGAAAAATGGAATAATCGTTTGCAATTTTAGGAATAAATTCTTCCTGTGAGAGTGGGCAGGCCCTGGCACAGGGTGCCCAGAGAAGCTGTGGCTGCCCCTGGATCCCTGGCAGTGACCAAGGCCAGGCTCGATGGGACTTGGAGCAACCTGGGCTAGTGGAAGGTGACTCTGCACATGAAAGGGGGCTGGAACAAGATTATTTAAGATCCCAATCCAAACCATTCTGGGATTCTATGTAGACATTCAAGCCAGTTTATCTTTGCCCAGCCACACAATTCTTCACTAGGGATGGGATGTTTTGTTTTGATGGTTTTACTTTTCAAACTGAACAGATGCTTCAGAAAGTGTAATTTTGAGAGATCAAACCCAAACCAAGAACTTGGCCCAATCTATATTCAAGCATCCATTGCATATCTGGTTTTATCTCTCATTCTGTCAAGTTACTCATTCTTTGAACACAGGCAAATCAAAGAATCACTAAAAGTAAGAAATTTCTGCTGACAGAATGTTGGCTTTTAAAAATATCTAATTTGGCTGCTAAGAGGAAAATTAAGGAAAACACATTAATACTATTCCATGAAGTTCCCCCATACTGCCTGTAAAAGAGTTGTCAGCCTCAGTGAGTTCTGCTCTTCAGATATACTGACTGGAGTTCATTTTATGCATAATGACCTGGATCCAGCAATAGCCAAGCAATCCTTTACCTCCAGTTCCTTTGCATCAAAATACTGCAAATACTGTTGTGGCAGAATTTCATTGAAGCCTTCAAAGAAAGCCTGTGTCTGCTCCTCAACACCTCGGGACAGTCTCCATTCTGCTACTAGCCTGGAAAAGAAGACACACCAAGATCATTTAAATGACCCATGCTAACCCAAGTCTATATCTTTGCCTATTTTGAGATCAACTGTAAGCTAAGTTAAAAAAACATGGAAAGTCTGGAAAGTTCTGGGGATAGAGCACTGCATAATTTTATCAGCAGCCTTTACTCTGTGCAAATGATTTCATTTTTACTCTAAATTACCCTAAGTGTTCAACTGTTCTGCTACAGAAGTATTTTGGACTCAAAGAGGAGGCAGCATCTCTTCACTGATTACATTAATAAGAGCACAGCAGTCCCAAGGTATTTGAAGATTTTGTCTGATATTCTCCCCAGAAATCTCAGTTGTTATCCATGACAAGGTAAAAAACAAATCAAGTTGTACTGGTCAAGAGCAGCAGGACTGCCAGCTTACCAAGCAGTGACTATGTCCATTTGGAAAGTTCCATATTTGTTTCTGTTAATCATGAAACTTTGCTCTGTGGCAGAAACTCCACTCTCCATTAATAAAAGGGTGAAAAGCAGGCAGGAGACCCGGAGAACCTGAACCCAGGGAGAAGCAGATATTATGCTGAATTCAAGCCTAACCTGTCAGGAGCACTGGACTGGAGTCTACAGGAGAGGTGGTTATTTCTCATTTCAGTCCTAAAAACTTGGGGGACTTAAAGTGGGACTTGGAGCAGACAGAAGAATCTGAATCAAACTGGAATCCGAGCTCTCCCTGGGTTCCTACAAACTAGAGAAGAGCGATTTTCTGCAGATCCTCCCTCCTGCCGAATGCCAGTATGTTTATGGTGCAAACACCACCTCTTTTGTGAATCACTGAAACGTCTGCAGATTTCTCGTGATGAAAACAGAGCCCACTACTGACTCCCTCGCCCTGCCCACGGAAAAAGTCTTCACAGAACACATTGTAACAAAGTGGAAAATTCTTTGTGATTCAGTTTAGTTTGTGCCTGCAATGTGTGAGGACTTTTTTTTTTTTTTGCAAGCACATCCTCCAAGCTTTTATGTTGAAGTTCACATCTTAAACCCGAGCTGCTGTACTGCTGCACACTGAGGAAGGAGGGGCTATTTCAGGACAAAGCAGGTCACTGTTCACATTTTTATTCCTTAATCACTTTTAGGCTCCTTCACTCTTAATCCATTGCTTTAAAACATTTTGGTGTTGCAAATATGACCCTTACTTTATGACAATACAACCTGTGACATGATTCATAACACCTACAACTATCATAACAGTTCATATAAAACTAATAGCAATTCCAAGTATCTCTGAAAAATAAAAATCTTCACAAAAACATCCAAAAATGTTCTCAAAAAACCCCAAAAAACCAACCCCTCCAAACACCAAATGAACCAGAAATGGCTGGCTAGAACATCAGCAGGCTATGAAGCAATATAATTGTAATTATAAACACATGGAACATTTCATTAAATACATGACAGTCACAATTCTTGTCATGGTATTCTGCTAAACTGAGATAACTCTAGAAAAAAAGTAGACTTTCTTCTAATCATGATCTTTAGGACAAGTGGATTTTAGAAACTTATTTCTATCAATATTTCTCTTTCAAATATGAGATCCAAACACTTGCCACTTGTTGCCAGCATCAGCAATTATTCAGCAATGCTTTAGATAACACAGTCAGTCTTTTGTTGCTAGAACTCAAGAAAGAAAATGACTGAGTATTTTAAAGTCTTCACTTATTCTTACCTGATGTAGTCTTCTTTGTTTTCTTCTGTGACCAGAATGTTGCTACCATTTGGCTTCAAATCATGGCTTTTGATTTCCCCTAGTATTTCTTTATCCACAGAAAAAAACATTTCCAAGCCACATTCTTCAATATCATTCTCTCTGGAAGGAAAAAAAAATACAGTTTTAAATAACTGTGTTGAGAACTTGCACATAGTAGAGGAGATGAGTATGAAGAACCTCAAGGTAGAAGGTTTGAGGTAAATAGTCAAGTTAAGGAAATGTTCCTTACAAAATAATTATGGCCTTGCAAGAAGTCCTGGAGTTTACATGTTGATTTATGTTTTTGTAAAGTGAAGAACTGCCTGTATACACAGAGATTTTGATGACCATTTTCCTCCAAAATAAAGCGCAAAATCCAGATATTTATCCTGACCCATAACACAGCAATACCAGTCTTGAAAACATGGCTGTGGTTTACTGAGCCCCATGATGGAACTGCACTTCTGAACTTCACCTTTCCAAAATACATAGTACTGCAGGAAACCTTGGGTGAGGAAGGAAGGCTTCAGATGAAGGACTGATTTTATTTCATCACCCATCCCTTTTAAAATGGAAGCTACATGCTCCAGCTCCGTTTGGGCACAGAGACTTGGCAGGTGATCTCTAAAAGTCCCTTTCCAAATCCAGTCAATCTGTGAAATTCTCAAACTTATGGGAATGAGAAAAACAGCCCCCTGATACAAGTGCCAATGAATGCTTCCTGCAAAGTTACAAAATTTCCTTTTTTGTGAGGAAAAGAATTATGTCTGTCCTGACAGACATGGCTCTTCTCCCCTGTAAATGTGCACTCCTTTCCTCAGGGGTACCTTAAGCAGCACTACAGACAAGCAGGCTCAGCTACACTGAAGTGTGGGCCAGGACTGAGTGGACTCTGCAGCCTTGGAGGTGAAGGCTTTTCTCCAATTTTCACATCCTTAAGTGTTTTTTCAAAGGGCCAAAGTCTTTTCTGGACTCCAGCCTAGGAGATTTCTATCACTACAGAAATTCCTTTGAATTAAAACTGACTAACAGAAGAATTACGTGATAGTAAATAATAAACTACATTTGTTAACTTCATGTTATTGTAGCACTAAACATTTTGTATTCTAACTAAACCAGGTACTAGAGAAACATTAAATGGCTTTTTGCTGATTTCTTTTAATCAGTTATCTGAGAAGTCTCAGTTGAATTTACTCAAGTCGTTTTATTTGTTACCATGTTCAAGACTGCCACATCTTTATGTCTAACTAGAATTAATAACAGCCAACAAAAACACAACACAAGATGCTGCACATAATATTCAATGAACCAAAAAGGCTCTGCATTAACAAATTATTCTTTGTGTATCTAAAGTCACAGTAAAAATTCCATACTGCTCTGCAATGTTAGATTATATTTTTCTGTGAGGTTGTTAGTAATAGATATACACCTACTTCCTGGCAGAAGCGAAAATCAAATACACTGTATTGCTATTTCAAGAACAAAATGAAGTCAAACTCACTTTACCCAGATGAGAGAGTTGTAAAACTCTGGGTCAACAGATTCTAAATCCTTGAGTCCTACTGCCTTGTTTAAGATTCGTTTATAGAATGGCAGAGAGAAACCAGTGTCAATGAACTTCCCATGGAACAAAGCCTGAGGAACACAAAAACAGACAAAATAATGCAAAGGATGCTTCAGTACTTAACATGACAACATTCTGTTCTCTGTGCCCATGAAATCTGATAGCCAAAGGATTAAACCAACCTGAGTACCATGATTGCCAATATGCAGAAGTAGCTTTTACCAACAGGAGTTACAGCCAAAACAGTTGATATTGTCAATGCAAAAATGGATTATTTGATTGTCCATCTGATAACACAGTATTTATTTATAGGAAAATTACAGGACAGACCTACTTCCTGCTTTAGGACTTACCATGGCAATGAACCTCCCGATGAATCTGAAGTATTTCAGGTGGTCTGGGTTGATGTAAGAGGCTGGGTTTATCTGTAAGCAGTAGTTATCTTTCCCTGCATATTCAAACAGGCAATACATGGGATTCAAGACTTCGTGTGACAATAAAAAGAACCACTCCCTGAAATCACACAAACAATAAAAACACATTTCAAAATAAATCACAGCAGAAATTACTGTAGCTAACTCATGTTGACTCAGGTTCTTGTTGGCACAGTCTGCCTCCTTCCCCAGAGAGCAGCTGGCCCACACTGACACCAAAGGGAAACTACAGCAAATTACAAATTAAAATGCAAAGTTGCAATGACAGACAACTGTCAGTGGCTTGGATAAAACCCACTCTTATCTAAATGAGCACATTGCAAGTCTACCACTGATCTAAACATCCGGGGTTGGAGAATGCCAATTAACATATGCACTTCTCAGTTACATTCCTGTCAATAATTTGGATTTAAATGTAGATTTCTGTCACTTTTTCAATAAACTCTACTTTGACATTAACAGTTGGGTGAAAGGCTCACTTTAGTTCAGTAAACTGCAACTCTTTAATTGTGGAGATGATTAAAGTCATTCCTAATGCAAGCTGAAAATCACTTTATACAGTTTTAAGACATGCAAACATCTTGCAGAACGGCCTTCCTCAGATGTTCCAAGTTAAGGAATAAACTTCACTCCTACTGTGAAACCACTGCAGTTCAAGTATCTACTTTGGGGAAGCCTTCACATCACCACTTGCAGAACAAGTTATTATCTGCCATTTTTAGTGTAGTTTACCTTGCCACACCTCCATAATCTAAACCTTCTTCACCAGGGAAAATAACCCATAAACGTCTCCGGAGATCCTGAGGGCTGAAGCTCATTATCTTAGCGAAAGAAAAACAATCAATTCTTTTTAAGAAAATAGCTATAAGCACTGGTTAGAATTATTATTATTTTCAAACAAGTACTAGAGCATTTAATAATTTGGAAAAAATTTAATCAGGCTCTACAGACTTTAACAAAACCTTAACATTTTAACCTTAGGTCTACAGAGATTAATAAGAATTTCATTTCTAATAATACAAACAGAATTAATAATTTTTGTTTTAAAAAAAAAATTATTACTCATTTCAAGACAATCAGACGAAGATCAACTTAATATAATTTTTGTACGTAGCCCATGCTAGTACAACACACTGCAAGGAAAAACGCACCAACAAACATAAGCACAACAAAAACATCCTGAGAATTGGGTGCTGCTCTGCCCCAGCACTCTCCTCAAAATTAACTCACATTTTAAATTATTCTGAGGGGGAAAAAAAAATCACCTTTGTCAGATAAATCAGTGCCAGAACTTCCTATTTTAGATTAATCTTTTAAGTGTGAATGCATCTTAACTATTAAACTAGTATTTTTTTGTTAGTCTGACTTAAAGTAACATTAGCAAAATATCAAAGGCTCAAAAATAACATGTGAGAATAAATTTGATAACTGCACTTTTCATGCTCATTACTCCCATGTTTTAATACAATACCTGCTGAAATGAGTCCTCAAATAATGTTTTCCTGCTCACTGTGATCTTTATGTGCTGTGGCATTGCCAGTTGCTGAAAGGAAAGTTTTTAGAGGTGAAGGGTACAATCACTTAAAGTTTCTACTACTGAGTTTGGATTGCTATTTGTTGTATATATTAAAAGGTACTGCTGGCTTTCATTAATCGATATAAAACAAACCCAGCAATCAAGGTATCTGAATTGCAATTTAATCCAAGAACAGATTGGTTCCAACATTGCTATCTACAGTGATATGAACGCACCTCTAGATGCTGCTCAGAACAGGTTAAATATTGCACTCCTACAAGATACTGGAAAACACAAAGATCAATAACATATTCCAGCTCAGAAAGGCTTTTTAGCCCAGAATGGATGAGACACATGAAGTACCTTTCCTATGAGAAAAGGCTGAAAGAATTGGGATTGTTCAGCCTGGAAAAGCTTCAGGGTGACCTAACTGTGACCTTCCAGTACTTGGAAGGGACCAACAAGTAAGATGGAGACAGACTATTGACAAGGGCCTGGTGCAACAGGACTTGCTCCAGGAATGGCTTCCCACTGCCAGAGGTAGGGTTAGGTAGGATATAGGGAAGGAATTCCCAATATCCCAAAAGGGTGCTGAGGCCCTGGCACAGGGTGCCCCGAGAAGCTGTGGCTGTCCCTGGATCCCTGGGAGTGTCCAGGGCCAGGCTGGATTGGGGTGTGGAGCCACCTGGGATAGTGGAAGGTGTCCTTGCCCATGGCAGGGGATTGGAATGAGATGATCTTTAAGATCCCTTCCAACTCAAGCCATTCTGTGATTAGATAAATTTAATTAAAAATTAGAACATTCAGGCTATACTGCACAAAATTCCAAGTGAAAAATGAGGTTAGTCTCTCTAGTATCTTCAAAGGAAAATTCAGTGACTCTTGAAAACTGGAACATTTAAACCAAAGAATTTTTCCTAAACATCAAATTACTTCATCTCTTGATATAAGGATCTTAGAGGACCAAGACTGACACACTGGAATTTGATATTATGTTAGAGCATCCTAACATGCACCACAGTACATCCCTCAGTGCTTAGACATGTCTAGTGTCGCAAATGCTCTGCATTTTCTGCCAGAAGTGGTATTTATATAAAAAGTAGATCTTGTATTAACTCTAAAAATACTGTGCCTCCATATAGTCATGCATTAACAGTAGCAGGAAAACACTATTCAGAAAGCCACCACTTCAAAGAAAGTAGGGAAACTGATGCTTTCTTTTATTCTAAAACATTTTAAAGCCAAAAGTTATATCACTTTAAAGCTCAGATGAGATTATACAATTCCTGCATTTGCTCCCGCCTAATTTAACTCGCCTTTAACCTTAGAGCAGTTTGATTCTCTTTATTGGAAGGAACTGAAGAAGGCATTGAAACAATGTAAGCAAAACCAGAAGTGCAAGCAAATATTGCCAAAAAATGAATCCATACCTGACACCAGAATCTGAAATAATGGACCTTGGCCTTGAAATCACGCACATAAGCTATCTGAGGTCCATTGTCTCTGCAACCAAAATGATGAAAAGAATGAATTTCCAAGGGTTTTTGTAATTGAAGTAAAAGCCTACAAATGTGTTAGTTATACAGCTGTATGGTTTAGCTGGCTATCTAGTCACATTTTTTGATTTTGGGGTATAATTTCTTGTTTTTAAATTAAAAAGAAAAATCTTCCTTTGTAAACTGTGGAATGCTTAACAGTATATTTAAAACACTGCCTGATCATTAACTGTAAAAAAAGATTCTAACAATAAAGATGTGACGATATTCAGTCAACTTGGGAGGTAAATTCTGGTTTCAACTTCATTCTGGTTCCCAAAAAAATCAAAAAAAGAAAGGGTTGGGTCTTCTCTAAAAACAGAGACTAGTAACTCTAAGGAAGGGATTTGGTCATCAACAGGACAGATGCAGCTCCTCCATTACTCTCAAATCTCATACACTACATGGCAAGAAGGATTCTGCAGTGTTCAGAACTCAGCCTTCTTCAGGGATTTTCAGTGAATGAAAAATCCCAGGTAATTAAGAAGCAATGCTCCACGTAAACCTTCCTGCCTAATAATGTAGAAAGAGGAAAACCCCAAATATTTCAAAAATTATGAGTGCTAAATCTTAGTAAAATGTTAAGAACACTTACAGAGCAGACTTGCCAGTGCGGGGATCTATGTATGTAGTGGTTCTTCTATTGTGATCCACAAAATAGGGAATTCCATCCACAGTAAATCGCATTTCCCAGCCCTCTGGCAAGGGCTTCTCATTTAACTGACTATGGATACAAGAAAATACATGGTAACTGAACAACTTAATCTATTAAATCAATGGAGTAATAACTGAGACAGTAAGCATTTTGGAAACTCTAGAAAATCTACAGATTGAGAAAATTTCCATTTGGATTTATTGTAGCTTTATCCCCTCTCTCCTAAATTTTCAGTCAGCTCTCAATTAGACCAAAATGATGGGTTAAGTAAACATTAGCTCATTTGCTTGCACTACCCTAAATAAAGGCAAGAAAAAACCTTAGGGGAAAAGTGTAAGCAACGTTTTTTGTTTCCTTCAAAAACAACAGAATTTTATCTTCTAACTATGAGGCTTTTAGTCAAAAACTGCCGTAATTTCAATTAGCAGCTTTTCATACCTCATGTATAATTTCAGCAGCCAAAAATGTTTCAGAATGACAAAAATAAAAGAAAATGCAAATAACTGATCATGTAGAATTTTCTGACAATTTTCAACTCAGTTTTGCTATACACAAAAGCAGATCTCAACATAACTGAAAGACCTGAGCAGTACCATTGTGAAGTGCTCCCCAGTGGCTTCCCTCCATAAATACCACATCCTGACTGTGCAGACCAAACATTCTGTTGCTGGGCTGCTCCAAGAGTAACTGCTCTCCACAGCTGGCTGCTGCAGAGGTGAGTGGCTACAGCTGTGACCCCTCTCACATAGGCTTCGCTGTCCCCCTTCCCCTCCTCCATGGAGGACAGGTGAAGTTGCTTCACCACACAGATGTTTTCAGCTCAAACACCAGTTGGGACGGAACACACTTCACCCTCAACTTCCTGGCTCCATTCCTTACCTTGAAGACTTTGCAGTGACAGAGCCCAAAATAAACAGAACTCTTGTTTCTAGTAGTGCCTCTAGTTCTCTGTCTCCTTTATTCCTCCTTTTTTAAAAAGGTGTGAGGAAAGGTGCTACAGTTTTTGGGGTCTGTCTTCTTTCTGTCTCCTACATATCCCTGGAAGTGTTCACAAGGCTAGCTTGCATGGGGCTTGGAGCCACCTGGGATAGTGGAAGGTGTCCCTGCCCATGGCAGGAGGGTGGAACGAGATGGGCTTTAAGGTCCCTTCCAACCCAAACCATTCTGTGGTTCTATGACTGTCTGGGAAACAACCAAAGCCTTATTCAAGACTCTGCACTATCTCATCATCATACAAAGGAAATATCTCCTTCCTCCAATGACACAAATGTTTAGACGAATGTAATTGATTACTTCTGAAAAGTAGAAGCTGTCCTGGGGAATGAGCTTATTGCTTACTGTTTACCAAGGCTTTTCTGGTCAATATAGGATGACAAAGTAATACTGCGACAGTTTTCATTTTGGCCAGTATCTTGACTTTTTATCAAGTTCTCTCATGTTTGCATAGCACAATCCATGCCACACCTGCGGGCAGCAATTCCTGGATCACTCTACTCTCACTACGTGGACACATTTTAATTTCATTTGCATTTTCATCATACATGCAGCTGCAACCGATTTCTTACCCCTGACTCCTGGGGTCTTCCCACTGAGTGATTCGTGTGTTGTGATTGACAAAATACACTCTGCCATTGCTGTCGGTTCTCTTTTCTGAAAAGATGCAAAAGGAGAAAAAACTAAATCCCCTCTTTAATATATTGCAGAGACTATATCAAATAAATAATGTCAATATCACCAGACCCTGCCACAGCCTCTCCTGCTCTCAGGTTTCTCTGTACCTCCTCTGACCCAACATATTTTCATTGACATTATTCCTTACTACGTAATTTATTTTTCAATCGTAGGAAAAATTAACTGGGAAAAGGGAAAACCTTGAGCTGTTTTGTCCACAGGAAATTTCAGCTGCATCAAATATTGTGATGTGCCTGACAAGCAACACAGAAATCAAACACAGAGGAGGGAAGAGATGTACACAGAAGTATCAAGAAGGTACAAGGGGGCTTCAAGTTCCAATTATAGCACAGAATAAGAAATGGTCAATGCAGTTTCTAAGAAAACCCATTTATATTTTCTCTCAGATGAACGATGGGCATACACTGACCTGACACTGCCAATGAGAAATGCCCTGGCTTGCTCCTCTGTACCATTCTGCCCCTCTTCATACCATTTTTATTTAGTGTTGAAAGAGAAACAAATTACAAAAATAGATCAAAATCTGACTACCACAGGTGAAAAGCTTCAGTTTCTAAGAGAAGTCTGTAAGTAGGTATTTGCCTGTGATCCTGACAGCAGAATTCCACACGATGTGGAGACTCAGTTTGCCATTTCCTGGATAATGCCAGCCTAAAGACCTTTCTGTGAAATGCTACATATGTAATGTAACTAAGCACAAGTGTGGGGAACGACAGTTTTATGGCATGATGTTGCATGAATACAATGACTAAAAATCCAAATAGTTATGTTTGAAAAGCAGATGAACCCAAAAACTCAGGTCCAATTCTGCCAAGTAATTATTTGCTCCAAACTCCACTAGAGAATTCTGAGAGCTTTGCCTACGTATCATAAAACTTGAGGTTTTGTATCTGCTTGATAGTCACACCAGAAAACAATTTTACACTTCTCTTTTTTTATTACACCCTGCAAAAAATTGTGTTAATTGTAAATTCTCAAGCCTGTAAAGTACAAGAACAAATTTATTCCAGGGAGAGGGCCAAATCAAGAAGCGGTTAGTTGCCACTATAAAAAACATTTTTAGACCAACAAAACTCTTCAAGAGTTGTCTTGGAGAGAGAATTTGGCAGTTTGATTTAGAGAGGATTTGGAGCCTAATTCAGCAGGAATAGGATGGTGGGAGAGAATGAAAAAGTCTCAAAAGAAGGACTGTGTTAAAACAGCTATTACGCTTGTTACCAGTGGAGTAAACTGGAACACGTTATAGTTTCTAAACCACTTTGAAATGACAAAGCCTAGTCAAGATTCTGCTTTAACAGCACATTTGATTAGATCTAATTTTAAAATATTTTAAATCCAGATTTTGATTTTCAAAAACTAGCTTAGAACAGCTGACAAATAATTTGGCAGAAGTATGCTTTAATGTTTAATTACATTGCATTACAAAACACATTCAAGTTAGTCTTACCCCATCCATGTGGCAGAGGGCCAAGAGGATCAAACTCTTTGTTCTGTGTGGATGAAAAATCCTGGTTCTGCAAGTCACACAAACAAATGAGGCATTAATGGCTAGTCATTTGCTTTCCAGATGTTCTACCATAGCCATCCTGAATTATTGAAGTAAATGCATTTTTGTTAATGTTACATATAAGCAAAGATGCCAACTATTTATTTTTCTCCACAGAGAAAGCCTGTTTTACTGACCTTGGCATGCTTAACTAACTACAATGCCAAGATATAATTCTTCTTTGTTTAGTACCTCTGCCTACACAGGAGGAAATTAGTACAGTAGCACCCAAAACAATCAGAAACTTCATTCCTGAACGCAATACAGCTCCCCCTACCACTAGTTATGGGCTCCATTTTATTTTCACACATAAAGTAAATCAGAACCTACACCATTCTTAATGAGCATGAGTGGCATGAACTGGAGTGATCTAATGTTTGCTATTCATCAGAGGCAAACAATGAATTAAAAGCACTGGAAGGATTATTTTCAATTTCCCTGCTCTCCTAACGCTCATTGTGCACAATTCATTTTACCCAGAGCAGAAACGTATGGCCTGTGAGCTTGCTTACCTCCCAGCTGTTTGGCCAGGGTAACACAAGGCACAATACAAATAAACCAGCTTATTATTAAGCTCTAGTTTGTTTTGAACCAAAGGTTTTATCAATATTGTACATAAATTTTATCCAAGAAGCCTTATATTAAGGTGAACACTAAACCCCAACTGCTGACTGCAAGGAGATGAACTAACATTACAATGAGCCCTCCCTTCCATGCTACACACAGAGATATATTATCATAAACCATAATAGAGTCTGCTGCCTTTATGAGGAAAGATCACCCACAGGCATGAGCAAACCCCAAAACCACCCTAACCCTCAGTCACCCATGTACTCCTTACCCCATATATAAACCTCTGGTTGAACTGCTGCATGGCTCCCTGGAGCTGGCTGCGCTGGAGCTGCCACTGCTCGTAATTCCGGACAGACTCCAGCGTTGGTCTCTGCCACGTCGTCGTTCTGGTGAAGTGGTCAACATAATAAATCCTCCCCATGTTGTCAACTCGGCGCTCCCAGCTTTGGGAAAAAAGACAAGCCACAGTTGTTAATAGCTGGCAATTTAAGGGCTCAGAGGCACTCGGAGACCAATGTGGTAGAAGGGAACAGAAAGCACGGGCTCAGTTTTTCTCCTTGTACCCTCTGCTAAAATTATGCAAGAGCTAGAATTGTTTTACAAGAATAATTTTTATTTGTTGCGTACTATACAAAGTCAGACCCATTCCATTCACTGTATTTTTAGGGGTTTTTGAAAGAGTTTTCAAGAGCTGTCTAGACCACTGTCCATACTGGGCTGGCATCACTGCAGTTATCCCACCCAGCCTGTAACACAAGCCTACCGGCTCCTCTTAAAACACAGCAACTCCCCTGACATTTTAAGCTACTCAGTACAAGACTTCCTCACACTGATCTGGCAGAAAAGAAAGGTTTGGGCATGGGGTTTGGTGTTTTGTTTTGATTTTCTTTGGGGTTTCTTTTCTAATTTTCAGTTCATATGAGATCAGTACTACTTATAAAACTTGAAAGAAAACATTCCTATTCTAAGTAAGCTTGAGCAATATACAAGTTCAACTGCTCAAAGAGTTCAAAATAACTAGAAACATGACAGGTGGGCTCCGTTTATGAGACTGCCAGTTTTTGTTCTTTAATACCAAGTTCTCTTTACTATCTCACATTTTCACTTTGTAATTCTTTATAGCGTGTGAACCATTTGAGGATGAAAAACTGCAACAGAACAACTCTTGTATTTTTCTTATATTGTTAAAAAATAAGAAACAGCAACTGTGAACTAACATCACTGGCTGTTCTGATGCCAAGGGCTGGAGAAGTTTAATAATGAGAGCTGGTTTCTATGTGCATAATAAATTGGCAACTGGGAGCCCTGAGACAAGATCAAAGGCCTGCAAACAGTAACCTCGTGATAAAAGGTAACCAAAAGCATTCCTGCTCAAGCTGATAGTTACATCAGTCCCAAAATACTTTTCTGTGGTTTTGGCTCTCTTTTACCCTTGGGGGTGTCTACTGCCTTTAACTGAAATCTGTTTCTCAGTCAGTAAAGATGCACTTGCTTAATCTTTGACAGGAAATTCAGATTTAGTTATTTTTGACATTCAGCTCTTTTCCGTATGCACTCCTTGGCGACAGCCTGGAGCAACTGGGTTCACATTTCTATTTTCAAGTATCTGTTCCAGCTTTAGCAAACTGTCCAGCAATTAATTCCTGAGAAACCCAGACATCTGAGATGATCGTATGGCTGATCCTGGCTCACCTTGGAGGAAGAGGCTCTGGCCGATCCCACGTTGTTCTTTTTTCAACATGATCCACATAGTACACTCGACCATGTTGGTCTACTCTTTGCTCCCAACTGAAAGTAGACCAAAAAGTTTAATCTTCCTCCAGATCAAACTACTCCAACCATTCATCAGCATAAAGATGAGAAACATTTGTTTTCATAAAAGGCTTATTTCTAAATAAAATGCTTAAAACTAACCCTTGGCTCATGAGATGCACCACCATAATGTGCAGCATAGAGTGGTACCATTCATATTAACAGTGATTCTATGTCAATTGAAAAAAGAAAACGAAAACCAAACCATTGTACATGACCACCTTTCTGGGGGGATGCTCAAATTCATGCCTAGATGTACAATTTTAGCAAAATTTGTATTCAATAACAAGTGGATCAATAACCTGTTGAACAGAACCAACTACAGATCACTACCCCCTTTTAGAGTAGGATTAAGCATAATAATTAATATATTGATATGCACATTTTTCAGTGATCAAGTATATGCAGAGACCACCGTAAGGGCACTGGTCACTTTCTGCATATGCAACATTTGGGATAATAACATACCCCTGTATTTGCATCACATGTAACATAACAGGAGAAAAAAAAAAAAAAGCTATTTGCCATTTCTGTTGAAATCAAAATTATAAAGCAACAACTGATGTTTTCAAGATCGCTTTTTTATTTCTGTTATCCTGTGAGGTAATTCAGACCTCTCCTACCTTTTGGTTTAACTACCTGCAAATCAAGGCAGATAATTCACCAATTACACCACTCACATTGGGAAGCTGTTGATTTCTCTCACTCAGAGAGTCCAGAAACATTTGTGCTGTTGTTTTTTTTTTTTAAAGTTGAGAGCTTTGAGGCAACAGGCTAACCATCTGACAAATTCTGCATGTACCAAAAGCACAGCAGCACGTCCACACGTGCTGAAATCCTAATCTTAGCAACCAAGAAATCCTAATCTTCAGGAGTGCAACAGCAGCTTTTCTTCTACTTACTCATATCAATATTTTCCTACATGACTGTATTTTAATTTGAAGACAACAAGCTGTCACACCATTTTAAACCCACGTTTCACTGACATGGGAACATACAATAAATATCAGAAGTAACTCTTTCCTTGAATGCTTGAAGACTGACCATACAAAACAGTTATAAATCCTCCAAATTCATATTGGAAGGTGATTGTCAGGCAGCAAAAGGCAGATGTTATCAATGGTTTGTTACACCTACTGTAAATAAAATAAAGTAAAACCAGAAGAAGTCAGCACACATGGGGAGAAAGAAGTCATTAAACCCATACCCAGGTGGAAGAGGACCTTGGCTGACTGTAGTAAGGGCCTGAGGTGAAGGATTTACTGGCTGGACTTGTCTCGACACTGGAGGAGTGGTGAGTGCAGGAGTGGCAGGAGCTGTGGTTGTGGCTGTTGCCCCCTCAGGGCTCTGCTCTGAAGGTGTATTTGAGGCTGTACCTGCCAGTGATCCTGCACTGGCCCCATCGCTTTCTGTGGATGTGGATGAAGGACCATTTGCACCTGCTATGATGTCAGAGAGAGAAGAAAAAAAGCCTTTAATTGACATTTATCACCAATCTATTGTAGAAGTTACACATTAAAAGCAAACCTGCCAGAACTGCTGTTTCCACAGTCACATTTTGCAGCTCAAACAAAAACTAAACAGCAATTCTGTTTCACTGTAAAAATCCTTCAGTCCAAGAATGGCCACGAACAGCATTTTGATATTTCTGAAAAATATTTACCATGTCTGCATTCTGTAAATATTAAAATATGATTAAAAACTACTTCCTTGTACTAATTAATTAATTGTTTTCCATTTATTATTTGGAATAATAATTTCAGTGATGATAAACATAAAATTTTTAAGAGGAGATTTGATATTGCATGGAAAGTAACAATCACAATGGGAGGGGAACACAGACATTCTTTAAATGTTTTCGGTTTTATCTTAACGCAATTTGGTGGGTGGGGTTAGAAGTTGAACACAGGTCAAGCCTCATTAACTAACTGCACTGGAATAATCTTTTAAAGTAATTACTGTGTTGCAGAGCCCATCCAGACTCTGCATCTATCAATTGTAATAACGAGACTACCAAAACATTGCCTTGTATGGGCGTAAAGGAATTACACCAAAAACATCAAATAACTTCTCAGAATTAGTGGCCTTCATGTAGTTTTTAAATAACTAGATAAAAAAATCTATCCATTTCAGCAGAGAAGAGTAATGAATGTTTTAAGTGCTGCAACTTCACAGAATCCAACTGCAATTGTAGAAACCAATGACTCGTATCTTAGAACCCAGTATTATCAACTTGAGGCAGTTCTGTGAGTCCTTCAGTGGATTTCATGTCACCCTCAATGGGTGCCTTAGTGCAGCAGCAGCACTCACTTTGTTCTCCTGTCCCAACTCCACTCTCTGTAGCACCATCACTGACTGCCACCACACCTGAATAGATGTTGAAACAAGAAATTTCCACTAAGGGGAACAATGACTAAACAACATGCACCGAATGCAAGCTAAAAAATACTCCTTCAGAAATTATCTGCCAAAGAATTTACCATCAAAAGTGCAGTTAAACATAAGGAGCAGAAACAGTTACATTCACTGAAGGAGTGCCCAGCCCCACGGACGTACCAGCGACTGACGGGGGTCTGCGGGGAGTGGGGGGTGGCGGCCTGGCAGGCCTGGGAGGTCTGGCAGGTTTGCAGTTTCCATTTGTGAGTAACGGAGAGTCACTGCCATTAACAGTCTTGTTTTCACTGGAAGCAGCGTCCTCACAGTTTTCAAGGCCATTTGAGTTAGTCCTTTTGTAGGAAAAGACACAGAGAACTGTTCTAGTAGTGCATGGGTGACATGAAACTTTGCAAATCACAGAATCATGGAAGAGTTTTGGGTTGGGACAGGCCTTGAAGCTCATCTTGCTCCAACTCCCAGATTGCTCCAATAGACCAGATTGCTCCAAGCCCCATCCAACCTGGCCAGGGACACTTTCAAGGGGGTCGGAAAGACACATAAAAGACACTAGAATGCAACAGTTACAACTAGGTGAGTTTCATAACATTCACAATAATTCCAAGTATCTATACATCTGTATAAACACACTCAGAGTTTATCTCCTGAGGTACTTGAAACCTCAGTTGATGGAAAGGTGGTGAAATAGATGTATATAACAACTGTCACCAAAATCTCCTCTGGTCATTTCCCAATTCGATACACTTGCCCTTAGGTCCAGGTTCTGGATTTTGCTGCTCAGCTACTTCTGCCCATGAGTCCCTAATGAGATACTTATGCATACATATTTTTTCCTCTAAACCTAATTATGGAACAGGCTGGAGAATTTAGGACTAAGCATTAAAGTTTTGAGCAACAGCTATGAATATAAACTGCTCAACCTTATAAGAATTAAGAAACTACACAGCAGTACTGACCCATGCTGTGCTGTTCATTTACACCTATCTGAGTATTATTCTGATATATTTGTATCTCCTTAAGCAGAGTTAGAGGTATCTACATCTTTATTCTAAAGCATTTTATTTTCAGAATATGTTGGGCAAAAGAAAAAAGTTGTCAAACAAAATTCTAGTGTATTTACAGGTCAAGTACATAAGCCATCAGAAATAAAGGAAGAGAGGTTACAGTTTCAACCCAATACCTCTAAAATGACATTCCTTTAAATGTACACAAAATAAAACCCAGTAGGTAAGGCTAAGTAAATCACAAGTCATAAAGCACCAAGTAAAATCACGTTCATTTAACCTCAATATCATGGTCAAACACACTTTCGCTCTATACCAGGTGTGGTGCATGCAATTCATACTACACCAACCCTAAAGTAAGTAAATGACTCTGAAAGTGGATCCAAATTATTAGTGACCTCAAGTATGTAGGAGGTTTAGCCCCAGTTTTTCAGCCAATCCCCTCGGTCTTTCACGTCACGCCCTTGTATAAAGTCACCTTCATGATCATTTATGTGATCCTCACAATGACCACCAGCTGCTCCCTGGTTGATACCAAAACCAAATCATTATTACCATTGTTGTTATTATTCTGATATACACTCAGGTATTCTGAATATCCAGACATCTAAAAATTCTTTAAACCACAAAAACGAAACAGAACAGAAACAAACTTCCATGGGAAGCCTCAGACAACATAGCCAAGAGTAAACTGTTGAAAAAAAGTGAAATTTAGCTTGGCTACTCCAGATGTCATCCAGAGTGTTCTGCCTTGTACAGATCCTTAAAATACTCGTAATACTGGGAACTAATTAAAGTAACATGGTGCTGGGCACACTCTTATCCTACCAGGCAGAAAGGCTCATAATCCGATATCAGCCTTAGTGCACTTTAAGTGCTAGATAGCTTTTGGGATCTTCTTAACAAAGCTAAATATAATTCTTATACCTCCATGCTATAAAGCAAACCAGTGTAAAAACAACCAGTGCCGTTTGGGGTTTTTAAAATATATAATTTACTTTGGGTGATCACTGGGAAAGGGATGAAGAACACAAAGGGAAAAACCAAAAAAATTAGTCAGGTATGGAGGCAAAACTGAGGCCAAACAATGGAGCTGAGCAACAGTTCAGTACTTTTGTTCAGGGCATGCTCACATCTTAACAGATACTGCTGCAGGGCATATTCATAAATTTTTCATTGTCTTCTTTACAAAACACACAATTCCTCTTTCAAAACTGTGAATACTAAAAGGCAGAATAATAATTAAAAAAAAAGTCTTACCGTGTATCACTCCTTACTCTGGAGTTTTCACTCTGTGTAGGACCTTGAATATCAGGAAGAAAAAGACAACAGAAGTATAAGCAAGACTGAACCATCTCCAAGAAAAGTAGCAGCCTTTAATGCTCACACTTCTTTCAAGTATGGAGGTAAGACGCTCTGTGCTGCTTATCTACTGGGTTTCAAAGCTGTACATATTTTGCATGTTTCTATTTGTGTGTGTGAATACAACTTTTTTTAACCACTGCCACTGTAATACTTCCACCTTATGGAAGATGTAACAGGACATCATTTGACTGTATGAATATTCCCAAACACACCACAGTTTAATAACACTGTCTTTCTAGCAGTATGAAGCAGTGCTCATTCTTTTAAGTGGAGCTGGTTTTTCATACTCTCTCCCTTTCAGTAATGGCAGGCAGAGCAGAAAGGGCAAAAACTTCACTAAAATCTCCTCTCTGGTTGGCTGGGGGCTTTGTTTTCTGGGGCTCTCTAGCCCAGACCCTTCCCCTTCTCAGTAAATTATTTAACATAAAGGCATTGAAGCAGGTACAAAAATATGGCTGCACTCCAAAAGCATTACAGCAGCTCAGCCTAGATTTGCAAATGTTTTGCAAATGCTTATTCAGCCAGCTTGGAAACATTTGCTTTTTGTGCCAGCATTTGCAAACTTTGAATATGCAGCACAGAACTGCTCATTCATGTAGAGAGCACCAATATTTTACTTCCATAGACTTAAACGAATGTCATTAATAAAGAAATCAGTTTTCAGTTCAGATGGGAACTGTGGACAGATCTAGGCCAAAGACAAGGATGTAGTCACAGAAAGGCTTAGGATAATGTGCTGTTGGTGGACTGTGCATGAAAGGAATTAAATCATAGCAAGAGAAGACTTAACTTAAAAGCAACTCCACAAACAATGTGTTTGCCTGAAGTGCCTTTAGTGTCTACAATGTGCCAGACAACTTTAACATTTAAGTCCTTCCTTATGTGCTCCAGTCCCTTGATTATCTGAGAACCTTCTACTGAATTAGGGGCTTGCTGTATCAAGCCCAACCCTGTAAATAACACTCAGTTCCATTACTTGCATGACTTTTCCCACCTTTTTCTCAGTAGATGAACTTCAGGAAATCCAAGAAAGCACAGATGAAAATCAAGTATTGCGTAAAAGGAAAATTTGGTACTTCCACTTGATATTTCTATTCCTACACCTCAGCTCTGCTCTGTAAGTCATACAAAATCCCAGCATCTGGCTTTTACTTACAAATAAATTTCCACACAACCAGTCTGTGCAATTGATCCTTTTAACAAAATGCAAAGAAAATGGACTAAAAGCTCTAAGAAATAATGGTTACAGAATTCATGTTTAAATTCAATTTTTCTATGATACTCAGATGAAATTTCAAAGCAACTACCTCTAGGACTTTAAAAGTGCCCCCACAACCCAGAAACCTAGAACTTGCCAATTAAGTGTCCTGCTGGTCACTACTGCAGACCATCTTTCTTGCTGCTTTCTAGGAAAATAACTCTTACCTAGTTCTACTTCTCAATGTACTGTATTTCAGAAATGCTCCACTCTCCTGCTCCAAGGGAATTAAAATTACCTTTTATTTTACTGTAATTAGATACTTCACATGTATGCAGGCTTTCAGTTTAAAAAATTGTAAACACCAACTAAACAGAAAGTGGATCCCTCTCTGCAGCCCTCTATAGGGAACTAAATCTATGAATATAGTTATTTAAATGAGCTATTATAAGAAAAATTAATATAAAGCCATGTCTCGTAGTAAGCAGAATACTTATTACTAGGATGATGATGAGATCAAACCAACTTTGTATTTTTTCTGCTTATGATGTTATCAAAATTCAGGGAAACTAGAGGCTTTCATTAACATTTGGCATTACTAGATAAAAGTTTGCAAAGTCCAGAAAATAAAGATGTTGATCTGGCTTTTGTTGCAATAAGGCTGAAGGTCTGTCATGTGAACTATGACTCCACCTCAAACAAAAATGTATGAGATTTCTGATCTCTATGCACAGAAAGTTACAGAAACTGCTGTCATTTGGCTTATTTAAAGATTGTGTTAAAGCTTCCCCAAAAATGGCTTTGCATAGCACATATATGCAGATTTGGACTGAAAGTTACTTACTTCTTGTACTTGAGGCTTCCCCATTGGTCAGGAGCTCGGAGTCAACCTGCATCCCGTCCAGACAGACCGAGAGATCTCCCACCACTTCTGCTGGCTCCCTGTCACCGACGAGGTGCAACGTCACCACTACCTGTTCCACTGGAAAAGAATACAGAACAAAGGCAGCTCTTATCTTACAGCACGAGAAAAAAACGCCTTTTATTCAAGAAGCCATTTGCAGACCTCAGTGACCAAGGGGAAAAAAAACCTCAAACACCCTTCAGAACTATAGCTCTGCCTCTCCATTATTTTTTGTGTGGTAAAGGTGAGCATTTTCATATATCATCAGAAAGTTGTTGTTTCTACAAAAAGGGAAAAACTGGAGCATCATCTTGTGGCTGCCTAGAAAGGATTATTATTATTATTATTATTATTATTATTATTGCAGAATTGAGTCTCACATTTCTACAGCAATTAATGCACCTCCCCTCAAATACAGAGTTAGGAAGAGTAATTCACTTTATTCTTGATTAAGAGCAGATACTATTTCTGTCTTCTGATGAAAACGCTCCACATTTACCTAATGACATCGCGATTCACATTCAGAATGTGAAAATTTTCCCATATCCCCAGACCAATGGCATATTCAGGGTTTTCAGTGAAACAGAACTGTAAATAAATATTCCTGCTGAAAGGGTTTAAAACAAACCCCAGTGAGCTCCAACAGGTGCCTGGTGTCAGACAGCAAATGCACTGTCCCACAGGGATTTTCACCCAGATTCAGCAGGACAGACACTGCCAGGAGAGCAGTTCTCACTGCTGTCAAAATTCTCCATCTGCAACACCCATGTGTGACAGTTGGGAAGCCAACACTTCTTTAACACAACAAAAGCAGGACAGCACAGAGCTCTGTGCTGCAGCCCCATGAGTGCTGTAATGGCTCTGTAGAATTTTGTATTTGTCGTTCAAGCTTCCCAGGATGCACACACTGCCCGAAGCCTTAACTGGTTCCAAGATTAATGAAATAATACAACATATGCCTGTAGCACGATTTAAAACAAAAATTACTTTACACATTTCCTCTCTAGCACCAGTCCCAACCATAGTTTTAATTTTTAAGCTATGTAAAAGGAAACTCTTCTGTTTAATTAGCCTTCCACTCAGTCTTGCACACACTAGCAAAGTGAAAAACATCTTGTTCCCAGAGACATCATAGCAGCCTGTGTACAACCAAAAAAGATTACTCTGAAAAAGTAGGAGAAAGCTCATAAAAGCAACCAGAAGCACCAAAAGGAACCCTTAAGGGCCATTTTCAGAGGTGCACACAGCATTCATATCCACTAACAAACAATTCCTGAGGAACTCTGTGGCTTTCTGAGGTACCCTCCACCAGGGACTTACGTTTCATACTATTGGATTTCAAAGTCTCATGAATATCCAGAGCAGCACTTCCCAGAAGGACATCAGACTTTAATGTTTGATGGCTCCAAACTCGAAAGTTTAATTTACTTACAGGAGTGACAATTCTGAAAAGAAAAAGTTGAGCACTGTTAGGGCATTTGTTGGTGGGGAAGGGGGTGAACTGAGCCATCTACTGCCACTGTCACTAGAAGTTATTTAAAAACAAAGAAATAATGGTGGTAACATCAAACCATTTCCAATTATCACATTCTCATGTCACCTGGATATGTCAGTCAATCAAGACTATTGCTAGACTGTTCAGAGACTGAATATATTTTTTATTATTGCTATTTTAAGGGAAATACAGAAGAACTACCAGCTACTCCATAGTAATAGACAGTAAGTTATGTGACAGGAACTTCAAAGTATTTTTAATACTGATATTCTTTTTCTGTAAGGAACACTAACACTTATATAGTTTTAAATTATTTTCATTGTGAGAAATGGGTACAAATGACTGCTTCTTTTCTCAGTGGATAATTTCAGCCGTATATGGTTGCTAAGTCCAGACTTTCAGTCAGCCAATCCCTTCAGAAGATCCACTGTTGGAGTCCAGGGCATCCCTTTGGATGACCTGGGACCTGAGAAAGGGAGTTTGGACCCTGGACAGGGGGTGTGGAGCCGGTCCAGGGGGGTTAGAGACCTTGGCACAGAGCCCAGAAAAACACTGAATTTGATTTCAGTCCATGGGAGAAGCTTCCAACACTGAGAGAAGAATTAGAAACCTCAAAAGTGTGAAAGTAGTAATTTAGTACAGTATGGAGTGAGAAATTTTGTAGTTTAGGAATTTTTAGAATAGAGGTGAATGGGGGACAAGATGGAGGATTTAGGGTGTTGCCCTAAATCCTTCTCCTTCTTCATGGTCCTCCATCTTGTGGGGTGGTGATCATACAAAGTAGTTTTAGGCTATTGGATTAGGGTAGAGATGACCCTTGTAGTATAGATATCACACATTGGTAGAAAATAGTAAATAGTGGGCACGTAACTATCTGTATAAAAACTAAGTGACGCCCCATCAGTGGGCAGTCGCGTCGTGTCCCAGCCTGTGTCCGGACCTCGGCTGGGTGCGGAGCAAATTGTAAGATATCAAATAATAAACATCACACGAGAACGAAAAACAAGACCTTGAAGGACTCCGCTTCTTTCTGCGACACGGCTCAGGGCTTTTAGAGGGCTGGGGACTTTTAACATCCTTGAATCTCGGCAAGGAAAAGGACAGAGACAAACCCGAGAATCCACCTAACAAACTCCAAGGAGAGGAACCCCAAGAGGATTCACCCTCATTTCCAGAAGCCACTACACTTTTCTTTTTTATCCTGAATCTGAATATAGGCAGCTGTGCCAAAATATTTCCTAAAAACCAATTTACCTCACTAAGTTTCATGCAGCTTTAGTGTAATTTTCAATGAAGTTGATATACAGGGGGTGTCTGTGTCTGTGCTCTGCTCTTACTCAACAAGGGCAAAAATGGTCCATGTATTATTGTGTGCATCTGCACAGCATAAACCACAAACATTCCCATTAAAATATGAAAAAGGCAAGCTTTAAAAGGTAAAAGAAATTTCTGCTGTTCTACACTTACATGCATATAAAGTGCAAGATTTTATTTTTCTTACTATATCTCAGTGCAAAGTAAGGTAGTAAACAATAGCAACTAAAACTTCACAATAATCTAAATTACAATAAAAGTACAGATACAAAAAGGCTTTCCTCAGGCAATGTTCCAGGTGCTTCAAGAAGAATAATCTACAATTTAAGTACAAGCAAATCACAGAATCCCTGAATGGTTTGCACTGAAGGCACCTTACAGCCCATCTCATTCCACCCCACTTTCCATTATCCCAGGTTGCTCCAAGCCCCATCTAACCTGGCCTCGAACACTTCCTGGGAAGGGGCAGCCACAGCTTCCCTGGGCTTCCTGTGCCAGGGCCTCAGCACTCTCCCAGGGAAGAATTTCTTCTTAATATCCTATCTGACATGCCCTCATGAAAAGTCCCTGACCAATGTGCAAGCACAGAATGATCTTTATACCAGAGTTCCATGTGACACTAGGAGAAAACTAAATTTTGTAAGTAAAAATACCTTGTGTACCTTCTTTATTCACAGATACCGGGCCAAGCAAACATCAACAGCTGAATTCATCTTGAATCTAATGTTACTTTTGCACTAACGATTTGCATAAATTAACTGGGAATTTTGGATTTGTGCTTGAATTTAGACGTGCACAAGACAGAGCCAACTACCTGTGTTATGGCATGGTACACCACAGTGGGACACAAAGAACAGCCCCACTTTATAGCCAAAGAATTTCTGAAAACTGTAACTTCAAATATGAGAACAAAAATGTGCATGGGACCATCAGTTTAATACTAAATTACTGTCCTTACTACTCACAGAATTAGAGCTCCTCTGGTATCACACACAGCAGTACAAAATATAGCACAAGCAGTGTAATAGTTTCTAAATATCTACTTCAGACTGTACTACATTTATTCTAAAAATTATACAAATATCATCTCATGGGACGTTCCACTCCGTTCTTAAAATAAAAACACAGTCTTCAAGCCCACTGTCAATTGCTATAATTTAGCTCATATAAATTGGAAAATAAAACCAAACCTACACTGTAAGATGCTGTTTCCACTTTGGACTATTTGTATTGTTGCATTTTTCTGTCTTCTTTGACTGTCCATCTACTGAGACTTCCACATAAGGGCTAGGTCCGAACCATTTATTCTTTTCTTTAAGTTTTGCTGAAATAACTGTTAAGAAAGAGAAAAAGCAGTAGTTTACTCAGGAAGATTTCAATTGCAAATAGCATTTTTCAGTTGGGTGCTTCAGTATTCAAGTGTCAGGTCATTGATGCCTCATTCAAGAAAACACTCAAGAAAAAGCCACATTAGATGGGTAAAAACCTTCTTGCATTCCAGCTCATTTATACAGTGCCACAGCTCACACAAATGCCTAAAACATGCAACAATACTTTTTTAACATCAGACACTCTAATTAATCATAACCAGTACAAGATCCACAGAAGTGCTCATGTGTTGAAAGCAGAAAACATCCTCTAAAGCCTTCTCCTGTCTATCACTAGCCAAGAGAATTCCTGGAGTTTATTACGCTGCTTGTTAAAAAGCTCAAAACAAGATCTGCCTCTCAGGAAGGCACCATGGAAAATTGCCACAACTTCTCATGGACAGAATATCACTGAGAAAATGAATTTTGTGTAAAGTTTTCTGTAGCTAAGCAAACTTACTGAAAAGCTGAATCCAAACCCTGGGTTCCAGTAACTACCTCCTGTTCTAGCAACAACAAATCTGGACAGGACTTGCAGCTCTAGAGTTTTAATTTTGGTGGGGAAGGGTTGTGCTGGGTATTGACTGGAGATTTTTTTGTTGTTTGGGTTTTTTTTAAGCATTCACTATTACTGACTGCAGCATTCCCATCTTTCCAAACACCATTGCTATGCTGTGTCCTTTACAATGTGTGTCTACCCTGATGTTTGAGTCCCAGGTGTTCTTGGATTCACTGGCAACACTGAACTCACAAAACAGTACTGAACACAATTATCATTTCCAGTTGCCCCCTGAATTCACTGTTCTAACAAAAAACAACTTGCTCTTCCGTGTGTTTATCACCCACCACAGCCTCACTACATCCTTAAAAAAGAGATGACTAATTCAGGCCCATCTGGCTAATCTCCCCAGATTCCCTTTATAGTCTATGCTCCTTTAGAGATTTAGAGAAGTAGCTTAGTATAAACTGTTCTGAACTGCTCTCTTACTCTGTCTATTACATACATCTCACAGAATTTAACTAATTTTCACAAACAGCTCCCCGTCCTTCCCCTCCTGTCTTCAGTACTTCTGTGCTATTAGAGCGCCTCATACCTCAACATCTCTATCTCAAAGACCTGCTTTGCAGCAGCAGCAATCAGCAAATTTGTACCTACTTTCAAGGTTTGTTCCTACTCAGACACCCTGGAAATTCATTTAAAACTAATGAGGGCAGCAGAATGGGGTGCTGAGGGTAGGGCAGGTGGGAGGCAACACCAGCAATAGTTTGCGGCTGAACATCTACAGAAATTCAAATACTTCAGTAGTCTCAGTTCTAAACACTAAGGCATTTATTCAGCTTCATTGCTTCGTGTGAGCCTTTAACAGGGAAAGCCTTGGACAGCAATCACCACTTCAACCCTTGGCTCTGCTCTCCATCCCCATGTGGAGGAGGTAACTGTGAAAACCTCTTCCAATTTCCCTCCAATATCAACCTGTAGGGACAAGACTTCTCCATAGCCTCACTAGCCTCACAGCCTACTGAGGAAACACGGGCTTGTGACCTCAGAGGGACAGCCTGTATAACTTAGCAAGAGCTAACCTCCTTCTTAGTCTAAAGCTTCCCATTTATTTTTGACAATTCTTTTCATCCCCACAATATCCCTTTACTGAATCTCCTGCACATGCCCACAGGTCTCCACAGTGAGGGTGCAAAAATTTACTCTTGAGGCTTCTAAACAGAGACCCGCACACACCCCCGGATCTCCCATTCAGTTTTGGTGCCTCAGTTAAATTTCCAGAGAGCAAAAGTGAGGAAACCTTGGTAATGAAGTTTCAACAGCTGCTCTATTGGTGAGGCACTACAAAAAGCAAAGCCTGTAACATAAATCCAACTCCAAACAACCCAGAGGTGTTCAATTACACTGATATTCTCACTAACACTTTTATTAAATTTTTTATCCATTTCAACTCTGGCCATAAAAACATGTAACACGGGAAAAGCTATAAGTCAACTTTAACAAACAGCAGTATCAGGAAAAAGTGTTAGATTTGATATTATGCCAAGTTTCAGTAAGTGCAAGCAGTATCATAATGCACTATGACATTTCCAGGAGGACTGCCTCTACAATTTACTTAACAGTACCCAAAAATAATTATTCCTTTCTTTTTTCTTTTACACAAATCTGTATAATTTCAAAGTGCATTTTAGATAAAATCCAGAATAAAATAGTTGCCAAGTAATGATGGCCTAACATCAATCTTGACTTCTCCAGGGCACTTTACAATGCAACACTTCCTGAAATGCAACACAGTAAACTCAGTTTAATTGTGGAAAGACACTCACATTTCTAACCAGAAAAGACAGATAATTTCAGAAGGCTCACCAGTGATCTGAAGCTGTGATTTCATGGACAACCCACTGGCTGGTCCTGATCTGGACCCACTGCCAGCCATAATATGGGCTGGATCTTGAATCTGCATGAAAAGAGAATGCAAGCATTTCAATACTCAGAAGCTCAAAAATTCATTTAGTTTCTGACACGTGGATACATTAGTGCAAACAAACCTACCACACTTGTTTTTTGTCTAGTTCCTTTCCATTTCCCCAATGTACAGAAAATCCTCTAAAGAGGGCTCAGTCTCTATTACATGACAGGTAAGTATTCAGGTTCTAGGCAAAAAAAGTCTTTTGATTTTGTCACTTCAATTTGTCAATTAATGAGTGAATGATGGTCTAATTCCAAAGTCTGCTGTACCTCTTATGTCTAAAACATCTGCTTGTCTTAGTATAGTAAATTCTGGATAAGTTTATCTTTCTGTGTCAAGTACTACTTGGTTTTAAAAAACAAACAAACACCACAATTCACAAGCATAGCAAAAAGACTGAAAATAAATTATTAAATTAAAAAGGGAATTTCAAATTTAGAGGAACCTGCTTTTGTATCTTTTTTGTTTTTTCCTGGTCAGAGCAAGTCTACAAACAGGGGCTGTAACTCTACAAAGCACTTCAAAAAGGAAATACATCACTTTTGAAAGAAAGCAAGACAACTTGCAGTTACTGCACAACTTTCCTTCTTGGCACACCCCAACAGTCACGCCAAGGCTGGTCTGATCTTCCCAGCCCCAGGCAGCTCAGGTTCCTCCTTGCAGTACTTGGTTTTTTTTATTTTCTTTTTTCAGGGGCGGGGGGGAGGTAGCAGACAAAGTGGACAATGCGCATCATAGGGCTTCCAGAGAAATTAAATTGTGTGCTATTACATTAAACACAGACATCACTCTGGAAATACCCAGATACCCCGTCACCTATGCATTTATAAAACACATTTCACCTCAGCATCTCTTAATCTCTTACCAACTGAACTCCGCTGCAAAATTAACAGCCTGCTGGATACAACTTCCAGACCACTCACTGCATGCCTGTCATGCCATGTTCCCTCCTTTGCACCACTTCCACACCATTTCCCTGCTCAGAACCTACTGCAAACCATTTATGCACCTCTCTGGGTGACCCCCCTCTCATGGGGCTCAGCTGCTCATCAGCCCTGAGCCCCCACTGATGCTCCACTTCGGGCAGCCACCAAATGGGATCCCAATGCACAGCAAACATCCCATGCCAGTTTTCAAGCACTTTTCTGCACACATTACTTCCAACAAGGAAAGCCAAGTGTTAGCTTAGGCTGCTGCTATCTGTGAGTGAAAAGACTCCATTTATGAACTTACAATTGATAACAGCACAAGCAGTTTATCTAACCCCAAACATATTCAGCCACACCAACAAAACCACAATTTGTACAAGGAGATCATGTCTCGATATGGCAACTTTCTTTTTTTGAGGCTGCGATTTGAAGCAAATGTCTGTGACAGTGACTGTGGAAACTGTAATCCTATACGTACGTGACAGTCATGAAATGGGTAACTCTTGCATCCTGTAGCTTGCTGATGCCAGTGTTCCCTACTGCAGAATGTGACACCACCAAAAAAAGTTACTAATGACTTGTTCAGATAGTATTTGGTGCTATTAGTAAAGTTCAGTGTTGTGTGCCAAATTTCAGATGCAAATCACACAAATTTAAATCATGTTGAAGTGAAAAAGATTTTAATGTAAGTATTTAAAAAGTAGTCTAAATTTAAATTATTTAGAGGGCAATTCATAATTCTGCTCCTGTGACTGGTTGTACCAACCTCCCTGGGTATCCTTTATGCTGTATGAAAGCAATCAGATTACATCTACACCAACACAGACACACTGGATAGTCTGAAGGAGTTTGGATTTACAAAAGAGCTGCCAGTTCCCACCTGGAGAAATAATACTGCACAGAATACACCTGAGATCCCTGAAGGGGATCACTCTGAACTGAACTCCCACACTAAGCCCTTACACTATACAACACTCATTCAGAAGCACGTGTTAAAGCCAACTTTCATTTCTAACCCAGCAAATACATTCCTTAAATGATTTTAGTAACAACCGATCATTTTCATTGAGAATATGCAAAGAAAATCTAGCAGCTTAACCACATCTGAAATGAGTGTCCTGCAAACACCCACTGAGTTAACACATGTGGATGTATAAATGTGTATGTTGGGAAACACAGCTTTCACCAACAACCAGCTTAAGGAAAGTTCCAGGAATATACTACCTGCCAAAACTTCTAAAAAAAGAAACTGTACTGCACACTGTTCAGTTCTCTCAGCTGCTAGAAAGTTTCTAATTATTTTTGAACAATAAAACTGAAGAGTCTTATTTTATTTTACTCTTGCTTAAAATGTAGAGGCTGTTCACTTACAGCAAGCTCCATTAATCAACCAGAAAAAGCAGAGTTCCAGAGGAAGAAGCAGGAAGCAACAATTTACCTCTGCCCTGCACTTCAACATCCCAACCTCTCTTTCCATGTTTTCTAATACCTTGACTCCAGTGGCTCTTCTACTCCCCTTAAGTGCCTGCTGAGAAAGACTCCAGAAGCAGAATAGCTGGTTCCATGCCAAGCTCCCAGCAAAGAATTATCATGGAAAACACACTGCAGCTTTTCTTTCAGCTGGGCACTAATTAAAGTCCCTTCCCTACCATGTGTATTTATACTTTATCTGGATTTTTCACAACTCATAGAAATTTTATCAACTTCTCTACCCCCACCTCCATTAGTTTTTAGCTGGAATAGATCAGTAATTTAGAAAGTCTTCAGTGCAACACACAGGAAAAGGGGAAGAGAGCAGGTGGAATTATATACACCTCACTGTGTTAGGAAACAAATCTAAAATATATTGATTAGCCAAAGACGAATCCATGGTGATTAATGAACTAGACTTAGAAAGAAGTAAAAGAGTGCAAAAGCAGTAACACCGTCAGTCACACATACTCAGCTACTGTCTATTTACACTTAATTTTTAACATTTTACTCCTCTTTATTTATGTAACAAATACAGCAAACAGATTTTGTTTGTGTGTAAAAAATTACTCTCTTAAAAGCTGCAGATGATTTCAACTCAAAATCAGCCTAGGACTACTTGTAAGCCTAATCACAAAATGCAAACCCATACACTCCTCAATCACTGTTAAAGTACTTCCATCTAGTTTTATTATAGATATGATACTTAGGAAGGTGAAAAGCAAATGTCTTTATAAATTCAATGTAATGCTACAAGCACTTTCACAAGCTGAAACTGTCATTCCAAACCTGAGAATGCATGTTCAGGGTTTTTTTCTGCAGTAGAAAATTAAACACATCTTCATGGATTTGCTAAAGTTTGGGTTGGGTTTTGAGGGTTTTTTTTTGGTTTGATGGGGTTTTGTTTTTCTGGTTTGGTTTTGTTTTAAATTATAGTAAACTCCTATTGCCATTTTTCTCCCAGATGCTACAACTCACTTCCAAGAAATTGTCAGAATCTAAAATTCAGGAACGTTAGCTGAAAGGTTTGAGACCTGTGACAGAATGACAGGGGCAGTGTAATGGATATTCAGAGCACGATCAGGTAACTATGATTTTCTCAGAAATGAACAAGACAAATTCTTTGGCATATAAAAAACAGAACAGAGAAAGAATATCTTCTTGCCATTAAAAATAAACCATTGAAGTCGTTGTCAGAATTTCCTCGGGAGCTGCATACCTGCTCCAAGGGAGGTTTGGTTCTATAACATCCTACCATAATATGTAAATTACCAGGTAAGTTATACTCAGCTTCATAATTGCATACACCATTGTTGGTACTCAGGCAGGTTTGAACACACACTGCTTAAAATAAATCTGCCTCTCAGCAGGAAACTCGGACCACACATACTTTTGGTCTTATACTCTGAATCCCACCTGCAATGGTTTTCCAGCAGCTTCCCCTTTGGCCTGGCCCAGTGCTGCTGGGGCATTTTCATCCAAGACAACAAATTTCCAGCACGGGTTACAGTGTGAGGGGTATGGAAGAAGGAGAGTGCAGCCCAAATGCTACACTGGGAAAAAGGAAGGCAGCCAAGGAGGATCCTCAGTTATTTTTCTAAGAAATCATGAGAAAACTGCTTTTTTCTCCATCCTTTTTAGTGCTTCTTGGTTACAGCAAGGGAAGAGCTGGGGAGGAGCTCTTCAACCCACAAAATCAGGGAGCATAGACAGAAGAAAAATGCTATCAACAGACTGAGAGACCTTCACTGTCACACCAATTTAACCTGGGTGATGACTTTATTCAGCCCTGGAATTTATCAGTAAAGAACCAGCTTACTGAAGAAGGTAATTGTGTTTTATATATATTTGAAAGAACAGAAGACACCCAGTTGAGAATGAAACTGTGACTGTACTATACACCCATAACTTTGAAATATGTTGGCACACGCTCTTTATAATTTAAAAAATACTGAAATAAATGCACATTGTTGGCTGCTTTAAGTCTTATGTTAAGCAATAATTTTTTAAGAATAGGCTAAGCTGCTCTTTGCAGGTGTTCCTATTCAAAGTGCATTTGCAATTTCAATAATGGAGAAAAAAACCTGCAAAATGAAAAAAATCTTACATATGTAGAAATTTTAAAAATGATTCTGAGAACTTCCTGTTACTATGTAACAGGAATGCAGACTTTTGGAAAAAGCATAAAATACACAACATTTTGTTTTAAAAACTGCACATAAAATGTAACATAACCCTTTTATCAACAGGTATGTGATAAATACATGCACTTTTTTGTGTGTGAGAAATTATAGAAATACTTCCTCTCCTTCCCCCCACACACTGAGGCCTCTCTTTAATTGAAGGCATGCATACTGTGGCAAAGGCTTTTTCTCTTTAATGTTAGCTATAACTACAGTTAGTCCAGGCAGAGACAGGGAGTTTGGCAACTTGCTTGCTTAGCAAATTTGCAGTTACTTTAACTGTTCTAGTTTCATCTTAAAAGTAAAATGTGGTTTCACAAAGCTGGTTTTAGTGGTTTACACTTTTTTTCCCCTCTAAAATAAGTTTTAAGGACGTGGTCAGGTTTGCTCAAACAAGTCAAAAGACAGAAAAGAAGAAACTGCTGAGTAATCAACCAGGGAGGAAAGAATAGAAACAGATTATAAGAGTGTTGAGTACACACTGGAAATGGAAGTAATTATGAGGTTTGCATCAAGGGATATTTATGTAAGGAATGGATCAGAGAGGTTTAACACAGAATGCAGCTTGGCTCCCTTTGGCGATTACTTTGTGAGTGGCACTACATCCATTCACCGAGAAGTCTGGAAAATCCAAGCAGTCTGTGCCAGAATACAACTTGCTGGAATTTAAAATGCCCAAACTGTCTTCTAAACAAATGTGAAATACATGCTGGGTCTGAAAACAGACTGTGGTTTGGATTACTGAGCTGTGTGGTCCTGTCTCCCCTGCCATCAGAGTCAGCACAGTCACAGCTCCCTGCAGCCTCCATGCTCAGGTTATCCAGGTAAAAGCCAACATCCATGCAGCTGCTCTGAGAGCAACAAGAGATTCCAACGAAAAGATAAGACTGGAGCCAATTCAATACACAGGCTAAAAATATATTTGTGGGGAATACAATTTAATCGGTTTGGGAAGCAAACCAAGTGACATGACCTTCAAAGGCTGCAAGGAGGGATAAGCAAGATATATAAACCAAAAAACAAATGAAGAGAGGTGCCCAACTTCTGTCCCGGCCCTATAGTACACTTACTAACAAGAAATCCTTGATGCTGAAGTAGAAGCTTCATCTACTATCCGGTCCTAAAATTGTGTATTTTATTTTTTTCCGTATCTGATACATTTGTACAATATATATAATCTACTGTACTCCTGGCTCAACAAAGGAATCACTTTCTCGTTACATCTCCTTACAGATAATTCCCTTTCCAAGGACAATGGTATATCAAGAGTCAGAACTAACATCTTCTCAAAATCAACAGGTCTAATTCTACAAGGGAGATTATCAGAATCTCTATGAGCAAACATACCTTGCAGAGAATGTAGTGAAGATGCTAAATCAAAGTGAACAAAGTAGGGATGAAAACATGCATAAATCAGCTAAACAAGTGTTAAAATGGCTTTGATTGATAACAAAGGCCACTTCTTTCAGGAATAAAACTGAGGAGTGTTTGTGTCAAGGCCAGGATGCCTTCACTCTGATAAGACTCCAGCACAGATGCCTGACCAGCAAAACAGCCTGTGCTTCAAAGAGGAGCATGCCAACAAGGTTATGTCACATCACATATGTCATTCCACTTCCTGTCAGCCCAACAGGAAAACATACTGTAGCTTTAAAGAAATGGATAGTCCAAAAAAGGAAAAAAACAAGCAGCACATCCACAGAAGATTTATGGAAGCTGAAGTAAACCAGATTCTGAAGCAAAGGACTAGCAAAAAACAACTCTTGACTCCCAGAGGATATAAAATATCTGTATGAGAAGTATTTGTTGTCACCAACAGGAACCTGAAGCACAATAAGTAGTGACAGATACCATTAGTTCCATCCTCCACAAAGCATAGAAGAGACACTGGCTAGCCCGCCTCAACACGTGGAAATGTTCTGGTGTCTGAGAGTACACCAGTGAGAGGATGAGTTAATGAAATGTTTGAGAGGGTGTAAGTAATGTGGGATTTTGAAGATAACTACCATATTCTCCATGGTAAAGTGACTGAGACTCTTTACCCTCTAAACTCTCATACTGAGTTTTGTTTTACTAACTTCCTGCAGCCTCAATGCAACATGAATGATAATGATATTCAACAATGGCATCAAAAATGATTGTAACAAACAGATCTTAAATTACAGCAGCAAAGACTAAGAAATTACATACTAGCAACCTTAAACACCTTTTCTAGAAACAATTATTTATGCAACAGTAATCCTCGGCGCTGATTCCTTCTTGTTCCTAAATATCTACCACTTCAAGAGAGAACTGAGCATGGAAAACTATTCTGAATATGATGTCTGTAAGCTGGAAGTGTTGAGAAACATTCACCCTGCCTACCAAACCAAAGACATTGCCCAATGAAAAGCAGAATATGTCTGGAAATGTTGTAGCCAGACACTCAGTGATACTCACTTTAACTTTTCCCTGAATACCTGGGATCACCAGGTAGTGTTCCTTGTGCAAACGGCACAGGTTAGAAAAACTGGTCTATCAACTTCAGCCTGAAGAGAAAAATGCTTCCAACACTGCTTGCAGTCCAAATTAAACTGTCTTCAGGCCTCCCAAACTGGAGACTTACAGCAAAATTATACAGAATTCAGTCATTAGCATTTCTCTGCAATGAGAATCCTACTTGTAAAACCTGCACCTCAGCAGAAATAGTTCACATGAATTTTTTCTACACAAATGTAGCATTTGATCCTGAATAAAAGAATGGGAAAGAGACATGTAAAGAAATAGAACTGCAATATAAAAAATCCCAAGAAAGGCGTAATTTGACAGTTTTTCACACTTTCAGTACTACATCAGAAATTCCCCAACCACAAGCCATTTTTCAACTAAAACTGTGACAGGCAGGACAAAAGGGGTAAAATTGGCATTGCCACCAACTCAGACAACTTCCCAATGGATTTCCTTCCTAACTAGGAGGATGTTAGCTTTTACTAACTTTTAAGAAATGCTCAAAGAGGGGAAAACAAGAACAATGTACATGAACATCATATGCCTTTTGCTTCATTTCCAAAAGCCTGGTAAGAGCAGCCACTGCAGAGAGCTGCACAGGATAATTAAAACCATTTGTGAAAACAAAGAGATGGTCTATTTTTATTTCAGCCATTTCCTTCTCATGGAACAATCCATTTCAAAGAGGACAATTCATATATGCAAACCACTAAGCTAAAACTGGTTCACTGCTGTAATCTTCAAAATAGAGAAAATGGCTCTACTTGAAATGGCTGGTTCTTAAATGCTGCCATTGGAAAACATCTATGAAACTTGGCATGCATGATAACCTCCAGTACAGAGAATTAAGCTACAATTAAGATGACAGAGGAGACTGCAGTGAAACTGGAACAGTTTTAAGTAACTACCACAAACTCAAATAGATATTTGAATTACTGGATTTACCCATATTAGTTGGACATTAACAGGATTAAATTCTGCATTCTACAAACCACTGCTTTTAGAAATTAATTTTGGCCCTTAAAATTCTTTGCAAAAAATATTTGGTAATCACATAGTTTCAACACAATACTGCACTGACTCAGAACTCTTTCACTCTAATGCTTCTGTGATGAGGTTTCAGGAAAATTTCCCAGTGGGTGCTCACAACCAGAACAAAATTACAATCTGTGGAGTGGAAGGTAAGCAGTTACCTTGCTACCTGCAAAGCAAGACAAATTGCTTTTCATTCAAGAAACCAGATAATCAAGCCTATTCCTTTATAGCTGAGAGTTCCCAGGTATTCTGGGCCGGCAACACACAAAGCAAAAGCTCATTTATAGGGATCTGTGTACTTTTATCTAGTTCATGAGGGGAAAAGCTCTTCCCTAGGTCCCCTTTCCTGGAAGGTCAAGAGTTTTAATTCACTGCTGGCTGCCTTTTCCCAATGGACACCCCTAAAGGTGTGAGCACACAACAGTTTTATTTATTAAACACATCTAATCATATTTAGTTGAGGAGGCAGAGTGAGCACTTGGCAGCCAGCCATGGTTAACCCACCCCATTGCTCTGCTGCGACCATCAGATTTCTTACAGAATGGTTTAAAATGAAGTTCAGCTTTCGAAACACAAATTCACAATCTGAAACTCACCAGGTGACAGTATTGTGAGCAAAGAGTTTATGCCCTTAAAAGGTCAAAGTCCTAGAATTGGGAATGAATTGACTACATAGTGACCCAACTTCTCAGAATGCGTACCACTCTTCTTCCATAGAGAAATACCCTTTTAGCATCTCCAACATCTCTCTTATCTTAAATATTGCTGCCACTAGGATTTTATGATTGTTATTTTAGATCTCTAATAAAAAAGGCATCAAGTTCCAGCAATCGGAATTCTCATACCTTGTAGAAATTAATTACAGCTTCCCCTCTTAATTCTTCCACTTCCTTGCACTGTGAACCATGTCCTACATGGACTTTTGAGGCAACAGAGGTTAAAGAAATCTTCTGTGCTGTAACTTCAGGGATATCCTTCCTCAGAGATGAAGACAGACTGAAGCAATGTAATCAACAGCATGTATTTCTCTAACAGGCACTAAAACATTTTCTATTTCACTTTTAAAAAACAACAACTGTTACATTTTGAGGCTTCTATAAAGAATGTACCTAGAAAGTATAAACTGTATTTTTTTCAGCGGTAACCTTGGAAGAGAATTTTCTCCAGGGAAAAGCACACAGTGTTGCCAGACACTTCCAAGCAGCCACTGTTAAACTGCTCTGACATTAACCTACCAGGTATTTGAGACCATTTAGTGCTTTCTATAAACTGCAGCTGCTTGACAAACACAACATCCTACAGCATGCAGCTTCAGTTATGGCTCACCCAAGTAACATCCCACCCTGACTGTAGAAATACATGTATCTGTTTTGTAATTCGAAGATCACGTTTCCCAACTCAACTCACATTTTGTCAAAGGACTGCTTTGAGCCCAAAGAAGCACTAAAGAGAAGTAGCACGAGATAGTTAACAAAACAGTTACCCAAAGTGATAATGTTTTGCTCCATCTGCCTTGTAAAAGCTTATTTAGCCCTACAGCCATGTTTAGCTTCAGCTGGCTCAAAGGCAGAGAGGCTCCTACAAAGCAAAAATAAAGCAAAAAAAAAAGATGCTTGAGCATCTTAGTCAAATATTCATGGTGCTGTTCACAACATGTTATTTTAGACCTTACCATGACAGCATGCAAAGGAATCTTCTGAAGAAGTTTACCCAAGTCCCTTCCTGCCTGTTGCTATGGGAAGGGGAAAGAATGAATTTATCTGGAGGCCTCTGCTTATCACTGTTTCAGCTGCAAGACACAGTAGTGAAAAGAGATAGTTACATAAATCCACAAGCTATAAGCTACTTATTCATGTTATTCAATAATGTTTGTTCAGGGCAATGAAATAATGTGATCACTCAGAGAAAAAGCATCAAGTCAAAATTTTACATTATTTCCCCTCCTTAGGCAATTTTGTTATTTATAATCTATTAACTGATGACTGTCTGCAAGAAGTAATTCAAATAACCTTCCTTTTAGCCATCTTTTTGCGGTTTCAACAGTTTTCCTGCAATCCAAGAACTTAGTAGGAGCAGTCAGGAAAAACACAAGTTAACACTTATGTATTTAAAACAAAGGCATTAATGGATTAAAAACATCAAACATATGACACATGAACAAAACTTGAAAAGATGAAAAGACACCAGAAAAAAACCCAAAACCTCTCCTGTTATGAAGCACCCAGAAAATTAAGAACAAGGAGACAAAATACACAGAATAGGCACTGACTGAAGTCAGAGTACCTAATCTTGTGAAAATTTTCACTGGGGCTGAGAAAAGTGTGCTTGGTTTAACTCTTGGAGATTTCTGGAAATAGTCTAAACAAGTGCCAAGCTACATTTACATCTTTACCTCTCAGACCCTTTCCATGTATTTTTGTTCTTCCCTATGTTGTGCATTTAAGCAAAATATGATCTAAGAATGATCTGAAAAGAACATAAATGAAAATGGGTTACTAAAACAGCATACAAGGATATCTTAAAACAAGAATATACTTCTAGGAATTGCTTTCAATTTCTTCCTTTTATTTTTTTTTAATAGAAACAAGCAATAATTTGGGCTGGAAAGGGCCTCTGGTGGTCATCCTGTCCAACACCCTCCAAGACACGGAACATGAGTGTTAACCCAAGACTTTCAATGTCTTGTAGAAATGTTCACTACACTCATGTAGGAGCAAAATGCAAGTTATAAGAAAGGCATCTTAATAGATATTCATGTTTGCAGATACAATGACAATAAAGTGAGTGGCTCTTAGGCTTTATTCAAACACATGCCATTTTACTAGGGCATAAATGTTCATCATGCCTTCCATTCTTAACATGTCAGCCTTTCACATCTCCCTGCCACACTGCTGCTGAAACCTATCAAAGAAACTAAAATATAAAATATGAAACTACGAAAAATACACATTCCTTAGAAATTTTATTCCTTTTGATACTTGCACTAACATGGTAAGAGATTGCTCACAGTCAAGATTGCATACTTTTGTCAGAACTTCATATCACAAATCAAACAGCTTCATTAAAACCTAACAGGAAAAACCTAAGAGTTAAAACAAAAAACCCAAACATTGTATATGACAAGATTTATTTTGTTACATGATTTAATTCTTAGAACTGCAATCAGTTTTTCAGTGCATGTTTGTACATTCATTTCAGATGGCTTTCAGCTGAATGACTGAGAAGAGTTTCAAAGCTAACTCATTGGAAGGATTCTCCTGCTCAGTTTTTCAGCTACTCCTTTAACACCTTAGGGGGTGTATTTCCCTGCACCTTTTATTAATAACAATCCATAGAAATGCTTCACTTATTCTAAATTTAGGTGGGATTTTTTTTGTTTGTTTCTTCTTGAAGACTTTCGCTGCTTTTTCATTTTTAAAACTTGTTCATATAATACACATTCAGAGAAAATTAAAATAAAAGGAAAAATAAAAGCTGTATTTAAGAATAAGATTATTACCCTTCAGGTTGTACCAGCTAACTGCACTGTCATATGGCCTCTAAGCTTCACTGCAGGAACTACTCACCAAACCAGATCCCTATTTTCTTACAGACCCATTTTTACCTCCTGTACTGTAATCTTTCTAAAACCTCCATGTCTGCACCTTTCAGAATTACCACAGCCAACCTGTCTCTTTTTCGCTACAGCCCCTTTCACAGTGGCACAGCCTTTTCCAGCGATGGTCTCTGAACTCTCCCATAAGGATTTGCTGTGCCCACACCCACAAGCAGTGCAGGACAACAGGAGTGGGGCCAGGCAGGAAGGTCTGCAGACCTGAAACTCACATGGGATACGTTCTTGGAGTTTTAGTTTGGAACAGCTCTACTGGAACCCCACAGTCCCACACCTGCAAGACCACAGCTTCAAGCTTAGCTGCGTCCAAAAGCAACTCAGCTTCCTTGATCCAAGATCATTTCACAAGTCAAATCAAGTGCAGTCTGTGAGAACATTCAGTGGATTAATTTCCAAAGTGCCCTCCTTTTCCAAATTAAAACAATTAAACCACTAATGAAGATTGGTTTTTTTCCTGTTCTCTCTCTATGCATTCTGGCCCTGAGGAAAACCTCCGCAGGTCTCTCTCACATCCACTGACTCAAGTTCACTCTTTTTGCATTACTTCTGTTCTCCTTCTTTAATTTCCTGCATATGGACATGAATATTTTCATGTGTGACCTTGCTTGGTGACTTTTTTTCTAGACTGTCATCTTTTATTCCATTTTGAAAGTTTCAGAGGAGATTCTTTTTCAGAATATTTTCCTTTATAAAACTGTAAAAAGGAAATTCCAAAGCTTCTCACTCTCCATCAGTGAGACAGGTGTGCTTTTTCTCTTCTTCAGGGCAAAACCAAGGCTCAAAAATTGCTCCTACAAAACTACTAGGAAGTTCTACCTGATGTGCTCTGGTCTAAGTAAAAATCAGAGTATTTTTAGTCAAATAGATTAAGATTACAGTATATGTTTATTCAGAGTATTAGTCTATTTAATACAAATGATGAATGCTGTAGGTAAAAAAAAAGTCTGTTCTAAAGCATAACATATTTGTGTCATCAAACAGGGTAACAGATTGTCTCCCTGAGGCCTAAGTGATAAGCCAGACCACAGAACTGCTTGTTTCATGTGGAAGGAGGAGCAGTAACTGAGTACCACTATCTCTATAAGCACAATTGGGGTTTTTTCACAAGGAGGATAAACTTCCAGAACTATTAAGCATCTAGAGAGATGCTGAAAAACTGAAATTTCTTTTCCTGTTCATTCTATGTATCAGAAAAAATCAGTGGAGCCCACTCTGTGCCACATTAAAGGGAAAAGTCTAACTCCTGTGAGTGACTCCCCACATTTCTGGTACTGAAAAAAAACAAATCACACCCCTTTCTTTAAAAGAGCAAGAAGGATGATCCAAGAAACTACAGACTGACCAGCGTCATCTCAGCCCCAGGGAGGTCAGGGAGCAAAGTCTGACAGGATCCATTTCCAAACACAATGTGGACAAGAAAGTGATTTGTATTAGTCAGCATGGATTTATAAAGGGGAAATAAGACCGATCAACCTGAGATCTTTCTTTGAGAAGATGACTTGGTAGCTGGGACAACACCATGTCCTACAACATCCTCACACACGAGGACGAAGCAGGGGCCAAGCAGGGCTAGGTGGTAGACTGCAAGCCTGGATGAAGGGCAAGATTCCCAGGACTGGGATCGGAAGTGCACTATCCAGTTAGAACCCAGGCATTAGTGCTGTAGCCCGGGGTAAAGACTTGACCAGTGCTGTTTAACTTCCCCATTTGTGACCTAGACCCAGCTCACCCTCTGCAAACATGCTGATGAAACAAAATTCCACAAAGGGAACTGCCAAGTTCTGTACATGGGGAGGAATAAACCCATGCACCAGTAATGGCTGGGGGGCAGCTGGGCAGAAAACAACTCTGCAGAAGATATCGGTGCCGTCATACATGAACTAGCAATGCTTCCTCACAGTAACAACAAATAAAAGGGTTGCCAGCATCCTGGATTAGGAAAAAAGCATCACTAGCAGCATGAGGAAGGTGATCCTCCTTTTTCATTCTAATTCTAGTCTCCCCAGATCAAGAGTGACACATGTACTGATGTGACACCAGCAAAGGGCTATGGAGACAATAAAGTGATTGAGAAGAGGCTGAGAAAACTGGGATCGCTAAGCCTAGAAAGGAGAATGATCAAGAGGAACTCATCAGTGTGTATAAATACCTGAAGGGTTAAAAGGCTGAAGGCAGACTCTTTCTAGCAGTACTCAGGGATGGGATGATAGCCAGCAGGCTAAATTAAAATACAGGAAATTCAACTTAAAAACAAGGGATGGAGTTATTTTTCTGTGGGGTGGTTGAACAGCAGAGAAGTTGTCAAGAGAGGTTAAATCACCATTCTCAGAGCCATTCTAAACCTGACTGAATACATTACTGACTCCCTAACTGGCCATGCTCTAAGCAGATGAATTTGGATCAGGCCACGTCCAGAAATCTCCTCTAACCTCAAGTATTCCGTGATTCTTTGAGTTCCCTAAAACAACCTCCTATTATACCTGTCCTGTTCATCTTGTTATTTTTGGGTCTCTGTCCTGTAGCAGATTCCTCCTCTAAAGAGACATCTATCAAGCTGGTCATATAGGCTAATTTTTTTCCAACTGAGGATCCCTTTCAGTGCCCAGTTATTAATACAGCTTAAGTTTTACTAGTTTGAATAGAAAGGCATGGATTGCATAAATCAGCATTGCACGTGTTTCAGGTTCATTGATGTTCATCTTCAACATCAAGATTTTCCTTTCTACAGCTTTTCATAAGTCCTACACTAAAATTCAATGCACAAGTCTACACCAGTTATTTCTTCTCACTTTTCAAAACTACTTCCATTTCCCTTATTGCTGCTGTGTATTATAAAGAACAAAGCAATACAGCTTGAGTAAACTTCCTACATGTCCAGCACTATGCAGACCCAAGCGTCAGCCAGCTCCATTTAATGGTAATCAGGTAACATGAAACCGAAAAACAGGCAAAAGTCAACTGGTTCAACTGTCCCAGCGTAAAGATGTTACTGGACACTTCATATGCCCACTGGTTTCCTGGTTTATTTTCTTTTTCTTTTGCCCTAATAACAAACCTCATTGAAAATTCACCTATCATCGCCTTGGACCCAGTGGTATCCCACTGTTATAAAATCAACATCGGAGATGAGAAAGTCATTAAATGTCATGGCTAGATACTCGGTTTATTCAAAAAGATATCATAATTTGTTGATTCTTTCATATACTTCCTTCATTTTAACTTATATGGTTATTATCAACCCAAGCAAATCTGGACAGTTACTCGTGTGTTGCTCTGTATCTCTCCCAGGCTTCTTTAAAGCTGCTGTGCCAGTACATTCAATCAAATGAATTACTTTTTTTTACCTGATAAATATCCTATCTATGACAAAATTAGGCTGGAGAGTTGCTTAAAGGATGCTGAACCTCTAACAATTTCTAAAAGCTTCTCCCAAGTGTCTAAATAAATTAATCCAAACCTCAGTGACAAAGATTGGCACTGAAGTTCTACTTCTGACACTAAAACCAAACAAAAATGATGCTGCCAAAAATTCCCACGATGTCTATATAGCTAACTTGATTTTAGAGGTAAAATATCGCTGCATACCATAACATAGTTGCCTTTTCCATCAATGTGCTCTTTTACCACTTTGGCCTGATGATTTTCACATATCCACTGACCTTCCCTCATTTTCCGGCGCCAACATTTACCTTCCCTATATCACAGTATAGTATATATACTATACTATACTGTGTGGATAGTACAGACATATCCACACAGCATCACAGTTCACATTACTGCTTTAAGTTATTTTCCAATTAAAAAGGTGGAAATAGTCAACCTTGGTGAACAAATTTCAGAAACTTCAGAACTTAATTTGATGCTTGTGGGAAGAGATAAAAGACTGGTGTCACTGGATATGTTAAGAGAACCACTTGAACTTTAACTAATTTGACACATTATTTTGTGACTTGTCATCAGAAGAAAATCCATGGTTTTTGTATTACAGCTATTTTCAAATGTACTTCAAAGGCACTACTTTTGCAGTGTGTTCTGCCAATTGATGGGGGGCTATTTAAAGGACACAGACACCAATGGAAAGAACGGTCTTATCTGACTATGAATATTAAGGCAACACAAAAGTAAAATAATACATTCAATAAAACTACACACTTGGATTTAGCAACAAACAAAAAGAAGCAAGGTAATGCACCTAACAATTGCTATATGAGTGACTGGATAGTGATAGAGAAAGATAGATCAATTGCCTAAATAATCCACCATCATCCAGAGTCCACAGTCGCTGGAGAGCCCCATTTCACAGTGAGGACCTGGAGAACCCTTCCCAGCATTTGGGAAAATCCTGCATGGTGCATCCACACATAGGTGAGGTGTCCAAATTCACCCCAAAAATGGGTCCAGTTTTTATAGGCCCAAATTAGTAAGTCAAAGTGACCTGATGATATTTTTAGCACAGAAACTCCTGGATCTGCTGGCATACTTCCTGACCAGCAGGGACCAGAACTTGGCCAGAGCCCAGGCCTTGCTTGGGCGGGTTTTCCCCTAAAATACCCTACGAACAAACCTCTATTCATGTCAGTTGGGAAAGTTTCTTAAAATGGTAAATCTCTTGCAGATAACTACACAAGGTTATAAGCCTGCAGAAGCGGCTGCATCATTTATTTTTAGCTAAATAATACTGATGGTGTTAGTCACATAATGCCCAGGGTCCATCTTGTAAGTCAGCTCTGGCTGAGGTCTGCTGCTCAGGCCTAAGCACATCAAAGCGTCAATAAGAAACACTTTCTCTGCTGTAAAATAGCACAGTAAAACAAAATATGAGGCCACCACCTTCTGTTTCACCACCCATTTTGCAGCTTTGGAACAAATCCCTTCAGAAGCAGTTACACATTCAGTTATTAACAGAGGGCAGCAACTACAGAGGATTTCATAATCTCCGGCCATTAGTTTTACTTCTTATTTACAGCTCAGTGCTTGCTTCACATTATTTCCCCATTCCTTTCTCAGAGCTACATTTCATTATCAATGGTTTGTACACACACCTAAACAAACCTGCAAAAAGCTTTTAACTCTGGGGAATGAAAAAAACTAGAAAACTTGACCATTAAATTACCCAATTATCTGCAGTCATTACTGAGAATGACAACTTCAGCAGCCATCACAGCTGTTGTACATGTTTATATGTTTGTAAAATTGTACAGTTTTAATGTTTTTAAAAGTAGCTTCTGGAAAGACTGTTGTCTACCAGCAAAATGTCAACCCTGATCATCTCACCTGGAAGCCTCAAATGAAGCAGATACAATTTTCAAAAGTGCAATGCTGGCATCTACATGAACCTAAACACGATTTTTCAGGATGTTCTGTGCAGGACTGTCCAGCACACAATGCACCTTGCTTTAAGTGTCCAACAGCACTGGTGAAGCTTTAATGAGCACAAAACTACCTCCCTCTGTGGGTATAGCAATGAAGAGAGCTCCAGACTCACCTTCACTCCTATGCTCCCAAGAACACAGATAAAAAGGCCCATGGAGCTTTCAGGATCTACTGTCTATAAACACTTGCTAAACAGATCATCACTGTAGGCACCTGGGCAATAAACGAAATCGAAACAGACTGCACAGCTCTGCAATTCAGCCTGGCAAAGCTCATCAAAGAAATGATGAATCATTCCCTACTACCACTGACAACAACACATCTGAAATGTGCTGATGACTTGAAATCTCTTGAAAAAGAAAGCTCTTTGTCACTTGCTGCTTGTACCTGCTTCAGCAAAGTAGATGGTGTAAGACAGGTCCTGTTGATTGACTCAGCTGTGGGAACAAGAACTGCTGTAGACAATGCACTAAAATTCTGACAGGTAACTCGTTACCAAGGTATGACTACACATACACTGCCCCCTAAGAAAAATAAGCTACTTCTCTGAGTATTCTTCGACAGTAGAATCAAAGAAACATCAAGTGGCATGCCAGTACTTCCAACAAAATGAAGTAATACTGCTGTGTGCAAAATTCAGTGTTGGCCAAAAATAAAATTGCATTTTTCCAAGTGAAATTATTTATTACTACAGTAAATCCAAAAGATGTAATGAAAATTAAAATTTCAGAGAGGGGAAAAAGTATTGAGATCATGTAAGTCAACCCTGAGGTATCTGAAAGTCTGCTATGGGTCACTGTCTTTTCCAAAACTGGAAGCTGCTGCAAGCACAACCTTGAGCTCCAGAGGAGTCATCTTCATGTTTTCTAATTTTAACAGAAGTCCATTACCTGCTTCCTAGGAATTATTTTACAAGTGACCAGATGGTCATATGAAAGTACAGCCATGGGTGGACAACACAGTCATCCCAACACTGCAAAATCTGACTGCTTGCTACATTCCAGCTCATGCCTCTTTGTAAAATAAAACAGAAACTACAGAAGAAAGGTGGCCTAGAACTGTACCACTATTCCAATATTCTGAACACTTCCATTAAACTTGGATTTTGTGGGGCTGTCCTAAAATTCCTTTGACCTTTATCAAAAGATAAAGCAGATGTCAGAAATCTTAATTCTTCCAACTAAAGTAATAAGTAAAATTAATAATCCTTAAACAAAAGTTTCAGTCTTTACATCCTAAATCTTCTGTGTGAAAACCTGACAATTGCACATTAAATAAAAATAAAAGAACAAGATCATCTTCTCACAACACTGACTGTATCCTTCAATTTCAAGGGACTTGGCCTTACTGCTGGGATACAACTGGAAGCCCACAGGTTGGTGAAGAAGCTTAGGACTGGTTCCTAAACCAAAACTTGTAAGTGAACCAGAGGTAACTGCACCATCCACACGTGTCAGCGGTGCAGCTGCTGCAGCTGTCGGTCAGTACAGATGGGGAACCCTTCTCCTGCAGCTGGATACTGCCCAAGGAGTGGGCCCCCCTTCCCCTTGACACTCCCCTGTCTCACAGTCCTTCCCTATCTTTGTGTCAATTCTAGTCATGAACTGATATTCATTGACCTGTTTAATCCAGGAAATCTTCAGGGACAAAAGCCCAGGGCCCCTGATAACTGTGAAACAGTGTATTTATTAAAAACAAAACAGGCACACTTTGCATGCCCTGGAAAAATATTCTATGCAGGGAGAGTAATTAACTGTGAACACACTACACCATACATCCACCCCTTCATGGCTTCCCTTGGCCATGCATCATGTGGAACACCAAAAAGGAACCCACATACTGGAGAAAATAACAGGTCCATAGGGTTACAATGCTGTGCAATGACCACCTTAACCAGGAAAACATCCTTACAGATACAAACCCTGAGTCTGAACCATGTGAGGACTTCTGACAATCTTCTTCTAAATTCTGTTCAGACACTTTATCTAGTTTGCAATACATTAGAACATTACTGTGTGTGAGATTAGAGGTCATGAAGGCAGAAATATAGACTATGAAGTATAGAGTTGACTATTTTTAAAACAGGAAGTGAAATTCCAAAAAGCAAAGAAATCCCAGCTGTGACACAGGCTCTCTTAGAATAGATCCCATCCCTATTATTACTGTCTCTAAGTCCCCTCCTCTCCCACCTCCCACATCAGCCACCCTTAACTATGAATTTCACTTCATTGGTGTCTTCTCTACTCGAACAGAGTGCACTGGGCAGTTTCCAGCCTTAAATGAACAGCCACTAGTCTGAAAATATTTTCACCTCTACTATTCCCCTCAGGACATTATTATTTTGTTCACATTGCACATGTGAAAGCAAGACATTGCTTAAATGTTTTTTTTCTTTAATAACTCAAGCTCTCACTAGTGCCTTAAGTCATGTAGTTCTGAGAGCCTCATGACAAGTGGAAAAGAAGGAAAAGGAGAAAAAAGTCATGATATGCCATGCCACACCTCACAGGGCTATGTTTAAAACCTTTAAACCATGGAGAATATCAAATAAACCACCAGCAATGTCAACAGGTCTCTACAGAGCAAATCCACCTGCCCAAACCAGATTTCAAGATAGGAGTTAAACACCTTGATTCAATTGGTGCACGAAGAACAATGAGAACACCACTGCCTCATGACAGCTTTTTCATTAACCTGAACTCAATTTGGTTCAGGCAAATGTTTAATAAATGCAGTGTTGCTCTGGAAATTGGTCTTTTTAATATTCACAAAATGCCTCATTGGTATAAGGCGAAAAAAAAGATATTCTAAAATCTTACTGGTAATCTCATTTTAACATGCACAAAGTGGAACATGCTAATTACATGCAGGATTACTGCCAGTGGATCCTAAATTTTCCTCTGTATCTTTAGGTGATGAGCACTTAAATGGAATTAGAAATGTTATACGTGGTGAGTATCTGCCTGAAAACACAGGTCACAGCTGTTTAGTTTGGGTAGCTATGGAAACTTCTTTCATGTAGAGTGCGGTGATCAAAGTGTCTTCCTTCAGCATTTCCCTCCTCTTTCCTGTTACCATTATATTACCATTATACACATTATTCCCCTTCAAATAGCTGGAATAAGAATCTGCTCTGAAGGCTTCATCATTGAAGACATCACATGCACTGGGTCAATCACAGACATGTAAGAACCAAAGCAGCTTTGTGATCTTTGAACTGGTGTCTTTAATGTTCCTTCCAATCCTGATACCAAAAGCAAATCAGTTTCACAAGTCTCGCTTTTTATCTTCTAAGCTCACAAATTTTCTCTCATTTCCTTTATAAAAAATGCCCTTCACGCGCAGGATCACCCAGAAAGTCTTAATTTGAATAGATAGGAAAGGGTGTTGAGGTAAAATGTGGTGAAAATATGCAGCTCACAGAAGTTAGCAAGCCTGGTTAAAGATTAGGCCAAATACATTACCATTTTATGATCATTTCTATATATTGGTTACCAATATATTGGTTTCTTATCTAGTCTCTGAAATTATATACTTAGAGGAGTGGGAAACACACATGTCCATATACAAGGCACACACACTTGTAAAGACAAGCCTTATTAAGAGAACTTAATCAGAGTGATCCACAGATCATTCAATTCAGGCTCTGACAAGCCAAAGTTCAAAAAAAAACTTTAAAGATGAGGAATCCTTATACAAATCCTTCTATAAACTCGCTCTATCTAGCTGCTCTGCAAATAGATGAAAAGAGCAGCACTGACAGAGCAAGAACCTCAGCATGTCAGAAAAGCAGAAGAGGAGTATTCAGAGCAACAAGTCTTAATCCATTCAAATGTTTATGAAGTCAGCAGTGAATAAAATAAAAATCTGGATATCTGAGCACTCTAACTGTTAAGCAAGAATAGTGATTATTAATACATAATCAGAAGTTAGCTAGCACTGGGGAGGCACTAAGGATGGATACTGACCCAAAGCATGTTAAAAATTAACATAATCCACCCTTCTATGTCTCAGTCCATCTCTTCAGCTTGCTCAGCATTGAGTTTTTCCATGGAATGAGGCAAAGCTAAAAAGGGTAGTAAGTTATGAATGACTTGCCTGGGAAACAGTTCTATCCCAATCATGTGAAACTTAAGGGATCAAAGAACCTATTTTATTTTTCAGTTTTTATTAACATGCTTCTAGTCACAAATTTTATATTCCTGATGGATATTTCACTGCAAGTGGCTATTTATTTGATGAATTAATGAATAAATCAGCCGCAGATTGCAGACCTGTCTTACCACATCTTCTTCTGTTTCAAAATCACCTTAATCTTTTAGCTGATCTTTCTTTTCCCTAGTAATAAACTTCAAAAAGATTATTAGGTACCCAGCTAATACTTAGAAAGAAAACATACGTGTAAAGTATGTGTATTTCTTTCTACCATTGAAATAAAAATAGACCTATAAAGAATAGAAAACTGAGAACACGAAGATTGATAGAGGCTGATGCAACACACTCCTCTTGAAAGCCCCAGGGCTAACAAATCCAGAAGGTGAGATCTGCATGTTTCAGGTAAAGGTAAGTCACCTAACTTTCACCTCCTGATTAGAAACAAGGTTGCACACAATCAAACCGGAACCATTCCCCTGAAGAGAATAGGCCTTTTTTTGCTGAGCAGCCATACCATTGAGTCTGAGCTCCAGCTTCAGAACCAATGATGTAAATGCAAACGACAGGAGTTCTGTGTCTGACTGAAACAACAGAGTTGAGAATAGCTCCGGCAGGTGGGTGGAAGGCAGGAATTATCAGTTCCTAAACAGGAGGACGGGAATAAAACTTTTTTTAAAAAAAAAGAACAGCAACATAGTGCCAAGTTTTAACAACTATCTGAATAACCACCACAACAAGATCTGGTATGGTGTTTCCTCAGAGGGGAGAAAAAACCTGCTGTGCTGTGGTATAGTAAAAGTAGAAATTCCAGGCATAACTTGAGAGTTGGTCATATGAAACAGGGCCTTGGCTTCTTCAAAACACTCCTTCCCAGTTTGTTGCAATACTTTCATTTCTATTATGTGTAATTTGCAAGTCTTATGAAGAAAAATATAAATCCTTCAGCTCCAGCAACTCTGCATTATAGTAAAACCCGAGTGTCAGTCACTTAGACAAAATGGCCAAGTCTCTATTCCTTTAGTCTTCAGAGAGACGAATGAAGAACCTTTCTCTCACGAAAATGTGCACATAGCATTAGCTCAGCTAACAGTCCAACCAAGCCCAAGAAGCACTGCCTGAAGTCTTTAAAAACAGTCAACCTATGAGACAGTAAAACTGAATATCTAGAATGCTCCCAAACTGGACTATAATCATGGCTTGTCTACTTCCTCTTCTGTGGCAAGCACTCACTTCAAAATGCTTCTCCAGCTGGGCAAAGTACAGTTACACTAAGGAACTGTAGCCAGCACTCCTCTTATGCACACACCTTCATTTTCCTCAGTTGTGAGGGCAATTACATGTAAGTACAGCAGAATGACAAAAACTACAACATTACATGAACATAACTGGACACCCAAACAGAAAAGCTTAAAAATAAACTCCCAGAACTTCACCATTCCCTGTGCAAAGCATTTTTCTTCTACCCACCCTGCAGACTATTTTTCTTGCTTTTAAAAAGAAATCAAATTTGTTTTACTGCTTGAAAAGTATTTCACTATGGCTGAATACATTTATCACTTTGTTTAAACAGCTTGAACTCACAAAAGATGTTTATTTAGATGTTATCATTGGCTGATACTGATAATGTTGCGGACAAGGCTTATCTCTTTCACATGTAAAATAGGAGAAAATTCCTTTGTAAATCTCTCTGGAAACATTTTTCAAGCAGTCTGTGACAAACTTTCTTAAAAAAAACATAAATTTAAACTCCTCAAACAAACACCATGCTACTTTACTGCCTTTCTTCCTATTAACTTATTCTGTAGTTTTCCCCAAAGTGTTTTGAAACTTGAAGAAATAAGATAACTCATGTTTGAGGTCTGTTTCACAACAGAAGAAACAGAACTTTAAGAAGGGAGAGAAAATGGAGAGAAGAAAATGAGGTGATGATGCTTAACTAATAAATTCATATAAATAATCTTCTCTCAATCTCTCTTAAACCCCAAAATAACTTTAATCTGTAAGAAGCTTTCAAAGTTAGCACTCAGAAGTCTCAGTTATTTTCCACTCCAAAATTATCTTTCACATCTACTGTATAAGTTCTTGCTTTAATGACAAGAAAACACACTTTGGGTCTGAATGCTACATACTATTCCAAAGATCACTTAGAGGTGAATGTATTCAGTGCAGTGATTAAATGTCAGCTAAATCACAACTAAGAATGCACACTTCTACACACATTTCAGATTTAAACAGCTGTAGTGAATAGCAAGTTAATTGTAATTAAATTAGAATTGCTTTGGACTTTCACGTCAAGAAAATAGAAAAGAATTTACTGTTTTTTTCAAACAATACATTTTTAAGCATTAAAGTCCTCAGAACCAAAGGCGGCCTGTGATCCATGCTTCATTCTTAAACGCCCGTGCCTTTTCTCAGGTAAATACAAGCAATTGTTGGATCTACTGTCACTCTCTCAGCACAGAATGCCTCCTTTCAAATACCAGTCCAGATTTCTCTCTTTGAAAAGGTTGACAGTCAGGGCAGCAGACACCCAGCAAAACAATGAGAAACTCACAAAAATAAGCAGTAATATATTGGGAAAATATATTTTAAAATACCCTGGTTTCTGACTTCTTCAATTCTAACTAAGCTATAAAGGTAAGTTCTGCTGGGGATATTTCCTGAACCATCAAGGGTAAAGGCTGCCACAACACAGGTACCTCAAACACTACACCTGAACCATTCTCTGCATCACACACAGATTAAAAGGTCTTCTGCCAATTTAACATCACAAATTACAGCAATTAAAACAAACTATTCGAATTCTCGAATATCAGAGCAAATTACAGAAACCCATCCTCGAACACGCTTGTCTGCTTTTATCTCGATAGCACAGGCACACAAGGTCAAAGACAACCTGCGTGGGAGCGGAAGAGTTAACAGCCAGAACTTGTCCGTGTTTCCAAAATAGAGCGGTGGCACCAACGTTGCCATTCTAGCGTGTTTACAAGAAGGAACAGAGTTCGGCATAAACCTCTGGCTGTAGTTACACTTCATCGCTAAGAAACACTGCTTCAATGTCCGGCTGTACCCGGCCGAGACAAAGACAAGGAACACTCGTACACCTGGAAGGAGCTCCGGGACAGAAAGGACACACACTGGGGAAGCAGGCTGTGCTGGAAGGGCTGCAGAAAGCACAGTCCTGAAGGGAGCGAGACCCCGAGAGGGCGAAGGTTTCGGGACAGATCCTGGCGTCGAGGAACCAGCAAAGGCTGGGGGGAGTCCGGCCAGGCAGGGACGCAACACTGCCGGGGACGGATGGGGAAGGGACTCGGAACTGGAGACACCGGGGTGCGGGCAGGTGCCCCCAGCAGCCGCGGAGGGGCGGCAGGGCCGGGCAGCGCGGGGGTCCTGCGACCGCCGCCCGCGCCCCAGGGAGGGAGCGGTGCTGCCCCGCTCCCGGAGCTGCCCCGCGGGGCCCGGGGGTATAGAGCGGCGGGTCCGCCCTCAGCAAGCCCCTCCCGGGGCGAGTGGCTCCTCCGGATTCGGGCCCGACCGCGGGTTCCTGCGCCCCCCGTGTCTCCCCCACAGGGTCCCGTCCCCAGCAGTACCCCCGTGCCCCTCTCCGCCCGCCGGCCCCGCTCCGCTCACCGGCCGCAGGTCCCACGTCCCTCAGGTCCAAGATGGCAGCGCGGCCCGCCCGGCCTCCGGCAGCGACTTGGCAAAGTCGGGCGTGACGTGCGCAGGCGCCGAGTCCCCCGGCTGCCGCGCAAGGACTACAAGTCCCACCGTGCCCCGCGGCAGGCATTGCGCATGCTTGTTCTGGGCCGTGGGGCCGCCCGGCAGGGAGTGGACGGGGCGGGCCGTGAGGGATCGTGAGGTCCACGTTAGCGAGCAGAAGTCCATAGCCTATGGAGGCAGGTGGGGAGGGCTGGGTGTGTTCACCCGGGCAAGAGAAGGCTCTAGGGACAGCTTAGAGTGCCTTCCAGTGCTTAAAGGGGCTCCGAGGGAGCTGGAGAGAGAGTTAGAACAAGGGGCTGGAGTTACAGGACAAGGGGCAATGCCTTCTCGCTGCCGGCCAGACGGTACAGTTAAATGAGATATTGAGAAGAAATTCTTTCCCGTGAAGGTGGTGAGGCTCTGGCACAGAGAGGTGGTGAGCCCAGAGAAGCTGAGACTGCCCCTGGATCCCTGGAAGTGTCCAAGGCCAGGTTGAACAGGGCTTGGAGCAGCCTAGGACGGTGGAAGGTGTCCCTGCCCATGGCAGGGGTTGGAACAAGATCTTTAAGGTCCCTTCCAGCCCAAATTATTCCATGAATCTATAATTCTGTAAACAGAGTGTACATATATGTGTGTGTGTGTGTTTGTATACACACACTACAGTAAAAATCTTGGATAATCAAAGCACTCCTGAGGGCTCAGCTGGTACAAGAAGACCATGAGGAACCCACGGCCACCCCTGGCACCACGTTACTGCAGTGACACCAGTAACAGGAAATCTCTGACAGCACAAAGGGACATCTTGGGGACATCTTGGCTAACGTGAGTCTGTAACAGTCAAGCAGCTGGGACATCACTGTTGTCACTGTCGGTTTTGGGACACAAAGTCCTTTTTAAATAAAATCACTTTTGTGATTTTTAAGTATCTGCTGCAGGTGCTTAAGCCATTGATATTATTTAACCCTTACATAAAATCTTTCTTGTTTCAAGTGTATTTTTTTCTTAACCTGAACACACTTTTGCATAAGTGAATGCATAGAAATTACAATATACCTCCTCTTTTGACAGTGAGGAATGAGAGAGTCCACGCTCTGAAATCAGGGGAAGGACTACCCCAGAGAGTAGGAGAATATCTTCAATAATAATTCAGAAAAATTATACACTTTACAAGTGCAAAGTTTAGCATTTCCATACAACTGGTAGGGATGTGAAAATCCATCTTGTCTTCCATGCATAAACTCCTGTAAGATCTCACAGCCACAATTAAGTGGCTGTTTCTGTTGATAAGGCCTAAGCAAGAAAACAGCTCCATCTGTTTCCCCAACAGACCAACACACACGTTTCAATGCCAGTCAGCCATCTATGGTTCCGACTGACCAAGGTACAGGCACAGAAATCACTTTAATTCCAGCACAGAACACTGCATGCTGCTTAGCCGGAGGCTGAGTTTGGAAGTCAGGAGCGTGCAGCTTTGTCAGAGAGGTGGGCATCCCTGGGAAGCAAGTTTGGAGCCAAGGTTACAGCCCAGTATAAGGACAAGCAAACTGATCAGGTGAAATAAGGTCTGGAGGGTTTTTTTTTATTTTCAACCTTTTCTATGCACCTTTAAGTCTTTATGTTCTTTTAGAGATATTTGACCACATACACATACATTTAAAGTTCCGTAGTTAATGGTCTATTCAGACTAATAACAAGAAAAATGAATTCTATAAGCCTTGCTTAGTAGAGATTTCTGTATCATGCATCACCTACATAAACAGTGGTCTCTTGTCCAGTTCCTGTACTGGCCAGTGTCGCTCTGGCTGACTGCAGCTGCAGTTCCACATCTGCCTAGCTGGGATCCTTTGCAGTGGATCTGTTGTCTCCCAGCTGGCACACAACACGGTTTGATTTTGCAGATTGCCTGTGGTTTGATTCTCAGCGGTGGGAACATTGCACTGTACTCTTCTCCCCAGCCTCCTGGATTAATTTTTCTTTCAGCAGAGCTGCGAGTTTGCAGGAAGAAGCCAGATGTCACCCCAAGGACACAGCCCTGTAGCCCCTGTGGAATCCAGCAGATGTGCATATACCCATCCCTAGGGCAGTGTGGCCATTTGCAGTCTCTTTTTGTCTTACTGGGTTTTGGTAGATAAAGGTTGCTAAAGCAGATATGAATAACACTCAGTGTCTCTTTTTAAGAACATCACATCACTTGTCCTCTGTGTTACTGTTTTTCCGCTCCTTTTTTCAACTGGCGTTTCAGACAAAGTGCTTGTTTTTCAACCTCAGCAGCCCTAATTTCTTTGTTTTCCAGCTACTGATGCCTCCAGTCAAGTTCCATTGGTTCCATCTGCTCTGTAAAATTAATGAGAAAAAGAACTCCAGGTGCAGACTACTGATCAGTTTGTGCTTGCCAGGACAAGAGGAACACAGAGGAATCCTCACATTCACTCTCTTTCAGATATCATTTTCCCTGACCTGTCAGTGAACTGGAAGAACACATAAATAATTAACACAGAATATGTGGTGAGTGAAGATGAATATAATTGAGTGGCAGAAGAACTATGTATCCAAGATTTTACCTTTGGGGAGAGGAGTAGAATGCTTGATTATTGTCTTTTTTCCCTATGCTTTTTATAACTACTAGATACTCAGGGAGGATGGAATTTTCTTGCTATTCCCTGTCATAGCTTTCTTTTGACGGTTATAAACCTCAACAGATAGGAGAGTCTCCCAGAGTAGTGCAGGATGATGTTGTGCAAAGGCTTTTCAGGAAAATGGAATGCTTAGTAGCTTTGTGTGTTTGTTGGGTTTGATGTGGTGAAGCTGTGCTTCTGGGAGACAATTTCTGAGCAATAATATTTAATAATTTTCATAATATTTTTCTTTTATTTCTCAGTCCGATCCAGACTGGTCAGTGGGACAGAGATTCGTGCTTGTGGCAAAATATATGTAGCATTTATTCTTGGCTGGGCTATTGTAAGTAATAATATTCACATCCCTAATGGAAATCTATCCTGTTGTAACAGAGCTGCCACACTCAGAGAGTGCTGTGGGTACTGAAAGCTGACTGGGAAGCCTCTGAGGATAAGGGTTTGTGTGGCAGAGTGGTGTAAATGATTTCCATGTTTGAACCACATTATTATGTGGTAATAAAAAAACCCCTGCAAGATCATTGAAATATTGGGATTCTATTTGATTTTTGAGCTAAATTCTGCAAATGGAGATTGCTCTCTGATACTTCTGGGCCCTGGGCTCTCTCAGCTAAAGGGCTGGGACAAGACTGTGTAACAGAAGCACTGAACACTCTTCTTATATTCCCATCCACAGAGTACAGGATTCCCTCTCCTGAAATAGACCCTGCCTTCATTCCCTCAATTTTTCCACTCTCAACCAACTCCATTGACCTCACACATGACAAAACTCTTCTTTCCAACAGTACATAATTTCCTAAAGGTTGCACAGCAAGTCTCTTGTCAGACTTGGAAACAGGGCTGGGTTTCTTAGCTCCTTGACAAGTGTTTAATGATATTTTCGTTTAGTGGTGTTGGTTTGGGGGTTTGGGGGGTTTTTGTGTGGTTTTTTTTGGGTTTGTTTTGTTTTGTTTTGGGGTTTTTTTTGTTGTGGTGGTGTTGTTTGGGTTTTTTGTTTTTGTGGGGGTTTGTTTGTTTGTTTTTGGTTTTGGGTGGGTTTTTTTTGTTTTGTTTTGTTTGGGTTTTTGTGTGTGTGTGTGTGTGAGGCACACAAGAATCCTGACAGAATCACTTAAATACAAAATAATTCAGGTAGGAAGTAACCTCTGGAGGCCTCTAGGTCCACCCCATGCTTGAAACAGAACCAGCTTAGATAATGCTGCATAGGTAAGAGATAAATACCTTCAAGGCTGGAGATCCCACAGCCCCTTCGTGCCCTGGTCAAGTGTTTGTTTCCCCTCATAGTCCATTTTATTTCCTTATATTTATTTGTGATTTCAGTTCACAGCTCTGCAAAGAGTACAGCTTGTCCTCCTCACACATTCCCAGCAGGCAGTTGCAGGCAGCAGTAAGGTGCCCCTTCACCTTCTCTCCTCCAGGCTAAACAGATCCAGCTTTCTCAGAAGCTGCTCATGTGTCCTGTGCTCCGTTCCTGATAGTGTGGTGGTCTCCTCTGGACTCTGGTACATCTGTGCCTGTATAGGGCAGGCACCAGGGAGCTCAGGCTGGTCCCAGCACTCACAGGTGGGTTCTTATCACTGCAGAGTAAAAGGTGAGGTTCCTCACCCCACTGGCTGCACTCTTGGTGATACAGCCCTGAATGTCCTTCTTTGTCACAGGGCGCTCAGCTGGGATCCTACTCAGCTTATCAGGACCACAGCACCTCTTCCACCAAATTGCTTTCAAGGCAGCACCCCATGTCCTGCTGAATTGAAGTTATATCTTTCCAGACCCAGAACTATTTTTGACCACCTGCATTTGTCTTTGCTAAGTTCCCTTAGGATTTTGTCCTCTTTCCTGCAGGATCTCAGTCTCTACTGCTGATTAAATCAACAAGCTGGTCCTCATAGTGGGGAGGCCACACTGACCATCTCTACAGGGAGGCAGTTTGGTAGTGTGGATGTTTACCTGTTTTGGGATAGACACAGCCCCAAGCAAATATCACACAATGACTGTGGAATAGTCATCAGATGTCATCAACACACATTAGCTCCTAAGGAATTGTCAGTCTTTAACTATGGCTTAATGCTGCTGTCTGAGTTGAGGCTGTGAAAAGTTGGTGATTTATAAATGCAGGAGTACTTTGTTTTCACATCATTTTTCTTTATTGGTGTTAAAGCACTTTGTAAGTACTATAACATCAATCTTCTTATTCTTCTGGAGCATTTTGTTAGTTGAGTAATTATTCCAGGAAGTGTTTCATATTTTAAAATCTGACTTCTTGTCTTGAAATTGTCATCCCTAGAAGGAAAAAATTTGTTAAGCTGCCTTGTAAGGAGAATCTGAATTCATTTCACTCATGAAGATTATGGTGGCCTCTCAGAGTTTATCTATTTCTAATTGACTTTAAAATCAGAATTGATTTGTTTGATTTAGGATTTAGAAAAATACCAGTAGGAAAAGATAGATAACTTCCTGTTATCTGCAGAGGGAATTAATGAACCCTTCAGGTTGGCATGAAACTATTATTATTTCCAAGTAATCTAATTAAAGGGTGTAACAAAGACATGTGGCTATTTAATTAAGTGTTTTATTACTCAGTTGCTCTACAGCATCTAACATGATGCAAAATCAGAAGTGGGAGGGAGTGATTAGGTGTCTTGAGAACGGAAATGACACAACCAAGATATGCAGATGTTTTAAAGGAAGGGAAAATTGTGCCCTCTTCCCCACACAAAAGACTGAAGATTATTTTTCCCTGGGAGTGAAGAACATGACACTGTAAAAGTGCTGGGGGGTTTTCAAAAGCAGACATGGGATGTTGGTGCTGGGAAAGGTAAAACACACCAGGCAGAGCTTAATTGGTGGATCTGTCCAGCTCTTGTCTCCACAGGGGCCTTGCAAGCAGAGTCAGCTGGGCCCGTGGGAGGCACCACAGCAGATCTGCAGCATGTCCACAGGCACCACTTGGATCCCATCACAGCTTTGCCCTCTGGATGATGCACTGAGGATGCACAATGGGAGCAGATGCTCAGTGTCAGTGTGAGTTGAATGCCTGCTTCTGCCAGGCTCTTTGAGAAGAGTTTTTGACATGCAGATGTTTGTAGAGACAGAACTTTTTGTTTAGACCCAGGTTTATTCCTGTTCCACCCTGATCACCTTCCTCATTTATACAGTTGTGAATTATCTACATCTGAAAGGCTGACTCACCCCCTGAACGGTTTGCCTCCTTGCAAATTGCTCTGGTGTAAATCAGCTTGCTTTAGAGCAGAGCAGGTGCTGATAAAAAGCCATGTAATGTCAAAACTAATACAAAGGGAGGAAGTATGATTTAAATACTTAGAGCTTGATCAAAGCCAAATAAAGCTAATGAACTGATTTCCATTAATAACTATTTAATAGTCCTTATCAGCTTTAGGGGTCTGTACCTTCCTTATCTTGTGTAGCACCTCATAACAGGATACCTGAATGTCCTTTGCTAAAAATTAATGCCCCATGCAAACTGTCAGTTCTGATGAGTGAGAGGTGGAGTTGTGTATTTCACTGCATCCCTCTGTCCCTTAGAACTACAGCATTACTTGTGATTTCTGAACAAAGCCTCTGGTCTTGGATTTATAGTCCAGGTTAAGGAGATCCCTGGCTGATCAGAAATCTTTCTCATTCACTCAATTTCTTTTATCCATCCTTTCTTATGCTCACTGTGCAGTGAGTAACTGGGCACTGAATTGCAATCTGAGGGTGAGTAACAGCAGGGGCAGGAAGGTTGCTGTACCAGTCCCATCACATGTCATTAACATACCAGGTGTAGTGCTCATGGTTTCCCAGACTGGATTAAGGGAGAATCTTCTTGGTTAAACTTGCTCTGCAAGGCCCAGGGTTTGATCTTCAGTTGATGTTCTGCGCATGCTTGCTATGACTGGAGAGGAAGGAGAAGATAACACTTGACTTACCACCAACCCAGAGCCTGGGGCTCTCAGGGACTGAACCAGCCTCTTGTATAACAGGCTGGCCCCAGGGTTCCCATAAGGAACAAAATGTTCTGGTTTTCCTCTTGTTGAGGGTAAAAGGAAAATAAGAGGTAATAAAATTAGTCCAAGTTTCCCTTCACACCAGTTCATTCGTTATCTTCTGGGTCTTGCTTCAGTTTCTGCCTGCACTGGGTGTACACACACACAGCATGTTCATGAGTAAATAATTTCTAGTGTTCTTGAAACAAAAACACAGCTACCTTTTAACCCGTGGACTAGCTATGGTCCTCCCAAAAGGCATCAGCTCAATCATACCCAGCTTTTGAATGTTGCTTGTCCTCATTCCCAGGGAAGCAAAATGAAGGTTCTGTCTGCCCTCTGTTGGGCAGTTCATGGTGGGAAGGGATGGTACCATTACAGCATCAGGACCTGGCATGGTGGAGAAACCTTTTCAGAGGACAGGGTGGGAGAAAGTCAGCTGCAGTAAAACTGGAACGTGTTAAAATTAATATCACCGGGACAAGTAGTATAATCATCATGATGCAAATGCTGGCTACAGTAATAAAAATATTTTTATAGATGGAGACAGTATTAACTGAACTGGATCCCAGCCATTCTGCACTGCTGGCTAGGGCCCTCACAGGTGTGGTGGTACAAGACAAAGCACTTTACTTAGAAGACATCAGTGATGGCATCACTGGTGTCTTCACTAGGCACCTTGTGACATTTGCCATGGTGTGGCCTAACTGGGTCATCAAACACTCCATGTATCCCCCTGTACAGAATGGCTGTGCTGGCTGGAACAGCAGTTAGACACCTCCTCTTTCATCTGCATAATTCACCATAATTCATGGGTATTCTTCTTTCATCCCATCATTCATGGGTGTTCTTCTTCACTTCTCACCAAACCACTATGCAGGGTAGAACAACACTGGTTTCCTAACCAGGGTCTCCTGAACACCACCACCACAATATTGTAGTGCCTAAAAGGCAGAACTGAATTTGTGTTTGCAAATATACATCTGAGTTTGTGGAAGGGTGAAATCATTGCAGTTTGCATGCAAGGGCAACCTGAAGTACAGAATGTAACATTACGTGATTTTTTTTCTCTGTGGGTACCATTTTGAGACATGCACGGAATGATTTTTCAGAGTATTTGTCATTGTGCTACATTTACTAAGGTCAGCAATATACTCTGGACTTTGGTCCATGCAGCTTGACAGAACATTGATCAAGAAATAGGAAAGACCAGAGGACACTTGTAATGAACACTTAGAAAATGAGTATGAAATTAAGGATCACTGCAAAGCCTATCATAGGGGCTGAGGCATCACCACAAGTGGATGATGTGCTGTGGCAGGATACAATCCTGTTCTCTGTGCTCACACAGCACTGCATTAATTGCCAGACCATCCTTGCCACTCTTTGGTGCCCATCTTCTGCCTGCTGTGACAAATCTATTACGTTAGGGGTTGTTGGCTGGAGACAGAAATGACATGACTTTACCGAGGTTCATCAAAAAACAGCCAAGAGTTTATTTCAGCAGCTGTTTTTGTAGGGGGGTTGAATTTCGCGGGTTTAGACAGCTGATCTGTCTGGGTCTTAACACCACCCAGCTCCTTGACCAATGATATGTTTGCACTTAGGATCAAGTGGAGCTGGCTGAAGGTCCCTTACATGTGTTTGAATCCATCCTATCATCGCTTACCCAGGGACTAGTTTATCAAACTAGGAAAGCCAAATTTGGTTTCCTATTATGGCCAGATTTATCTGTCCAGCTACAGACCAGCTGTACTATGACAGAAATCCTGTGAACAACAACCTCATTTTCTGTGTGTTGCTAATTCACACTCATACAGATACTCCCAGTGTCCTGTAAAGTGAAAATCCTGCTGAACAAGTAATTTTTTTTAATAATAAAAAATCAGATTGCACAAAATCCTTCTCATAATGTTTATAGCATATAAATTGTCCCAAGCAAGCCACTAGCTGGCTTTGTATGGAGCACCTGTGTCAATATCATCTGCATTACAGAGGCTCAGACTGATGTTTTCCTCTTGGTCTTGGCATCTACCGCACTTCCTAGCCATACCAGTAAGCTCACAGGGGGCGTGGGGTGTTTAAAATATACTTCTGAATAAATGTCATGTTCTTAATTGTAAAGCAGTGGGACTTTTCCCCCTGAGTTCCACAGCATTTCACTGACTATGAAATATGACAGTGAAATATGTAAATTTACATCCCAGAACTTTCCTGCTTGAACTCCTACAGTAAATGAAACAGTCACAGGATATATAACATGAATAACATTCTGCTATTGTGTCATGAACTGTGTTGGGTAATAGGGTTTTGTACACTGCTTTTTCCTATTCTACACTACATCCTATTCTCTTCCCTTCATGATTATCTTGTGCCACCTGGTGTCCCAAATTCACCAGTGACAGCAACAATGACAGGACCAGGATATATAGGAGCAGTCAAAGCATGAAATACTTATATGAAAACGCAGTAAAATACTGTGTGCTGTGAGGTATTAATCTCCTAAATTAGAGGGTCAGGATGAACCATGCAGCTAGAGTGGCTTCTTCTTAAGCATTCCTTATGGACCCAGAAACCACTGAGAGTGTTTTGTCACTTGAACACCTTCACACCAAGTGGAACTGACTTGTCCTCATTTAATGAAACAAGTGATTGTGAAAGTAAGAGAAAGAACATGTGAATGTCAAAGGAAAGCATGACCCAACACCACCATGACCAAAAAGATCCTTTGTTGTAGAAGTTTTTCCACTGCCTGTAATGCATCCAGTGAGATCTGTGGAGCTGGCAAGGCCCCAGATCCCCTGTTCACACTGTAGAGCGCATACCCCACTAGTTACAGCTACCTGTGCAGCCAGGCCGGCCACAGAGGTCCAGCGGCATCTTTAAAACACAGACTACTTTGGCTGCCCAATACCGTCGCTGTGTTTTTTAGCATACCCAGAAAATTCTTGCAAACATTTCTCTGTTCCAGATATTTCTGTGCTTGTACCGAAGCTGCAAAACTAACAATGCACCAAGCCACAAAGGAGACAAGGGGAGACGGCTGATGAGCATGAGCTAGGATAAATAACTCCTGCTGTTCTGTTGTCTCTACAACAAACTTTAATACTCTGAAATGACTCACTTCTATCCACACAGCTGCTTACAGGTACCTTGAGGAAAGCTTTAAAGCAAAAGAGTTGCTATAAATCCCTTTTGTTCTGCTAATTTGACAAAAATCCCTTTTCCCCCCAAATATTTTTGACCTTTATGTCCTTAGAAAAGGGATTTACACATAGCACAGGAATTACTCAGAAATCCAGATGTGTGGAAGAAGTCATGCAACTGTGATTCTTCAGCTAGGGTTTCACCATGTCCTCAAAGAAAATAATCCAGTGCAGGGTGGTAAGGTCTCCCGTCAGTCTATGACAGGAGAGACATCATCCCTTCCACCTCAAAGGGCAGAGCTAAAAATGCCCATTTATTTTCAGTGCCTAAATCAAACACTTGGAGAATTGATCTGTTAGAAAGAGTCATGAAAGTAAACAGGTTTCCTTCCAGTAGCCATGGAAGAGTGCAAAAGAGCCCAGCATTCATAATTTTTTTAGAATTTGTATTTTTTTTCCCCAAATCCTCTGCCCTGGATCTACAAATTCCCAAATTCTCCACACAGTCAGATCTGTGCGTTCAGCCTTCAACACCAGACATCCTGAGTGTCCCACAAATGCAAACAAAGGCCAACCATGTCTCATTCATCAATTTCTCCAGGCTTTCTCCAAGCAAAGTCAAGGGCAAACAGGAGCACAAAACACAGAGAAACACAAAAGTTTCGACAGAAAATCGCACCTTTAACTGAGGTATGGGCAGGGCAGGAGGAGTTATCCACTGTGTTCTCATTACAAGTATCCCCATTCATCTGCTGGGTACTACCTGGACAAGTAGAAGCTGTTCAGTGGAAAGAGGCTTTTGGGGACCACCAAAGAAAAACAAGAGAGGCAAAGAAAACGCACAGTTCTGTCGGATTAACCCAGGAGCCACTCACTGAAGACACCCCAGGCTGCTTCCCCTGTAGACAGCAATTTGGATTTTACTTTCTCTTTCAGATCCAGAGCTAGGACAAAGCAGGAAAAAACCCACCAGAAGTGGTGCTGAAAACCACAGCCCAGGAGAAGACTCTCTCAGGAAGAGCACAGTGATACGACATCCCACCCATCTTCACACACTGGGGCCAGCTCCATAGGATGACCCCATGCTGTATGTATCCAGAGCAGTATCTAGCCTGCCACGGCTTTATCCCTTCCCTGACCACCTTCCTTATCTTTGGTGAACAGGGTGGTGACCCTTTTTCAGCTGTTTCCAGTGAACTCCCCACCCAACATGTTGGGCTGAGGAGGGAAGGCTCTGCTCCAGCTGTCTGGAGACTAGGACATGCTGGGCCATGGCTCTCTGTATGGAGGGGGAGGGCCAGAAGAGGCACCCCACCTGTTCCTATTTTTGGCTGTTGATTATGGGAGGGCTAGACTCTACCATACTCCCCAACACCTGCTGTAGGTACTGCTCTTGGACAGGGAGGGCATGCAGAGCCTGGCAGGTTCTGTGTTCTTCTGAGCACATCTGTAAGTCCCAACACAGCTTGTTATAAATGAAATAGCCAAATTGAAAAAATAAAAATAAAATTTATTTTCGCATGACAGTGAACACGGAAAAAACAAAAATTACAGCCACGAAAAAGGTCAGTTCGATCCCAGGAATTGACATTGGGTGAACGTGGGACAGGCCTCTATCGCACCAGTCCCCCCTCCGTTCACAAAGTCCCACCACCAAGAGTCCAGTTTTATACTTTTTAATTTCCCTGAGGCAGGGTTTCTTTGTCCACCGGTCTATGTATGGGTATTCATCTGTCTTCTTTTGGGATTCTGAGTCTCCTGAATAGGTTTTCCCGGTGGTGTTGATGAACAGATGAGATTTCCGAGAAGCCATGTTGATCCCATCAGGCTTATCAGGCAGGTGTTCCCGGTCATTAGGACCACTTGATGGCTCATCTCCTTGGTTGCAGCATCCTTTCATTTGGTGATTTTCTTATCCTGCCAGTTTATCTGTTCTCAGATGTCCCCTAGCTTTCCCAGAATCCTTCTTTGTTTCATTTATCCACAATTTTATATCACTTTATTTTTAGGCACGGATTAATATACAGAGTTTACCCATAACACAGCTGAATTCAAAGATGAAGTCTCTTTTTTGTAGGTACAAACCCACAAAATAAAATAGCAGGAGCCAAAGCCTTAGCAAATATCACAGGAAACTCTCCAAAAAAAAAACTTCCCCAAGGGATAGATAACACTGTGCTGCACTTGCCATTAACCATCCACTGTGAGTTCTTTCAAACACACTTGATTACACCTAAAAGGTAAATCTTGGAAGCAATGCATGCCGTGACACCTGACACCAGGGAAAGGCGGGGAACAGCGGCAGGGAGCAACCCCAGTCCCTGCACCATGTCACAAAGGGTCCTTCCACACACTGCCACCTATCCTGGGGCCGCCCCCAGCCGACTCACAGTGGCCCAGGTTGGAAGGAATGCCTTGCTCCAAGTGTCTGAGACAGCCCGACAGGATCTTTAGGAATGGCTCAAACCATAAGCAAACGCTGCCCTGCTCTGCGGG